>JAHDVF020001614.1:0-600000 GCA_022606425.2 Lepidostoma basale | reverse complement strand
CATTGCACTCACGGATCTTTTCATCTCATTCGTACTTATTTTTTCAATATTATCATTCATAGGTCCCACACTCGCACTAGCTGTTATATTTTCGATCACGCTTGTATCACCACCATACATCTCCTTAAAATATTCCATCCATCTTTCTTGTATGATCTTACTCTCCGTTAACATTCTTCCCTCGTTGTCTAAAATTGCTTTCACACATCCACTATCAGGAGGATTTCGGGCTTTTTTAACTTCTTTCCAAAACATTTTTAAATTTGCTTGGAAGTCGTTTGTCATTTTGAGCCCTTCTTCCTCCTTCAGCTTTTCTTTCCGCGCTTTCACTACCGACTTCACTCTCTTCTTGCATACCTTATACAAATCTTTTGCTCTTTCATACTTAACTCTGTCATTCTTATTTATCGACAACATATTCAACCAAGCATCTTTCTTCTCTTTAACAGCAATCTTTACGTCATCATTCCACCATGCATCCCCTTTCCTTCTTCCTTGTACACACACACCACACGATTCTTTCGCTGATTCACACAAACTCTCCTTCAAGTATTTCCAGGTCTCGTCAATACTCAACTCACTTACATCCCGCTCACTCAATCTATCTTTCACTTTTCTTACGAAATTATTTCTTACGTCATTGTTTTGCAGTTTTTCAACTTTGACTCTAGTCGGTGCGGCTACTGTTTTGCTTCTTCTGGTTCGCCATCCCCGGAATAAGATCACTTTTGCCACTACTAAAAAATGATCCGTTTCCAGTTCGGCTCCCCTGAAGACCCTTGAATCAACAGTATCCGCCCGTAATCTAGAGTCTACAATGACGTAATCTATAATGGACCTTTCAAATCCTCTTTCCCAAGTATAGAGATGGATTCTCTTATGATCGAAGATGGTATTTGATACAAAGAGACCCCATTCTATACACAACTCAAGCAGTCTCCTTCCATTATCATTTATTCGTCTATCACCAAACGTACCCAGACATTCCTCGTACCCACTCCTACGGATTCCCACCCAACCGTTCATATCACCTGCTATTATCAATCTTTCGTTTTCACTCTTACACACCAATGTCTCTCTCACTTTGTCCCAAAACTCATCTTTACTCGCCTCATTTTCGTTGTTACCAGGGGCGTATCCAATTAAAAGGAAAACTCTTGTTAACCCGATCTTGAAGCGAATCCACATGAGTCTTGGGCTAACACATTTATAACCTTTCATACATTCTACCATCCTTGGAGCTAGCACCGCCGCCACGCCTTGGCATGCTCTGTGGTCATTCGGCACACCCGACCACAGAACAAGCTTATCCGCATGCTCCAAGGAACCACACTCTTTCATCATACATTCAGTCACACATAAAACATCTAAACACTTTTTATCCATTTCTGCACACATCTCATTCAACTTTCCTTCCATACCTCCCCTGATATTCCATGTACCGATGCGGCACTCCACCCTTCTCTGTTCGCCCCTGCGGGAGATGCGGTGTGATGGGTTGCGGACCTCATCGCCACCAGTAGGCATCACCCGCACACACTTAAATGCTAAATCATTTACAAACTATATCTTAAATAAAATTCAATTATATAAAATAAATAAATAAAATAAAATAAATCATAAAATAAAAATAACAAAATATAACACATTATAACACATAAGCTATTTTCTAAGATAATATCCTTTCATTAAAAGTTTGTTTCTTCCGCTACCACCGTTATATTAATAAAATTTTAGTTAGTTAGGCACTTTAAATAGTTTAATTTCCAGCAAGCACTTCAATATGAATCAAAAGAATTTTTCAAATAGACATCGGAACAAATGTACATAAACGTTCGAAAAATAAAATTATGAAAACCAATTTGGCACCTGTCAAAACACTTCACATAAACAATGTAATTATATTTTTCACCACCAAAACAGCACAAAGGTATAAATTTTCACAATCAAATATTATTTTGGGATGGCAAGATGCGTATTGGCCAGGATTATTCACACATGGATCATTTATATATAAATTTTGTCCACTAGTTGACGATGTTTTAAACAAAGGTCAATATTATAATTTGCTCATCCAACAGGACACACCCAACACGTATACGAGGTAACGAACCACAAAGTACTGTTTTAAACATATAAACATTTCAAAAAAATCACTTAATTTTAAATTGGGTATGAAATACACAAATTTTAAATTGGGTATGAAATATGAAAAAGATGGGTTTTCAGTTTAGATCTGAAATCTGTCGGATCATTTATTCATCTGAGGTGTGAAGGGAGATTGTTCCAAGCTGATGGACCGGCTACCGCGAACGCTCGATCCCCGAAATTTGTACTGGGGCAACGCTTCGGCTCAACTAATCTTCCTATTGCCGAGGAGTTCGCCGAGCGAAGTGTGGATTTCCTTGATTCCCAGCTGTCCTTACATCTTTTAGGAGGTCTTCCACGAGGACGAGTCCCATGAGGCTGATTATGCAATGCAATGTAGGGGAGTCTGGTTGTGTCCATTCTTTGAAAATGACCGTACCAGTCCCTTTTTCACTGTCTGCTTCATCTTATAATATCCTCAACCTCACATATCTCTCTTATTCTAGTGTTTCTCATGAGATCTCTCAGTGTCTTGACTGCTATCGTCCTCAGTGTCTTCATTTCGGAAGTCCTCAAAACTTGTTTGGTCCGTACTGTGTCTGGCCTTGCTTCGACGCCATATGTTGTTATTGGTCTTACGCATGCTTTATAGATTCTCATCTTACTCTTTTCAACAAAATAATAATGATAATAATTTCTAGGACTCTTCGCGTTGCTGACATTTAATATTTCATTGATTTGATCATCGTACGTTTTCCTCGATCTTACTCTTTTTCTTATTTTGTTTACGTCGTTAAAATCTACAAGAAAATAATGATTAAATAGTTGTATACTAGCAGTGTGAATAGAAAAAAATTTTGGATAAATAAAATAGAATTTTCGTATGTGCGTACCCTACAGACTCAAAAACAACTTGACTGATTTTGCCGAAAATTTCACAGTTAGTTGTTATTAATGTCAAGCAATTTAATTAAGTCAAGTTATTTTCTTCTTCGATTTATTAAATATATTGAATTCACAAGATGATACTATATAATTACAATAAATGAAAAATTATTTAATTAAACGATATTATAAAGCAAATCCCTTGCTGCCATACACATCAATATAATTCAAATACTTTTCATTTTGTTTTTGTACATTTATTGAACTTAATTCAATTTGAGTATTCATTTTTACTTCATAAATAACGGAATTTAATTCGACTAATAAGTTAACACAACATTTATTGATTCTAAAGCGGTACAAAGTTCACCGGGTCACCTAGTTAGACAATATAATTAAGTTATACCTGTCATTTTACCTATATTACGTTTTACTTGTTTTCATTATATGCCATAAACTCTAATAATAATAAATAATAACAATAATATGCTAATTTTTATAGCGCTGTTTTTTGTGATGCAATCACCTCAAGGGCGCATTAAGACGTATTTTAAATCTAAAAATCAAAATTTTCGCGATCGGTTAAAAAGTATAGTAGAACAAAGTATAAATGTTTAAATTGGGTATGAAATATGAAAAAGAAGGGTTTTCAGTTTAGATCTGTAATCTGTCGTATCATTTATGCATCTGAGGTGTGAAGGGAGATTGTTCCAAGCTGATGGACCGGCTTTCAAGAAATCTTGAATAAGAAAAAAATTAAGATCATTTGGCCCCAAAGAATTTGGATTGTTTCTGTTGGAGATGTTTTAATTCAATTGAAATTATAATTCGAATATTTAGAAATCCCTCGGCCGGGCCTGGCTGGATGCCCCCCGGGACCTATAACAATTAAACGAGTCAGGTCCGCAGCAGTAAATTAAACATCCAAACGAGGATTATTTAAATACACACCAAGTTATCGTGGTCGAATGGGGAGACTGGGATAATGTTATATTTAATAAAGCGCAATTTTTAAATCATATGAATATATTATACTATTTTTTATAATTTATTAAAATAATTTTTAACACATTATTTCATAATATTGAGGTAACCTTGGTAATAATTAAAAAAAAAACAGTACATTATTAGATATTTTCAACTTATTCAAGCCATGGAATAAAACTAAACACATACGAGGTCTGTTCAAAAAGTATCGCGAATTTTATATTTTTTCAAAAAGTATTTATTTATTCATGAATATCTATTTTGTCCCCTTCAAAGTAATTCCCCTCGGATATAATACATTTATGCCAACGTTTTTTCCAATCCTCGAAGCACTTAAAAAAATCATTTTTGTGATCTTGTTCAGCTCCTCCTTCGATGCCGTCTTTATCTCCTCAATCGTGGCGTAGCGTCGTCCTTTCATGGGCCTCTTCAGTTTTGGAAACAGGAAAAAGTCACAGGGGGCCAGGTCTGGGGAATACGGTGGCTGCGGCACCATTACTGTGTTGTTTTTGGCCAAATATTCGCGCACAAGCAACGATGTGTGAGCAGGGGCGTTATCATGGTGCAAAAGCCAGTTTTTGTTCTTCCACAAATCCAGGCGTTTCTGGCGGATTGCTTCGCGCAAATTGCGCATAACTTGCAGGTAATATTCCTTATTGACCGTACTACCCTGTGGCAAGAACTCATGATGCACCACGCCCCTGCAATCGAAGAAAACTGTGAGCAAAACCTTCACGTTCGACCGAACTTGGCGCGCTTTTTTTGGTCTTGGCTCATGCGGCAGCTTCCATTGGGATGATTGAGCTTTGGTTTCCACGTCATAACCATAAACCCATGATTCGTCACCAGTTATGACCCTCTGAGCACATTTGGGTCGTCACGGACCGAGTCCAACATCTCCTGAGCAATGTTAACGCGATGCTGTTTTTGGTCGAAATTGAGCAATTTTGGCACGAATTTCGCGGCGACCCGACTCATGCCCAAATCATTGGTTAAAATCGAATGGCACGAGCCAATCGATATGTTTAGGTCCTCAGCAACTTCTCTAACGGTGATTCGACGATTGGCTAATACTATTTTCTTCACTTTATCAATGTTTTCGTCTGTTGTTGACGTGCTCGGGCGTCCGGCACGCTCTTCGTCGTTCATATCTTCTCGGCCCTCTGAGAACATTTTGTACCACCGATAAACGTTGCTTTGGTCCAAGGTAGCTTCACCATATGCCACAGTCAACATTCGAAATGCGTCCGCGCACTTTATTTTGTTTTTCACACAAAATTTGATACAGATTCTTTGATCCATTTTTTGGAATAGGCAAAAATCGAAGACGAGCCAAAACACATCCAAGCAAAACAGCTGTCAAAAATTAACTAAACATTCAAAATGGCCGACCTTGTCAGCATAAGTAAGGGACATGAGTACCAACATAACGCTACAAAAAAATCAAAAATCAAATATACGTAGCCAGCGGAAATTCAAAATTCGCGATACTTTTTGAACAGACCTCGTAATGTGTAGATTTTTGTATTTACTGGTTCTTGAACAATATTCTTCTTCTTCTGGTCCCGTGTCAGGTCCTCCCAACGTTGGCTATCACTGCAACAAATGCATCTCTGTCCTGCACCTCTTGGAACAGGTTATCAACTTTGCTATTTCCTATTTATTCCCTAATGGTTTGCAGCCAGGATAACTGTCTTCTACCAACTCCCCGACGTCTCCCTATTTTTTTCATGATTTTCAGCCTAAGGAGGTGGTATTTTTCTATTTTTCTCTTTTTACATATGACCCAAAAATGAGACCTTTCTAACGTTCACTCAACAATATTGCCCTATAAGCTCTGGCTCTCTATAGTACGTCTGCATTATTGACCTTAACAGTCTACGGTGTACGGAGCATTCTGCGATATATCCACATATCAAACGCCTCCAACCGGTTCATAACATTCACGTTCAGAGTCCAAATTTAACTTCCTTATAGAAGAATAGAACATTTAACCATTATGTGTCGGAGTTTCAGATTAAGATTATTGTTGTAAAATAAGGTTCTCATTTTATTAAATACAGCTCGTGCAACTTTAAATCTGTATATAATTTCAATATCCGGGTCAAGCGATTTAATAATAATGCTACCATTTCGACATTCACACCATTCAGTTGCAGATTGGATGCAAAATAATCTTCAACAATGACTCAATATATTTAATAAAGGAAAAATCGCATTATTGGTAACAAGCTTAATATCAAATAATGTTTTGAATACTAATTATGAACAATTTTGAAAAGTATTTAAGATTTTAAACCTCGAGATTTATTGTGTTGGCAGAAGCCGAATTTCCTGTCTCCGTTACCTAAGAGAATGGACTGACTTATGGAGGAGTATTGAGGAGCTGTTTCGAGCTACCAAGGATAGACACGTCTATTCTCAAGCGAAAGTCAACATCGGGGAGACCTGACATGACATCAGAAGAAGAAGAAGATGTATTTAAATATGCTCCATTTTTCATGTAAGTAGATTTTGATGGATTTTTTATTCCTATTTTAAATATCATTTAAATTTGCCTTATGTAACTTCTTGTCCGTGCTTCCTCGATTTGAATCCACGCTCCCAAATCACACGTCCCTTTTGCTCCAACGCACGTTGATACCAGAGCGAGAGAGATGCATATGATTATCTCATTATCACTAAAACAAAACATAGCTTGTTGTTAATAAATGGTTGCTTTAAGGTGTAAAACTGAACAAAAGTTATTTATTGTATTTAATTAATGATCTTGTATGTATTTAACACGTACACATGCACGTGAGTGGCGTTTATAGGTGTGGGTGAATATACGTGTGGGTAAAAACAAAATTGTTCAATGATACAGGCTGACGGGAAAGTAACAGTACGGTTAACAGTTTTTCATCTTCTTATTCTTCTTATTTCTTGTCGTAGACCTATGTTGTGTGTTGTCCAGAGTGCTGCTCCTCCTGTAAGGTAGACTTCCAGCTGTTTTTTCATCTTTTAGGAGGTCTTCCACGAGGACAAGTCCCTAGGGTAGTCTGGTGGTGTCCATTCTTTGAACATGACCGTACCAGTCCCTTTTTCGCTGTCTGCTCCATCATATAATACCATCAACCTCACATATCTCTCTTATTCTGGCGTTCCTCACGCGATCTCTCAGTGTCTTCTCTGCTATCGTCCTCAGTGTCTTGATCTCGGAAGTCCTCAAAACTTGTTTGGTCCTTACTGTGTCTGCCCTTGCTTCGACGCCATATATAATTATTGGTCTTACGCATGCTTCATGTCTTTGTTTTTCCATTTTATGAATTTTAGAGCACCAGGTTTTGTGATCAATTAAAGAAATATCTTATATTTTATATGATAGAAAATTTATCGCTTCTAAGAATTCTTTAATTATGTTTTCGGATATAACCGTGGTATTTTTTGGAAACTCTGTCGCCTGATACGAATAAATAAAATAGGCACTAAGTATAAAAAAAAAACTTTGTATAGTTTCGTTCTACACAAACAGGTACAGTAGAACGTCATTTATCTGGACGTCAGTTAACCGGAACGTCAATTATCCGGAGAAACCGAGATGGAGATGAAGCGTTCTGTACCGTGACCTACTCATGACTAAGCTTACCCCACCACACCTACACAACGTTGGGTGTGGGTTGCATCATCCTTCTCCTTCCTCCTCCTCTTGTTCTCCCCCGCACGCTACGGACAGTCAGTCTCCCGCTGTGTTCGAGTTTAAACGTGGCATCTCGTTAGTTTCAACCTGTCATTATTCATTCGAGGCTACGTGTAATTATTCGGAAAATCGGTATCCGGAACATCTCCTGCCCCAATTAGTCCGGAAAAACGACGTTCTACTGCAGGGATGGCGAACCTATGGCACGCGTACCACAGGTGGCACGCGAGACAATTTTGCATGGCACGCGAATGACGAGAAAAAAATAAAAGTGATTGTACAAAAAAAAACAAAAAGCTTTAGAAATAGCATAAAATATTTAAGTATGAAAGGGAATTCCTTGAAGGGCGATTCTTTCAATACGGTTAAGAAATACTGCCTTAAACTATAATTGTTGTTTGTAATATCTTTTGAGAAAATAAACTGATTTGATTTGATTTTTTTTATTTGATTTGATTTGATTTACACAATGAACAACTAGCAACTGGCACATGTATCTACGATGAAGGATCTCGGAATCATCTATGAGAGTAGGCTGAAATTCGTGCACATATCGAGAGGATTTGTGGCATTGCACTGAGGATGTTGGGGTTCATCGTCCGGACCGGAAGGGTTTTCAGGGATCCCAATGTGCTCAGAGTCCTATACAACGCATTGGTTCGGAGTAGGCTCGAAAGTGGTTCTGTGATATGGAGTCCTCACGAGGCGAGATATTCCGTTATGCTGGAGAGGGTTCAGAAAAAATTTCTGAGGTATCTCTACATGAGGGAGTATGGTAGCTATCCGTGGCTCTATCCCACGGCATTTCTTCTGGGAATGCTCGGAACCAATTCTTTACAGCTTCGAAGAGATGGACATCTAATAACCCATTTCTTCAGATTAATTAGGGGATACTTCGAGAACTCGGCCGTACTGAAGGATGTTGGTCTTTTTGTCCCCGATAGATATCTCCGACAGCGACAGCACAGATTGTTTTACCTACCGGCCGCCAGAACCAATCTGCCCCTGGTGACACCGGTGGGAAGAGCAATTAGTCTGCTGAACGCGGTCTCCTCGGAGATCGACGTCTTTCATGTTAGTGAAAGTACGTTCAGGGGGCAAATACTATTGACTTTAGAAAGTACCTTGTCTTCCTAATGTCGAACCATCTCTAATGCGTTCCTGGTACTTTGTTGTAATATTTTTATGATATTTTACCTGTACTTAATAGATGCCTTAAACATTTTCCTGTTTGTAATGTCTATTAATTTAATAAACTGATTTGATTTGATTTGATTGATTGATTTGATTTGATTCGATTCGATTCGATTAGATTCGATTTTATTTGATTTGATTTGATTCGATTCGATTCGATTTGATTTTTTTTATTTGATTCGAAAAATAAGACAGGGACGAGTGTATGAAAATGGAACAGGCTTATATTCAGCAGTGGAGGGAAGAAGGCTGAAGAAGAGAAGAAGAAGCTCTCAAATACAGAGTTATGAAGTCTTAAATTATTTTAAAAATAATAAAGCAGTATTTTGGTATTTTGTATTCGCCCTGTAGTCTCATGCGAGTCCGAACTATAATTACGAAGGCATTCGGTTCGTAATTCTCCAAATGCTAAGAGCTGACCAAATAATTGTTTTCGTATGTGATTAGTCACGTTATGATGGCTGGAAAAAATGTATATCCCAACCATTAATTACCATTAACCGGCCTCGCTCCGTCCGCCCGAGATTAAACCCCGACGGCCGGTTAACCCGCGGCGATTGGCACCCGCGATCCCCCGGCCTCGCTTAAACCCCAGCCACGTGGTATTGGTTGAGTTGATTAACACTTGCGTTGAGTGTCCATCTAGTTATTGTGAATTGGTTATTTCGACACCGTAATTAACCCAATCAGGCCCACATATTTATTAGGCGAACATAACCCGGTACTTACCCGCGCGTCACTCTTATTTTAATTGTATTATTATTTATGGTAATGGCAACATTTAAGGAGCAGAATATATTTTTCTGTAATTTTCTTTAATTAAGATATTATTTTCTTTTTGGGAGAGATGGAGTGAAATTGTGACAATCAAGTGTCAGATCGGACGGGAGGAGTTGGAGACGAAGAATAATGGAGGATAAGACTCGATATGGGCTGTAGGGCCATTGAAGAAGAAGAAGAAGATCAAAGATTAACCCTGCTTGATGGGCTTAATATTAGCTGTAGATGCATACCCGCAATTTATAAAATCCTTTTAAAAATTGTGATTTCAATTGATTTATATTTATTGTTTCATCAACAAAAATGTTCGCTTTCTAGAAGTTTTATTATATTTTACGGGAATGACATAATTCGCCTTGCTAAAGCATTATCAAATGTGATATTTTTATATCATACCAAGGTATAATATGTGATCCGCACAAATATAATAAAACATCTAGAAATTTGATTTATTGCTTCTTGTAATATGATGTAAAACTCTAAACCAAAGCATTAGTACTAATGAAAACGTCTGTTTTCTAGATGTTTAATTATATTTCATGCGAATGGCATGTTTTACTGTGCTACGATATTATCATTAGTGATATTGGCTAATGCTAGCTTGTCATTTCTATAAAATATAATAAAACTTCTAGAAAACAGATATTTTCATTCGTATTGATTACGCTCATTTATAATAATTAAATCAGAATTTAAAGAAAACCGAATGATGATGTGGCACATGATAATGTTTTATTAATGAATAGGTGTATGTTTTATAGAAGTTTTATTATATTTAATGGGAATGACATGTTTCGCCATGCTATCACTAATGATAATATCGTAACATCGTCACCTGAGAGTAAGAGGGTTCCAACTAACAAAATTTCATATTTGGCTTTTTTTCGTGAAAAGGGTTCTTACTAACCTTATCTATACGTACAATTAAAAAAAAACATGTAATAGTATCATAATTTTGATGTTACGAAAAGAATCAAGTTCCATCTGATCATTCGAAACACACGATTCACTGAAGAAGGATTCATTTAAACTTAGAACTTTATTATTCCAACTGTTGCCAGACAAAATTTACACGTTTCTCGGTAAAAGAATCTCTGGAAATTGGAATAAAACCTTTTTATTCCAAGACACATACCCGATACCAGCAAAACTTGACTTCGTTTTTCTCAGCTTTTTACTTTTGTCAGTTGGAACCTTCTTACTCTCAGGTGACGACATGTCATTCGAATGAAATATAATAAAACTGTACTAATGATTTGTTTTGGGAGTTTTACACCATTTTACAAGAAACAATACATCAATTATTACGAATTTATAACTCTGTTTTCTAGATGTTTTATTTAATTCGTGGAAATGACATATTTCATCTTGACATGATATTAAAATATCACATTTGATAATGCCTTAGCAAGGCGAATCATGTCATTCCCGTAAAATATAATAGAACATCTAGGAAATATATGTGTTCATTCGTATTCATTATTTAATATGGAGTTTTACATAATTGTTCAGGAAAAAAAATTGTAATTGATTTATTTATTAATATATATTTCGCCGTGTACGTAGGGGTTAAATATGTCGATTCCCAGATCATTATCACTTATACAGGAATGCTGAGGACTACGAATAACTAGATCGGAGAGATTACTTCGATAGTTAAACATAATAACGCGTTTTGAAGCTATTCAATTTTTTATCTGAGAAATTCCCACTAACTCAATCGTTGACAGCGAATTAAATAGACTGTGTGAAAATATTGTCTCAGTCACAAAAATATAGATGGCGATTATCTTACGAATTATTTATTGTGACAGTCGATATTTAAATGGAAGCGAAGCATCATCATCATCATCAGCCGTCTGTCATCCACTGCTGGATGTAGGCCTCCCCTAAAGCGCGCCACCGCCCCCTATCCATTGCCACTCCCATCCATCTATGTCCAGCAATCCTCTTCAGATCGTCGGTCCATCGGGCAGGGGGACGTCCAACTTTGCAGAATCCTGTACGCGGTCTCCACTCCAGAACCCGTCTCCCCCATCGGCCGTCGGTTCTCCGACAGATGTGGCCAGCCCATCGTCACTTCAGCCCGCCCATCCTCAGAGCCACCTCAGTCACGAATAAATTCGTTTCTAAATTTGTCCCTCAAGGTTATTCCAAGCATGGCTCTTTCCATGGCGCGTTGGGCGACCTTGAATCTGGAAACGAAGCATGGAATGGCCAAAAGAAGGATGAAAGTAGAATAAACGCGATAGAAATAAGATTTCTCGAGAGAGACGAATCTGTGGAAATAACTGTGACGAATGAAAATATAAGACGAATTTGTGGTGAATCTGTATATGATAGAGTTTCAAATGCAAATATATGAAGTGAATGCTGTGCGAATGAAAGTGTTATGAACAAATTAATAAAAGTAACATTAAGATGGTTAGGACACATACAAAGAAAGAAAGGTTAAAAAAAATACCTGATATACTTCTCGTGATTCCTCTACATACACACGTCGTGTCTTGCACGCATGTCAAATTCTCCGAATCCTCACGTGACCGACATTTAATACGTATATTTGATTTTATCGTGCCACGTTTTCCTCGGCCTTCTTCTTTGTCTAGCTCCATTCACGTCTTTTACATATACGTTTTTCACCATTTTGTCTTCATTAATTATTTCTAGGTGTCCAAAGAAAACCTTAACGAGCCTTTCATTATTTTGTTCATAACATTTCGCAAGCATTCACTTCTTATATTTACATTTGACACTCTATCATATTCAGGTTCACTACAAATTCGTCTTAAAGATCTCATTTTTACTGCATTTATTCTACTTTCATCCTTATTTTGCCAGTTTCATGCTTCACTTCCATACATAAGGGTCGGCACAAGTACAAAATTGTGCACTTACGACAGTAACCGTAACGGCACTGTAACGTCACCGACGCACCCTTGAATCTCACGGACTCGTTATCTCAAATGCTATAATAAAATCACCGTCGAGAGAGTTGATGAGAGACGCGCAGACGTAAAACTGAGACTTATCATCTCTTCCGACGGCGATTTTATTATAGCATTTGAGATAACGAGTCGGTGAGATTCAAGGCTACGTCGGTGACGTTACGGTCACTGTCCATGTAAATGAACCTTTAGAAAAGTAATAATTTGGTCGTGTAACACTTAATTCAATACATCCAACATTTAAATTGAATCGAACACCGTCCACGTTGGGTGCCTAACCGCCATTCGTACCCACGAAATACCAACGTAGATAGGTTTATTATAGAAAATTCAAATAAATTGCTTTCATTTATTGACACTTGCCCGCGAGATGGAGCGTCTGTATTAATCTCGGCTTATCTCGGAGTACAAATGTCCGCGCCAACAATACAAAATACAGTCTTCCATTATGTTTACAATACAAATTTGTAACCATTAAAGATCGTGCCTCTGATTGACGATATAATTCCAATATCTTTAGGCTGCCATGGGCGGCACGGGAACAATTCTTAAAATATCTCCTATTTTTTGCTGTTCTATTGTATAATAAATAGTTCATTCAACATTGTTTTGAATGTTTACAAGTTCTTGTAGAAAAAAATGGATATTACCCATTGCAGGTGAATTTTTTTTTATAAGGATAAAATATATCTCAATAGAGACGAAGATGTAAATTGTTTTTCTGGGAATAGAATGTGGTGGCCGTTACGATTTTCTGTTTAATGCTTCGGAATCTTAATAGATGACGCTAGTATAGAGGGAACTAAAACAATGTGAAGATAAATGCAGAATTCTAGCATATATACATCTTCCAAAAATTTGTCAGTCATGATGGTCGTAAGAAGGGAGGAATGGGGAATGTTGTTAAGCATAAAGCGATCGCTCAACCCAACCAATGACAGGTCATAAGTCCTGTAAGCGCCTCGGCCACCACATTCTATTCCCAGAAAAACAATTTACATCTTCGTCTCTATTGAGATATAATTAATCCTTATAAAAAAAATAGTTCATTGTTTTGGCCAAAACACTATGACACTTCAACATTATTAACTGTTTTAATATAAAACGCTGTTTATGGTATCACATTTTTTTTCACGACAGCTGTTTCGTCAACATCTACTATTTAATTAGTTTTTGTTTTTTAAGATATATTTTATTGAAAATGTTTCCATGTGCCGCCACTGGGGTTGGCCTATAATGATTCAGGCGTTACAAACCGTGGATAAAAAAACATGGGCAGTGCTGGCTCGAACACGTACTGGTTTGCCGAGATTGAAACGTGATAATTAATTTTATTATCATTATTGACGTTTGTATGCGTACGCTATTAGACACGCTTTTGTGGGCGAACAGCCTTATACAAATATTACGTTTATTTCCAAATAAAACATTCTATTTATCTATCAATCTAACCAAAGTTGAATCAAATCAAATCAAATATATTTATTTTCTCAAAAGATATTACAAACAACAATTTTAGTTTAAGGCATCTATTGAGAACAGGTAAAACATAAAAATATATAATACCAGAAACGCGGGAGATGCCTATTGGTGGCGATGAGGTTCGCAACGCATCACACCGCGTCTCCCGCGGGGCGAAAAGAGAAGGATGGAGTGCCGCATCAGTAAAAGTGTGACAGTCCATTCATTCTGCCTTCCCTTTCGGGGAGACGGCGTGATGGTTAGTTAGTTTTTGGTTTTTACCAGAAACGCATGAGAAATGGTTCGAGATTAGGAATACAAAATATTCGCCAAAGTCAAGAGTATTTGTCTTCTGAACGTACTTTCACGAATATGAAAGACGTCGATCTCCGAAGCGATCATGTTCAGCAGTTTGATTGCTCTCCCCACCGGCATCACCAGAGGCAGGTTGGTTCTGCATGCTGGGTGATAAAACAGTCTGTGCTGACGCTGTCGAAGATAATCATCTGAATGCAAAGTTGTATAAGTACTAAAACCGGGTGGTTGTCTAGGGAACAGAACGCTTGGCTAATGATCCAGGGACTAGGGTTCCAGCCTGGACACGACCGGATTCATTTTTTTTATAGTGAGCTATTTTCTGCTCTTCTTCAAATCAAATCAGTTTATTTCATCAACAGACTTTACAAAATTTATTTTTAAGGCATCTATTGAGAACAGGTAAAATAATATATTATATATAGTATACTACCAGAAACGCATAAGAGATGGTTCAACATTAGGAAGACAGGATACTCTCCAGAATTAAGAGTATTTGCCTTCTGAACGTACTTTCACTAACATGAAAGACGTCGATCTCCGAGGAGACCGCGTTCAGCAGACTAATTGCTCTTCCCACCGGTGTCACCAGAGGCAGATTGGTTCTGGCGGCCGGTAGGTAAAACAATCTGTGCTGTCGCTGTCGGAGATATCTATCGGGGACAAAACGCCGAACACCCTCCAGTACGGCCGAGTTCTCGAAGTATCCCCTAATTAATCTAAAGAAATGGATAATTAGATGTCCATCTCTTCGAAGCTGTAGAGAATTGGTTCCGAGCATTCCCAAAAGAAATGCAGTGGGATAGAGCCAAGGATAGCTACCATACTCCCTCATGTAGAGATACCTCAAAAAATTTTTCTGAACCCTCTCCAGCATAATGGAATATCTCGCCTCGTGAGGACTCTATATCACAGAACCACTTTCAAGTCTGCTCCGAACCAATGCGTTGTATAGGACTCTGAGCACATTGGGATCCCTGAAAACTCTGCCGGTCCGGAAGATGAAGCCCAACATCTTCAGTGCAGTGCCACAAATCATCTCAACATGCGCACGAAAAGTCAGCCTACTCTCATAGATGATCCCGAGATCTCTCATCGTAGATACATGTGCTAGTTGCTGGTTGTTCATTGTGTATCTATAATACACAGTTCTCAATGCTCTAGTAAAAGATAGCATAACGCATTTAGAGACATTGAATTGCATTTGATTACTGTGACTCCAGTTGACAATATTATTGATGTCCGACTGGAGGCGAAGACAGTCTTCCAGGATTTTTAATTTCCAGGAATAATTTCAGATCATCGGCAAATAAAAGAAATCGCGAGAAGTTTATCACCTTCGCAATATCATTTATGAAGATGGTGAAGAGGAGTGGCCCTAAGTTTGAACCTTGTGGCACCCCTGAATTTACAAGAAAAGGTTCTGATTGAAAAATTTCGTATGAGACGTATTGTTTTCTCCCCTCGAGGTAACTTATGAAAAACATAATCATCTGAGAAGAGAATCCTATTTGAGATAGCTTTGCTATCAGAATATCGTGGTTCACAGTGTCAAAGGCCTTTGAGAAATCATCTTTGGGTCACTCGTAGTTTCTCGGCACTTTGTTTGGACAATGTAACAGTTTCAATACCATAAGTACCAACTGGCAGAACGCAGGCTTCATAGACTTTTCGTTTCAGGTTGTTCGGTATTTTCCGGTTTTTAAGGATGTAACTCATGTTTCCGAAAGCTGCCTAGCTTAGTCCAATTCTTCTTTTTAGCTCTGCGGTTTGGTTATATCGGCCCAATCGAATATTGTGTCCCAGATACGTATATTCTTGGACATTCTCAATTCTGTTGCCGTCCACTTTGATTTCAAGCCTTTCCGTGCCCATCACCTTGGTCTTTACCAGGTTCATATTCAAACCTACAGATTTGTACATCCTATTTGTCCTCGTGCACACTCTTTCTTACCCCTCTTTCTCCCTTTCATTTTATATCTCTTTTTTCATATGTTGTTCGTATATTCTGTTACCTTGACGAAGCTCCGACGGGAGTGAAACCGTTTGTTGTTAATAACAAATAATGTGGTCTGGATACAAATTTTACAAGTTTATATTTATTCATGTTTCAATTATCCCTATTATTTATTTTTTCTCGTCATATTGTATTGGGATTCACATTTGAATAACTTTTCAAAAGCATCGTATTTTCATAACATTTTTATGCGCTTTTCACATAAATGTTTCGAACTGTCGACGTCCTTCCTCGGCGTAATTTTTTTACATTTTTAAAAATATATACTTTGGACAGACTTTGGCGGCCTGAAACATGTTTGTGGAAAGCTCAAAAAAGGGGCAAAAAATGGATTCATCTAGACTCCCTCAGATTGTGTTATACGGCCAACCCCAAGGTAGGCAATCTCCAAACACACCACCAAAAATGGGGATGGATGTCTGGAAATCGACTTCGCAGAAAGCCAATATCTATTAAGAAATCGACCACAAGGCCTACATTAAGAAGAAAAAGAAGATTATCAAAAGCTAAGTTTTTTATTGTTTAAGAAAAAACTAACTAACTAACTAACTAACCATCACGCCGTCTCCCCGAAAGGGTAGGCAGAAAGAATGGACTGTCACACTTTTACTGATGCGGCACTCCATCCTTCTCTTTTCGCCCCGCGGGAGACGCGGTGTGATGGGTTGCGAACCTCATCGCCACCAATAGGCATCTCCCGCGCACACTTCGATCTTCCAACATCCACAAAATAAATCTAAAACAGATAATAAAAAATACAATGATATAAAATAAAATAACAAAATAAAAATAATTTAATGCAAAATGTTATTTTTAGATGGTACACATTTGTCTATTTAATTTATGTTCCACGAATCCACCGTTTTTTAAATTTAGCATATAATGTTTTTCCAATGTTGCACATGTTGACATGGACGATCCGGACTTTTGTGTTTATTTAATTTATGTTACACGTATCCACCGTTTTTTAAATTAGCTGTTATATGATTTAATTAATGTTCCACGTATCCACTTTTTTATTTGGCAGTAATTAGGCACTTAAAACCAACCAACACCAGCAAGAACTTTAAAAGAATATTGAAGAAATTATTCAAATTGTCATTGGAACAAATGAAAATTTTATTTTTTACACCTGTCAAAATTCTTTATATAAACGAAAAAACTTGTATAATTTTGACATCAAAACAGTAAAAACGTATTACGTCTCACAATTAACTATTATAAAGTGCGGCAACATTCAAATTGACCAAAACAATTCACTTATACACGTAATTTCTCCAAATTCACGGGAGCACCAAATGAACCAAACCAAATTTTCAAAATCAGAATTAGTAAATGTTTAAGAATAAATATTAAAACAGAGTTATAATATGTTTCATTAGAACTTTCGAACGAACATTTAAAATTCGCTAGCCCCAAATTATTATCATCACAAACGCGTCGTAATAATTCTGAAATTATCATAAAGATATTATTATCAATGGTTTTCCTACGAAGCCAAGCAATTATATAGACATTAAGAAACTTGAAAATCGCGGTATTTTTTATTAAGTGCGTTTAAATTGTGTTTCAAACAATATAAATCAATCAAAAATTACCATAAAATTCCATTACACCGGCATTAATTTCGAGTTTAAGCGAACAAAATCTTAATGGCATAGAATATTTTTCTCATTGGTTTCTTATAACAACATAATCCAGAGAGAAGAGTAATAAATAGGGATGGGATCGAATTCGGCATTCGGCGTGAATTCGAAATTCGGCAACAATTCGATATTCGATAAAAATTCAACATAAAAAAAACTAACTAACCATCACGCCGTTTCCCCGCGGGGGTAGGCAGAGAGAATGGACCGCCACACTATTCTATCCCGGCAAACCTCTCTAGCTTCCTCCACATTCATACAATGAGCCATACACGCACTCGATTCCTCCGACTTCTAACGTGACCAACCTTTAAAATTTGATTAATTTGGTCATTCCATGTTTTCCTCGGTCTGCCTCGACTTCGTACCCCATTTACATCATTAACGTATAATGTCTTAACCATTCTTTCTCCTTCCATGCGTTCCATATATCCGAACCAACGCAGCGATCCTTTCATAATTTTGGTCATAATACCTTCTTCCGCTCTGCATTCCTTTCTTATATCAGCAATTGAAATTCTGTAGTATATCGTTCTACCAGACATACGTCTTACGGACCTCATCTCTACCACATTTATTCTGCTCTCATCCTTCGTCTGCCAGTTCCATGCTTCGCTTCCATACATTAGGGTTGGGACCAGAACTCCATTGTGAACGGCCGTTTTCACTTTCGCTTTTTTATTTCCTATTTATAAGCCTTGCGATATATTTATAAAGGATATTAAAACATTCGTATGAAGCACTTTATTTGTGGCGTGACATTATTAAATATAATATAATAATAATACACTTCTAATATTTGTATCTAAACCACTATATTTGGTATTAATACCAACTGGTTTTACTCCCGCCGGAGCTTCGTCAGGGTAACAGAATATACTAAATATAAAATCAGAGAACAAATGAAAAAAGAAATATAAAATGGAGGGGGGAAATATGGGTAGAAAATAGTGTGTACGAGGACAAATAGGATGTTAGAATGGTGAGTCATGATCATTAGGGAATATTTATGTAGAATTTTTATTAATATTCTAGAATATTCTAAAATATTAACTAGAAATATTCTAGAATATTAGGTAGAAAATCTCCATAATTATTCCCTAATGATCATGACTCACCATTCCAACATCCTATTTGTCCTCGTGCACACTTTCTCTTACCCCTCTTTTTCCGCTTAATTTTATATATTTTTTTTATATGTTGTTCTCTGATTTTATACTAAATTATAAGCCTTGTGATATATTTATAAAAGATATCAAATTTCCTTCTGTGATGAAGACATCCAGATCTGTGAACCTCTTCATTGTGTATCCTATCTCTAAGGGTTTTACCTACGATATGTCGCAATGTCTTCATTTCTGCTGCTCTTAGGAGATGTTTTGAATATTAGAAGTAGAGTTCTTGTTAATATTCGATTCGGCAAAAATTCTGCATACATGTCACAACAGGAATATTCGAAATTCGTTTTATCTTTAAAAAAAAAATTTTAAGAATCAAAATACATAATCATTGTGTACAATTTCATTTATTTATTTGAAAAATTTACTGACACAATGAAAAAGAAGACATTTTTATCGCCTCGACATAAAAAACATAAACAAAAGAGATCTAAGCAAGGAAATAATCTCAAACATAAACGAATATTACTATTTAAATTTAAAATACTGTTATTACTTGTATATCCCAATTTCTTTTTATTCACTGAGAGTGTCACGATTATCATTAAAGTTGTCATCGCAAAAAAAAGCCTAACTCAAAAAGCTAAAATGGCAGTGCATAATGGTGTTCTCGTGCCGACCCTTATGTATGGAAGTGAATCATGGAACTGGCAAAAGAAGGATGAAATTAGAAAAAATGCAGTAAATATGAGATCTCTAAGACGAATGTGTAGCAAATCTGTATATGATAGAGTGTCAAATGCAAGTATAAGAAGGGAATGTGGTGCGAATGAAAGTGTTATTAACAAAATAATGAAAGGGTCATTAAGATGGTTTGGACACATGGAAGGAATGAGTGAAGACAAAATGGTAAAGAAGGTATATGTAAACGGCGTGAACGGAGTTCGAAATAGAGGAAGGCCTAGGAAAACGTGGCACGATCAAATCAATCAAATATTAAATTTCAGTTTCGTGAGGAGTCGAAGAAATCAATGTGCGTGCATGACACGATGTATGAATGTAGAGGAATCGAGAGAAGTATGTCAGGACAGAACAGGGTGGCGTTTTATTCTTTCTGCCTGCCCCTCCGGGGAGACGGCGTGATGGTTAGTTAGTTAGTTAGCCCTACATTCGATTCCATATGTCATGATGGTTCGCACACATATTTCATAATTTTAAAAACACAAACTCCCGATGCTTAATGGGACTTATATATAGGTACCTATTTTTATAAATAATCTCTCGTACTGTAACACATTGGTTTTTAACCGACATTCGGTCAAAATATTTTTTTAATGACAGCACGTCACTAGTAATTACAATAAATAAAAAATTTATGGATAATTTGGCGTTGGTACATCTCGACCCTGAACCGTGTGGAGAGGGGTGGTTAAGAGGGGGTAAAGCAGCGGGCTGGAGGCAGGAGCGAGTGCCTTGTAACGAATATTATTCTCACAATATACCCATGCTTTCTCGCCTTTGGTTTCATCGCAACTTGATTCTTTCGATTATAAAGCTCAGCTTACATCGCCTAACCTTAATTAACCATAATTGATAAATTATAATATATTTTCACCATCACTTTGTGTTGTCGATATTTATTTGAATAACAATGTATTTTTTAAATGTACCCAGAAGAAAGACGCGCATAGTCCAAAATATGTTAGTGAAAATTGCAAAAAAAGTCATTGTATAATACGGGTCGTTTGAACCCAATTACTGTATACCATTTTTAGCTATTATAATGATTCTCTTGAAATGTGATAGATAGCTAATCTATCCCCATTTTACAGTCACATGAATTCTATACCAGACCAAAGACAGTGTGACAATCACACTGCCATCGCTGGAAATCGAACGTAATTAAAAAAAAGAAATAAAAAATTAGATTTATTATACTCGTATTTTTTGGGAATGACATGTTTCGCCATGCTACAGCATTATCAACTATCATGACATTATTGATAATGCCTTGGCTAGGCAAAATATTTCATTCCAAAAAATTATAATAAAACTACTAGAAACGTTTTTTTTAAACTGTAACTTTAACTTCACACCGCGTCCCCCGCGGGGCGAAAAGAGAAGGATGGAGTGCCGCATCGGTTAAAATGTGACAGTCCATTCTTTCTGCCTACCCTTTCGGGGAGACGGCGTGATGGTTAGTTAGTTAGTTAGTTAACTTTAACTTTGTTTTATGTATCACAATTGTATTTTATTTTAGGCGACAGCTGTTTCGTCAACCTATGTTGACATCATCAGGTGTTACAATAAATGTGTTTTAATTAGCTTTTGAATTCATTTTTCTAAATTTATTTTGAAGATCTTTTACCTTCATCATTGGTATAATGATATAACTCCCGATTATGAATGTGCAAAACCTTCAAAACATGTCTTACAATGAGAAAATGAAACTGAAACCTGGAAAATAAACTCACAAGTGGAATTCATAAAAAACCTCAAATTCATGACTGTAATTAAAGCAGGATTCATCTTCAAGATACATAATTAATTTATATGATAATTCCATGGCGTCCAATGTAAACCACGAACATTTGCACCCGCTGCTTTTGAAGCCGCGGGGTGCCGTCACATCTTTTTATTCCCATTTCATTTATTATTTATTTATTTATTTGGGGCCCGGTACGATATCTTAATTGTGTGAAAATCGTGCGCCCCCCGCCGGCCGGACAAACACCCTGATTGAATCATCGTCCAGATAAATCCGATAATGGATGCTGTTGCTGTACCGTGGACTGGACCATCGCTCGGCTGCTAGGAATGGGATGGATACATCGAATCTCATTGATAGTACTTACTTGCTTTCTTCCTATGGCCATACAACTCTTGAAAAGTTTTAGCCTCCTTGATGATTTTTTGCTAAGCTCCTCGATCTTGCGCTTTTTGCTCCCAGCAGTCCGATTTGCCCAACCTAGCCAGATCAGGCAAAACATTGTCCATTAGGCGCTGTCCTAGAGGTCTTACTCCAGTTGGTCTTGACGAGTACAGGGTATTGATTGTTCTGGTCTCTTCGGCTTGGCATACGTTTTTTTTTCCTCGATCGTTTTAACCCAACTACTGTATCTTCTTCTTTCGGTGCCGTGTCAGGTTCCCCCATATCTATCCTGCGCCACTTGGAACAGGTTCTGAACTCTTGTTATTCCTGTCCACTCTTTAATGTTCCGCAGTCAGGACAGCTGCCTTCTACCAACTCCCCGACATCTCTTCACTATACCCATTAATATCAGTCGAATGAGGTTGTATTTTTTTTCCCTTAGCGCATGACCCAAATATGAGACCTTTCTAATTTTCACACTCGACAACAGCTCTCTATTGGCTATGGCTGTCTGTAGTACTTATCGGTCCACGAAATATGGAGCATTCTGTGGTATATTCACATCTCGAACGCTTCTAACCGGTTCATTACGTTCACTTTCAGAGTCCAGGTATTAATTACTGTATTCAATTTATTTTAGTTATAATATTGATTGTTATGACATGTGATAGGTAGCCAATTTATTGTCAAAAGAATTCTATACCAGCCCAAAGACAGTGTGACAATCACACTGCCATCGCCAGGAATCGTAACCGGGACCTTCGGTATGTACCGGTATACGGTATGTATACAGTATAATAGTGTACACTGTCTTCTTGGCTTTTTAGATAGGCTAGTTCTCTTCTTTTTAAAATGCCATGCCGACGTCCACTATCACTCTCGCGTAGGCCTCTTTGTCCTGTGCCAGCCGGAACAACTCCCTCACTCTCCGAATTCCGGTCCACTCTTTGATCTTCTTGAGCCAGGACATCTGGGGCCTTCCCACACCGCGCCTATCCTTAATCTTCCTTTTCAGACCGTATTTCTCGTTGCAGAGAATGTATCCAAATATGCCAAAGGCTAGTTAAAAACGATTAAATTCAATTGATCGAGCTGATTCGGGGCTCTATTCGGAAACCCCAATGTTCTGGAGCAAATAGATATTTTTGTTCCTGATAAAAATAATAATAATAATAATAATAATTAAGCTAATTTGTATAGCGCCGTTTTCGTGAATAGCTCACCTCAAGGGTGATAGTTACTTACGACAACGCCGACATCAATTGTTCTTTGCTTCCTCATGCAGAATCAATCTGCCTTTGGTGATGCCAGTACGAAGAGCGATTCGGACATTAAACCTAATCGTCATGGATTTTAAAATATTTTTGGTGTCAGTGAGGCGGTGTTCATTTAAATTATTTTTACGAATTCTGGAAAAAGTGCTGCCTCACTGACGTTGACATATTTGGGATCCTTCTGATATTTTTTTAACTAAACTAACTAACTAACCATCACGCCGTCTCCCCGAAAGGGTAGGCAGAAAGAATAAACTTATTTTTCTGATATTTTTTAGTTTCATAATATCGTTTTTTTTTATGTTACACCATTTTATGTTCAAATGAGTCGTCTAAATGTTTTTCGTTTGTTATGTCTCATTTGTGTATAATATAATTAAATAAATAAATTATAATCGATTATTATAATCGATTTTATTCGATTATTAATCGATTACTTTCGATTAAAAATCGATTGAATGCATCAAACTTATACTCAGCGAAATATTTATCATTGTTTACGTGTCAACGGTAATTTTTCATGTCACTTGTAAAATTAAACCCGTTGGTACGTCCCGTATCTATGGACTGGAAGAACATCGTGTATTATTGTTTCGAAATTGTTGGCTGTCTGCTCTCTGTGTTTCAAGACACCTTAGAAATTTGACTTATGAACGACTGCTTCGAATACAGCCGTAGCCCAGGGTGAGGCGATATACCATCACTCTAGTAAATAATTATGATATTTTACTAGTATTAAAATAATATATTATTACACAAAAGGCCGGATCGTCCATGTCAACATGTGCAAGATAGAAAAAAACATTATGTGTTATTACATTATGTGCTAAATTAAAAAAACGGTGGATTCGTGGAACATAAATTAAATAGACAATACGAGTATATGCACCATCTAAAAAGAACATTTTGTGTTAAATTATTATTATTTTGTTATTTTATTTTATATCATTGTATTTTATATTATTTGTTTTAGATTTATTTCGTGGGTGTTGGACGATCGAAGTGTGCGCGGGAGATGCCTATTGGTGGCGATGAGGTTCGCATTCGCAACCCATCACACCGCGTCTCCCGCGGGGCGAAAAGAGAAGGATGGAGTGGCGCATCGGATAAAGTGTGACAGTCTATACTTTCTGTCTACCCTTTCGGGGAGACGGCGTGATGGTTAGTTAGTTAGTTATTAGTATTATTGTTTTAACATAGAAAAGACTAAAAACTAGTAATTATTTTTACTAGTAATGACTACATTATTATGATATGTAGTTATTACTGATTATTTACTGATTATTTACTGCTTCTGATTTCGAAAATTTGGTTTGGTTCATGTGGTGCTCCCGCAAATTTGGAGATATTTCGTGTATAAGTGAATTGTTTTGGTCAATTTGATTGTTGCCGCACTTTATAATAGTTAATTGTGACACGAAATACGTTTGTACTGTTTTGATCTTAAAATAATACAAGTTTTATCGGTTATATAAAGAATTTTGACAGGTGTAAAAATAATTTTTTCATTTGTTACAATGACAATTTGAATAACTTCTTCAATACTATTTTAAAGTTCTTGCTGGTGTTGGGTTTTAAATTGCCTTCGCCGTAAATCGAACTCGGAACCTTCGGTGTGGCGGTCATAGCTCTGGTCACTCTGTCACAAAGGTCGCCAAATCAAATATTAAATAAATAAAATAACATTTTATTTACATATATAGTAAGATTTGACTTTTATTATTTTATTTTCATATTATAAAATTTTAACAAAACGAAGTATAAGAATAGGAAACTTAATTACTACGAATGAAAATGGCTGTTTTCTAGAAGTTTTATAATATTTGATTAGAATGACATGTTTCGCCTTACTGTGTCATTATCAAATAACATTTAATAATGACATATATTTCCCATAAACTATTGTAAAACTTCTAAAAAACGTGCGTTTTCATTTATATTGATTATTTAATTTGGAGTTTTACAAGATTGTTCAAGAAACAATAAGTCATTGAAAACTTAATTGAGAAGATTCTTTAATAATTACATTGTCCAGAAGATAGCAACGAGGTGCCGAAACCGGTCGAAGCCGTAAACTCAAGTAGTGTTAAACAAATATTGAATACATTATAACGTACTTTTTTTCGCTACAGTTTATTTTATTATATATATTCGCACCGTGAGTGTAAAACCGACGTAAGTGCAAATATACAGTTTGGAGATATGGGAGTTTTAAAAATTCATATTTCTTGGAAAAACTGTTTTTTTAAATAAACCAATGATTTTCGGTTTAAAGTTATATACCTATAAACCGAAAATCATTGTTAAATAAAACGATGTTTTTTAACTACTTCCACTTTTGTCTCTATTTAGACAGCGACCGGTTTCGCCAGGCTCGCTGGCATCGACAGACTGGTGATGCCAGCGAGCCTGGCGAAACCGATCGCTGTCTAAATAAAGACAATAGTGGAAGTAGTTAAAAAACATCGTTTTATTTAATTATTATTCAAAATGAACTTCCATCAAGAGATTTCAGTAAAATCATTTGATTATCGAAAATCATTGGTTTATTAAAAAAAAAAACAGTTTTTCCAAGCAATATGAAGTCTTTAAACTCCCATATCTCCAAACTGTATATTTGCACTTGCGTCGGTTTTACACTTACGGTGCGATTATATAGAGTCAGTTGTGTTAATTTGATAAGTCACGGTAAGAAAGTATGAAAATATCAGAAGCGGATATATGATCATTTTTAATGCAGATATCGTATGCACGTAATAGCCAAAAGTCGTTAAAAACTTGCTTTTGAAATAACTTTTGAAATTGAATTAATGAAAGAAACATGGATAAAATCAATTTACTACAAACTTGCAAATAATATACATTCCCTCATAAACAACTAATTAAAAATAATTGCATTTATTTTGCTAATTCCACAGGGGTAGTTCGTGGGTAGGTATTTTATATAAATGAACTATCGGTGGAGTGAAACCGACAATGGACTTGAGTGTTATAAAACAGCGCCGGAAAAAAGATCAAATGAAATCAATTTATTTTTTAACAGGCAGGCTTATTGCTCTTCCCACCGGTGTCACCAGAGGCAGGTTGGTTCTGAGGGCCGGTAGGTAAAATAATCTATGCTGTCACTGTCGGAGATATATAGAATGTTTTTTTAGAGGTTTGTTTTTTAAACTAGCCACATTGTTTCTACAGACTGTCAATTTGACAGTTGACAGTTGATTTGTAATTAATACTTTTATGACATTTTACCATAAATAGAGTGACATCAGAACAGCGCTTACAAATTGTGCAAATTTATTTTAAAAATCATGGTTTGGTTCGCCAAAACTTATCGTGTACTACGTCCATTTTACGGTCAACATAATCGTCCATTGAAGTGAGTTATTTGGAAGATCATGAATCGTTTTCGCACCACGTACACTCTAGTGGATAATACGCATCAACAAAGACGACAATTGTTGAAAATTGGATTTCACGATTGCGCTTCATTCGAGCTAGCCGTGGCGCTCATATACCCGAAATCATATTTAAACAATAATGGCATAAAATTATCTATTAAATAAAGCTAATATCATTTTAATTCTTTTTTTTTCATTTTGAATATTTATTGTATACCTCTAAAAATATATTACATATAGGGGACAAAAATACTCACATCTTCCATCACGGCAGAGTTCTCGAGAGAGATTCCTCCCTGATTAATCTAAAGAAGTATGTTATGAGATGCCCAACTCTTCGAAACTGCAGAGAGCTGGTCCCCAACATTCCCAAAAGAAATGCCGTGGGATAGAGCCACGGAGAGTTACCATATTCTCTCATTTAGAGATATCTCAGAATTGATTTCTGAACCCTCTCCAGGATAGCTATTGTATACAAAAATGTGGAAAGTAACGGGAAACTACCATATTTAAAGGTCGAAGTGGTATCCCAAGAAGCAGCAAACCAATCCCTAGGATTGAAACTTAAAAATAAGAATTCAATGCTGATTCTTCTTTTTCTTCTTCTTTTTCCCCTGATTGTAGATCTTGCGATATCAAATTTCTTCCTGTGATAAAGATATCCAGCGTTTTCTCCATCTCTTTGGTGGTCATCCTGGTGGTCGACGCCCCTCTGGAGTCTCATGTCTGGCGATCTTAGGAACCCTCACTAGATCCATACTCTCGATGTGGTCCCTCCAGAATCGTCATGTCTGCCTACTCCATCTTTTTTTATATGGCCGAGCCATAGAGGGCTCCCTCCGCTTACCCGAAGCTGTTGTAGGCGCAGCGGCGCCTTTCGCCAGCTTCACTCGTGCACTCCCTAGGCCCGTCTACCATCCATGCGGGACTTACGTTAAAAAAAAAATTATAATAATAATATACGTATATTTGCAACCAAGGGGTACCCAGACCACATTTAAGCTACGTTACTCTCCCTCGATGTCCCGCCGTACACACATAGCAATCAGTTGATTCAAAATTTCCTACGCAAGCCGGGCTTCTGAGCTTCTATGGGAGTACCGCCACTATAGCAATACAACAGCAAAAGAAAATACACAATTGATACATAATACCTACTCCATCTCAGTATGTCATCAATTTTGCAGGATCTGATAATCTCAATGATAGAATTCAATGCAATATTTTAAATCGAAAAAAAAACACGAACCGCCACAGACGTCAGGTCATAGCGTGATGGGCTGTTAATGTATGCATGTTTGTTATACATTGTAGCATTATTAATCGTACATACACGAGTCTTGAAGCAATCAGTGGAGTGTTTGACTTGCTATGGCTTGAGCCTACCTTAGACCAGCAGATGAACATAATATCCAAGTATAAGCAAACATAGCACCTGAAGAATGACAGGTAAAAGATCATAACTCACATTTGAGAAAGTAATGAAATCGTTATTATACTAAACAACATTGATTAAACCAGCTCTAATGAGCTCCCCAGAGAAGTAAGGTCACAGGTAGATAAGGCTGCAGCGGTTGCAGGCTGCTTGAAATATGTAATATGGAAAAACAAGGACATGAGGACTGACACCAAGGTACGCATTTATAAGACCTGTGTGCGACCAATCCTCACATATGGCATTGAATCGAGGGCAGACACTGTCAATACAAAGAGCATGCTCAGGACAACCGAGATGAAAACACTCCGCGTTATAGCTGGCAAAACCCTACGTGATCGAGTTAGGAATACAGCAATCCGAGAAATCTGCGAGGTCGAAGATGTGGTCAGATGGGGACGTCAAAGACGGCGATACTGGCATCAACATGTAGAAAGAATGAGCTCAAATAGGATAACATACAAAGCTCTCCATGGAACGCCTAACGGACAATGCCAACCAGGAAGACCCCCGAAACGGTGGAGAGAAAGCGGGAGTTCAGCGTCTCAAGAGGACCTGCCTGAAATAACAGACTCCTGAGTCTATCAAAAGTAAAGAAGAAGATGAAGAAGAAGAAGATTAAACCAGTGTTTATGTATGCATTGAAGAATTAAACACTTATCAAATTTGATGAGATGAAATAAAACTGACCAACATCAACCATTTCAGGTAGTTTGATAGGCATCACTGGCTTTATCCCCTTGCATTCCTCTTGGACATGCTGGGGACCAATAGTTTACATATAAGGAGGGATGGGTGCACACTTACCCATTTCTTCAAACTTATCAAGGGATTCTTTGAGAATTTCGTCATCTTGGAGGCTATCCATCTTTATGTTCCGGATGGTTATCTTTGACAGCGTCAGTACAGACTGTTTTATCTCCGAGCATGCAGAACCAACCTGACTCTGGTCATGTCGGTGGGGAGAGTAATCAAACTGCTGAAAATGATCGCTTCGGAGATCGATATCTTACATAATTGTTATTTTGTTGATCATCAATTGATCTTTGCTCCGTCACGCAGAACCAACCTGCCTTTGGTGATGTCAGTAGGAAGAGCAATTCGGACGTTGAATCTAATCGTCTCAGATTTGGACATTTTCTGTGTCAGTGAGGCAGTGTTCATAAAAAAATATATTACTAATTCTGGAAAGAGTACTGCCTCACAGACGTCGACAAATTTGGGTTCCTTCTGATATGTATTATATGTTTTTTGTTTTATCTTTTTAACACCGTTTTGTATCCAAATGAGTCACCTAAATGATTTTGTTTATTCATATTTTCAAAGTTATTCATATTTGAATCCAGAACTTAGAGTTTTGTTAGCTTTCTAGAAGTTTAATTCTATTTTATGTTGTTACGCCTTACCACCACATTATCAAGTATACATTTGACTAACTAACCATCACGCCGCGCCGTCTCCCCGAAAGGGTAGGCAGAAATAATGGACTGCCACACTTTAACCGATGCGGCACTCCATCCTTCTCTTTTCGCCCCGTGAGAGGCGAGGTGTGATGAGTTGCGAATCTCATCGTCACCAATAGGCATCTCCCACGTATGTTTCGATCGTCCAACGTCCACAAAATAAATAAAATAAAAATTATTTAAATACAATGATATAAAATAAAATAACAAAATAAAAATAATTTAACACATAATGTTCGTTTAGATGGCACTTGTCGTTAGCTGAACGATCCGGACATTCGTGTTTATTTAATTTATATTGGTGGTCATCCTGGTGGTCGTCAGCTCTTTAGAGTATCGTGTCTGACGATCTTAGTAATCCTCACTGGATCCACTCTTTTTTTAAAAAACAATGCAAAATGAAGTTAAAACTTTAAAATATTATTCAATTATTTATTTAAATTTTCATTGCAACAAATGAAAAATTTATTTTTACACCTGTCAAATTTGTTTTTATAAACAAAATAACTTCTATAATTTTTAAGGAACAATTGTATCTCAATAGAGACGAAGATGCGAATTGGAAACAGAATATGGTTGATCGAGGTGTTTACAGGACTTATGACAGGATATTATTGGTTGGGTTAAGCGAACGCTTTATGTAATACAACATTCCCTATTCCACATTTTTCTTATAACCACCATGTGTGACAAATTTTTGGAAGTTGTATATATGTTAATCTGTAACACCACCCTTTACATGGTAGTTTTTCAATCTACACACTAACGCCATCTATGAAGATTGTATTTTAAGCATTAAGCAGAATGTGTAAGGCTACCGCTATTAGCGCATTGCTTGAAACCGCCTGGAGATGTCACTCCAATCTATATGCTATAATTTGGACCAGTTTTTGTTTTTTTATATTTAATATATAATTTTATAATCAAAAAAGTACAAACGTATTTCGTGTCACAACTAACTCTTATAATGTGCGGCAACAATCAAATTGACCAAAACAATTCACTTATACACAAAATATCTCCAAATTTACGGGAGAACCACATGAACCAAACCAAATGTTCTAAATCAGAACCATTACCAGAAGAAGATACATTTGATATTGGATAATATCCCTAGTGATGCGAAACATGTCAATTACATAAAATCTAATAATACTTATTGAAACGGACGTGTTTTACAATATTAAATCATACATCATTGTTCAAGAAACCATAGATAGTATTATATGTCTTATTTTGTTATAAAATTACTGGTTATAACGTTCTGCCTTGTTGTGGAGGAGCCCAGGAAGAAATTAGAATGCTGGAGTACAAGAAAAGCGGTTGATTGATTATGATCTGGAGGTATAATATGAGTTCCTCTTTTGATTTAGATGTTAAACAGTTCACAGTGGGCTACTAGGCTCCAGGAGTAATCAACTATTATAATAATAATAATAATAATAATATGCTAACTTTTATAGCGCCGTTTTTGTGATGTAATCACCTCAAGGATTAAGACGTGTTTTAAATCTAAAAGGCGGGCCACACTGTGATAAACAAGCTGGTTTAAAACCAAAATTTGTATACTGAATGTTATTACTCAAACTTAAACCATGTTCTAGACGTAGTAAAAACGTCGATTTTAGTTAAACCGCGGATGTTTCTGCATACGGTTATCCTTTCAAACTATTCAACAAACATGGTACGTTTATCTCTCTTCCTCGCATTATTTTACCCGGCGTAGAATGAGATAGATAGTCTGGCTCGTTGGTTGGAAACCGATGTTTATCACAGTCTGGCCCGCCTTTAAAAATCAAAATTTTCGCGATCGGTTAAAAAGTATAGTAGAACATAGTATAAATGTTTAAAATGGGTATGAAATATAAAAAAGATGGGTATTCAGTTTAGATCTGAAATCTGTCGGATCATTTATGCATCTGAGGTGTGAAGGGAGATTGTTCCAAGCTGATGGACCGGCTACCGCGAACGCTCGATCCCCGAAATTTGTACTGGGGCAACGCTTCGGCTCAACTAATCTTCCTATTGCCAAGGAGTTCGCCGAGCGAAGTGTGGATTTCCTTGTATTTAGGCTGTCCATTATACAGAGTTCAGATATATAACTTGGTGCCATTCCATGTAGCGCTTTGAAAACTGTCCGGCAGAGTTTATACTGGATTCTTTCTGGACTTTTAAGCCAGTGAAGTTCTTTGAGATGTTGTGTTATATGGGACTTTTTTGAAATGCCTTTAATGAGTCTTGCTGCTGCTGCTTATATTATAATTAAATTAAAATTAAAATCATTATAAATTAACGACCTTTAACTGTTATACGAGTATAATATGTACTGTTATGTGTTTGGTAACAAACTTAGACAAATATGTATTTATTATTAATTGAAAAATAGAGATTCGCCACCCACCACACCGCGTTTCCTGCGGGGGCGAAAAGCAAAGGATGGAGTGCCGCATTCCTGTGGCAGTCAATTCTTTTTGCCTACCCCTTCGAGGAGACGGCATGTTGATTAGTTAGTTAGTTAATTAGTTAGAAAATTAATTGTTTCCAATATTATCCTATATACATAATATATAAATTTAACATACTCGTAACTTCTAAGACGCGACAATTTTTTTTATGACTTCTTGAACAGTCACAAAGAATATTAGCTTATATTTCATATATTTATTGTTTCTTGGACAATTCTTCTTCTTCTTCAAGTGCCCTGTAGGGTCCCCCCAACGTTGGCGATCACCTCGGCGAACCTGTCACTGTCCTGCGCCGCTCGGAACAGCTCCTCCATACTTCGGATGCCGGTCCACTCCCTCACGTTTTGCAGCCAGGACATCTGTCTCCTACCGGGCCCTCGGCGTCCTTCAATTTTCACCTCCAATATTAGTTGGAGAAGGTAGTACTCTTCCCCACGCAGTACATGATCCAGATGTGAAATCTTTTGAATCTTGATAGTTGATAACAGCTGTCTAGTAACCATGTTTGTCCAGGGAATTCTGAGTATTCGGCGATAGAGCCACATTTCAAATGCTTCCAGTCTGTTCATTGAGTTGACTTTTAAGATCCACGTTTCACATCCATACAATAAAATAGACTACACAGAGCATTTGATCATTCACTGGCGGAGTTTCAAATTTATGTTATCATTGCAAAAGAGTGATTTCATTTTATCATTGGTATTAATAATATTTCATACATTGTTTCAAGAATACAATATACATTTTATTTTGCTTTACATCAAATGATTAATTATATTCCTGTATTTTTAATAAATTAACTTTACTTTCTTAATTTGTTCGTACAGTGACCCAGCAGCCCCTTATAACGAGCACCGTGAGAGCCGGTCGCCTAGCATGGATTGGGCACGTATGCCGAGCCGAAGGGACCAGACCAATCAAGACCTTGTACGCGTCAAACCAGACGGAGTAAGACCTAGACAACGTCTAATGGATAATATTCTAGATGGTCTGACTTTGGGCGAAATGGATTACTGAGAGCAAAAGGCACAGAATCAAGGAGCTTAGGATAACATTATCAAGGAGGCTAAAAGTCTTCAAGAGTTGTACGGCTATATGAAGTAAGTTTTGTTTAAACTACTTATTTATTAAATTTAATTGTATCTCAATAGAGACGAAGATGCAAACTGGAAACTGAATATGGTTGATCAAGGTGTTTACGGGACTTATGACCTGTCAATGATTGGGTTAAGCGCACGCTTTATGTAATTACAACATTCCCCATTTCACCTATTTTTTTTATGACCATGTAAGACAAATTTTTGGAGGTTGTATATATGCTACAAATCTATACTTATCTTCACATGTCAATTTCCATACGCCATCTATGTAGATCTGATTACATATGTTAATCTTTTTTTAGATTAATCTGTATAATCCACACGCTAACGCCATCTATGGAGATTAATTTTTAGCATTTAGCAAACTGCTTTATTAACACAATGTGAAGGCTATCGCCATTAGCGCATTGTTTAGAAGCCGCCTGGAGATATCACTCCTATCTATATGCCAAAGAATTGACCAGAATGATTATGGGTGAAATCCAGGATTCGTGTACAAATATAAGTATACATTCACAAAAAATACTTATTTATTTATTTACATTAAGTTATCGTTTAGATATGCCATTTTACATATTTTCACAAGAATCTGTATCATTTATTATTTACACAAATATTTTATAATTTTACAAAACACCATGAAATAACATTGACACTTGCTTCGTGATGATAAAGTAACCAATGACGCACGAGTCTACTCCTGTTGCTCGGGCAAGACGCATGTTCTGCACGTTTTTTGACATCGGTTTCTGTTTTTGTTTCCGCAACTTTTATAGCGGAAATTTGAACGGAACTTTGAAGAATCCATGTTAGGTGTGAATAGAGGCCAGCGAGACTCGATTATAAATAACGAGAATGAAAATCTATGTTTGTAGACAAAGTCACAACTTCAGGAGTACAAAAAAGAAAACCGATTGCTTTTACATGAAGATCCCATTTTGTGATGGAAATTTAATTCATACAAATATACTAATATTTTCCAGTGAGCAATTATTTAACGGAGCTGGTCTTATACAACACCGGAACAGATTGTTAGGTGTATAAGCGGTCAAATTACTTTTCATAAAATGCAATTTACCACTACTTACTTTTGAATATTAATTACATTTAAAAAATATATTTGTATTCATAGTATTTATATTTCCTTCCGCGTCCGTTTCCGTTTCTGTTTCCGCTAAAAAATACTGTTTACATCTGTTTCCGTTTCTGCTTCCGTCATGACACTTGCGTTGCATCACTTATATTAACAATAATTAACATAGTATATTTTGTCTTCTTATTTTTGTCCTGTCACACCTCCTTGGTGCATATGGCCTCAAGGAACCTTCTCCACCCGACTCTATCGCATATCTGATACCTAACATCATCCCAAGTGGAGCCTGCTTAACGGAGTACTACAGCATCCAGTCCAGTCCAGCAGTGTGTAATTAATGAATTTTAAAGTGCTAGCATTTACACGGGAAACATTACGCCTAAATTAATTATTAAGAATATTACCCATTATCAAAGAAAAATTGTAAAAGAACCCTAAGATTACATAGGACATTTTCAAGCTGATTTTCCGTTAATCAGTTTAGTATCACTGAAAACAAGTTATATCATTAACTTCTCGTCTTTTTGTTACGTCGCATCATTGTAAATGTTTGTACAGCCGAGCTTACGGAGCTTTTTTGTTCGCGCTATCGGATAAATATTGGGGAGTGGATGCAACTCAAAGCTCTGTCAGTGTGTGGGTACGTTTACAGCAGTCGTATGTCTGTCTGTAAGGGTGGAATATTCATACAGGATGTCCAGATGAATTTCATTATTTTCGTTTGACCAACAATATTAAAATATATCTCATTTTTATTATTTTCATATATTTGAGAGATTATTCTTCTTTACGTGCCGTTTAAGGTCCCCCCAATGTTGGCGATCACTGCAGCAAAGACATTTCTATCCTGCGCCACTTGAACAGGTTCTGAACTCTTGTTATTCCTGTCCACTCTTTGATGTTCCGCAGCCAGGACAGCTGCCTTCTACCAACTCCCCGACGTCCCTCCACTTTAGACATTAACTAGCTGACCCGGCAACGCTTCGCTATTGCTAAATTCGAGTACATAAATAAACCCAATATATATTCAACAAATACAATTAAAGTTCAATAACAATTCGTTTATTTATTGGATTAAATGCCATGTGTATGGATGCAAAAATGTGTGTCTATATCTTTAAAACAAAGTTTCAATCCAAGCAAACTCGCTGTGAATTATAAACTTGAATACATATTACTAATGTAATTGAAAAACTATTTTTTGAATATTATATATGAAATTTAATAATCAAATAAACAATATTATATCACATTTGCAGAAAACATTCATTATATTAAAGAAACAAAACTCTTGATTTTGTTGTCCATGAAATTCACATCAGAGCCAATAAAGTAAGTTTCTACGATCGTGATTTCAGCACTGCGAGTCCGCTGGCGTGGAATAGTAATATAGATGATAATACTACAAAAGCCTCCCTTCCCGACTTCCACAACTGTATCCCTCGCCGCTCTGCGCCATTGACCTCCTGCCACTCGTTTAATGTCATCAGACCATCTTGCTTGTGATCTGCCAGAATTTGTGTAGCTGTTTCTCTTTCGCCACTCCAGGCCAGAAGATCTTATCACCCGTTGTCCTTGTTTTATGACCGATCCCATTCCATTTAAACATTAGTTATTTTACACGCTGCATCGGCAACTTTGGTCCGATCCTTGATTCATCAATTTTGGGCCCTGGAATTAAAAAAAAAAAAATTTGAATTGCCATAAGGCGGACACCGAAGAGGCGCATAAGGCAAAATTTAAATTTCCATACAATGAATGAATTACAACTGTTTTTCACTTGTTTGCTGAAGATATTCTTCATATAAAAGGCAGTTCATGCTATATGCATAATAATAATAATAATAATTAGGCTAATTTGTCAAATTAACTAACTAACTAACTAACCATCACGCCGTCTCCCCGAAAGTGTAAGCAGAGAGAATGGACTGTCACACTTTTACTGATGCGGCACTCCATCCTTCTCTTTTCGCCCCGCGGGAGGCGCGGTGTGATGGGTTGCGAACCTCATCGCCACCAATAGGCATCTCCCGCGCACACTTCGATCGTCCAACACCCACAAAATAAATCTAAAACAAATAATATAAAATACAATGATATAAAATAAAATAACAAAATAAAAATAATTTTACACAAAATGTTCTTTTTAGACGGTGCACATATTGTCTATTTAATTTATAATATGTTCCACGTATCCACTGTTTTTTAATTTAGCACATAATGTAATAACACATAATGTTTTTTTCGATGTTGCACATGTTGACTTGGACGATCCGGACATTTGTGTTTATTTAATTTATGTTACACGTATCCACCATTTTTTAAATTATCTGTAGTAAGGCACTTAACCAGCAAGAACTTGAAAATAATATTGAAGAAATGATTCAAATTGTCATTGGAACAAATGAAAAATTTATTTCTACACCTGTCAAAATTCTTTACAAAAACGATAAAACTAATAAAACCTTTTAATCTGATTAATTTGATTGATTTGTCAAATTAATTAAACTAATCAGATTTTAAAGGTTGGTCATGTTAGAAGTCGGAGGAATCGACATGCGTGTATGACTCGTTGTATGAATGTGGAGGAAGCTAGAGAGGTTTGCCAGGATAGAGTAGTGTTATGGTCCATTCTCTCTGCCTACCCCTGTGGGGAAACGGCGTGATGGTTTGTTTGTTTGTTTAATTTGTATAATCGCCGTTTTCGTGAATAGCTCACCTCAAGGGCGCTTTGACATTGTTTTTAGTCATGAAAGGTGCATGTGACAACAGCGAAATCACGATCGTAGAAACTTACTTTATTGGCTCTGATGTGAATTTCATGGACAACAAAATCAAGAATTTTGTTTCTCTAAACATATGAATGTTTTGTGCAAATGCGATATAATATTGTTTATTGATATACAGACAACCGTTGTTAACATTTTATGCGATAATTTGAAAAGGTGGGTTTTTAGGTGATATTTAAAGTCTGTCGGATTGTCAATGCATCTGAGGCGTGCAGGAAGCATATTTCAGGCGGACGAACCTACTACTGTGAAAGCCCGAGCAACACAAAATTCAGATATATAGGTGGCACGTTTGGGAATGTGCTTAATTATTGTCTATAAACTGTAAATTTAAAAACCTTACCTGAAATTAATAATGGAATTTTCATATATGAATGAAAACTACTAAAAGTAGCTTATGTGTAATGTAAAAATGTAAAAATGTAAAAATGTAATGTAAAAATTACTTTTAAGTTGATCAGATTGAAGTTTTTGGTTCGACATCATTATTAAATCATTAGGGAGTTTATTAAATTCTGTAGAGGCTATAAATTGTAAGGATTTTACACCGAATCTAGTTGAACGCAATGCTTCTTATTCTGTGAGCGCGTATCATGTTGGTGTACGTCCGTATTGAATATTGGTCGAGTATTAGAGCGCGTTGATGACTTTATTATTTGTATTATAGTTTTAGTGATCTCTAATTTTGGATGGATTTGAAATGGAATTATTTTCGTCTGAGAATATAGGGCCCTTACATGAGTGTACCACGGTAGACGGAAAATATTTCTAACAGCCCGATTTTGGATCACCTGAATCTCATTAGCTTTCTTCTTTGTAATGAAGCCCCAAATACAGGAAAGGTAAGACAGATGAGAATGTTATGAGTAATACTCTTGTCAATCCAATTTTGAAGCGGATCCACATCAGTCTAGGACTTATACATTCGTATCCTTTCATACATTCTACCATCCTTGGAGCTAGAATCGCTGCCACACGCTGGAGTAGTAAACATAAATTGTCTATATTCTTATGTAACGAATTAAACCAATTAATCCAATTTAAACCTGTACATACCATTCCAAATTAGTTCATAAAGATAACAACATTGTCTTGTGATACGCATATATCGAAGTGTGGGATCCATCCTCTGGACATGCGAATTCCAGTATCTTCTGCGTTGTTTTCCCCATCCTCTGCACATGCGCAATCCATTATCTTCTGCGTTGTCTTCCCCATCCTCAAGCAAATGAAATAACCTGAAAGCAATTTAATTATCTTTGAATATTTTAAATCTCAGCATAATGTAGAATTTAATGGTCAAAAATGGAATATTACTGGACTCTTCTAACTGAGGCAGCTAATGCTGCATATAAGGATATGTTTACCTATCACAGCATTTGTTTTCAGAGAAAAACTAAAACAGCTGAAGTAACTCATAGTGTATTTGGGTATGTGTGCTGCTGGAATTACTCAGTGGAATGGAAAATAAAGAAGAATTGCAACATGCAGATGCACCAATATGGCTCATTATCAAAATAATTTCAATCCCAATACAAAAATATCCCCATTAGACCAGTGGTCTCTCACAACCAGGCAATTATTTTATCAAAACTTAATATCTAATCCCAAAGATATAGATTTTCGCCCTGCCAGAACAATTTTACATTAAAATAACATTATTAAAATAGATTATACCAATTAACTAATTATTACACAACGAAACGTCATAACCTAAAATGACACGTAAGTAAAACGAATAAATTGATATTGTATATCATTAGAACTTTCTTATCGTTGCTGTGGTAATTTTAATATTTCCCTGACCAAAGTACGCGTATAAAGAACACCTTTATGTTTGAATTCATCAAATGTCATATTAATTGTATTTTAAATAACTAATTAAAATCATAATAATTAAATAACATTAATAAAATAGCGCAATACCATTCAAAATTCTGCCAGTTGTTTCTCGCCCGCTACTCCAGGGTGCATCTTATCATCCGTTGTCCCTGCTATATGACCGATTCCATTCCGATCTCTGATTAATTAATATTGTTTCCTAGAAATAAAAAAAAATAATATTGGAATTGGCATAAGGCGGACATCGAAGAGGCGCATATGGCAAATTTTCAACTTCCATACAATTAATGAATTCCAAGTGTTCACTAAGCAGTATATTAAAAAAAATACTCTAGGCTCTTGATCGAGCATTGCAAGAGTTGCGTGGAAATGTGTTAATATTATATGTAGGAGATTTTAGAAACTTTACCTGAACGGCAAAAATAACTACCAAAAACTATGCTAATCAATGCAGTTATGATTGTGCTAAATAAATAACAAAAATTTTACAAAAGCATTCATTACAACCAGACTCCTTCATATAAATTGTCTATATTCTTATGTAACAAAATAAACCAATTAATTCAAAATTTAAACCTGTACATACCAAAATATAAACATTGAACTAAACCAATTAATTCAAAATTTAAACCTGTACATACCAAAATATAAACATTGAACTTACGGAACTGATAATCGCCGTTTTCGTGAATAGCTCACCTCAAGGGCGCTTTGACAATGTTTTTAGTCATGAAAGGTGCATGTAACAACAGCGAAATCACGATCGTAGAAACATACTTTATTGGCTCTGATATGAATTTCATGGACAACAAAATCAAGAGTTTTGTTTCTCTAAACATGAATGTTTTGTGCAAATGTGATATAATATTGTTTATTGATATACAGACAACCGTTGTTAACATTTTATGCGATATTTTGAAAAGGTGGGTTTTTAGGTGAGATTTAAAGTCTGTCGGATTGTCAATGCATCTGAGGCGTGCAGGAAGCATATTTCAGGCGGACGACCTGCTACTGTGAAAGCCCGAGCAACACAAATTTCAGATATATTGGTGGCACGTTTGGGAGTGTGCTTAATTATTGTCTATAAACTGTAAATTTAAAAACCTTACCTGAAATTAATAATGTAATTTTCATATATGAATGAAAACTACTAAAAATAGCTTATGTGTAATGTGAAAATGAGCCGGTTCTCATTCGCCACTCCAGGGTACATCTAATTCACTGATCATCCGTTGTTTGACTGATCTAATTCCATTTTAACGAAGTTATTTTGCACGCTGCATTGGTAATTTTCGTCCCATCTCTGATCTGTTACTTTATTTTCCTAGAAATAAACGGAAAAAGTCATAAGAATTGTGTCATTCATTCATATTGTAATTCATATTGTATATCATTAGAACTTTCTTACCGTTGCTGTGGTAATGTAACAATTTCCCTGACGAAAGTATGCGTATAAAGAAAACGGCAAAATAGAATAAACTGAAAATATATGTATGAATTAGAAATATAAATATTATATTATACTTACGGAAGCAAGTTTCTTCATATTCTTGTAGAGCTTCGACGTCCAATATTTTTTATTTTCGCTATCATCCTTTGAAAAAACCTGAAAACAATTTAATTATCATTGAATATGTTTAATCCCAGAAATTTCATAACCTAAAATTACATAGATATGATACGTAAGTAAAACGATATTTAATTTCTTCTCTATTCGATATTATTTAGAAATATAACTTTGAAATATGTAATGCGGAAATATAATATGTATTCATTTCAACGGCAAAATAGAATAACTTGAAGATATATATGAATTAGAAATATAAGTATACCTACAAAATATTACGACGTAAATTACGTTTTGACAGGAGACCACGTGACCAATCGAACGGCTAGAATTCTAGAAAACGAATATCATTAAGTAATCACCGTCGAACGTAAGAGAAACGAATAAGTTTCAGCCACACGAAAAAATAAGATTTCGTGCATAACCTCAAATGACGCGTAAAAATTATACTCGCCAAAATTTGGAAGCATAATTACCTGTCTACATTAATGTACATTAAAATATGGCCAATAAAATAGACTGTACCAATTAAACAACCAATTATTTTAGTACGTAATAAGTAAAACGTATTAAGTATTATACATCCCAAAGTAAAACGCAATATATTGGACTGTCAGAAAGAAAAACACATTGTTGCCACTACACAAAATTACATGGAGACTGAATTCTCTCCAGACCATGTCAAACGAATATAGACTCAAAAGATTGATACTCAGGTGATACGAACATTAAGGTCTATATTCGTTTGCACTACGAAAATTTTCAATTAATTGATTAATTTATAAAGTTAATTAGAGCTCGATTAATAACAAAAATATGCCTATGACGACCGCTGAATTCCACTTAGTCCATTCTCCAAATTTCAAAAGGATCAGCTCAGGAATCACCGAGAAAGAAGGAGACACACAGATGGGACATTGAGTTTTATTTATATGTAGATGTAGATATCAGTCGAAGGAGGTGATTTTCCCCCCTTTAGCACATGACCCAAATATGAGACCTTTCTAACTTTCACACTCGTCTCAGTTTCTCATTGCAGTTCTGACTGTGGAACATAAAATAATGGACAGGAATGACAAGAATACAGAACCTGTTCCAAGTGGCGCAGGACAGAGATGCCTTTGCTGCAGTGATCGCCAACGTTGGGGGGACTTGACACGGCACCGAAAAAAGAATAAGAAGTTTCGTTATGTAATTTATATTTAATTTAATAAAATTTCTGTAAAACACACACTTTCTTCAATAGCTAAGTAACTAACTAATCATCACGCCGTCTCCCCGAAGGAGTAGGCAGAAAGAATGGACTGCCACACTTTTCTTTCCTGACACATTTCTCTCGCTTCCTCAACATTCATACATCGTGTCATGCACACGCGTCGATTTCTCTGACTCCTCACATGGCCGACATTCAATATTTGATTTATTTGATCGTGCCACGTTTTCCTCGGTTTCCTCTATTTCTGGTTCCTTTTACATCTTTAACATATAATTTTTTTACCATTCTTTCTTCATTCATTCTTTCCATATGTCCAAACCATCTTAATGATCCTTTCATTATTTTGTTCATAACACCATCATTCGTACCGCATTCAGTTCTTATATTTTCATTCGACACTCTATCATACACAGAGTATCCACACATTCGTCTTAGAGATCTCATTTCTACTGCATTTATTCTACTTTCATCCTTCTTTTGCCAGTTCTATGCTTCGCTTCCATACCTAAGGGTCGGTAGAAGAACACCATTGTTCACTGCCATTCTAGCTTTTTTGGACAGGTTTTTGTTTGCGATGACAACTTTAAGTGCACCATTCACTTTGTTGCCTGCCCCAACACTTCTTTCAATATCCCTCTCCACTCGCCCATCTCTTGTTAACATACTACCTTAATACACGAACCCAACAATAATGAGTATTTAAAAATCAACAGAGACAGCCTAGATTGTTTTATTTGTCGCGCTACAGAACCAACCTGCCAATGGTTATGCCTGTGGGTAGGGCAATCTTATTGCTTAATTTGGTCGCCTCGGAGGTCGACATATTTCGTGATAGTGTGAGTTGCATCAGGGATGCAATATCAATGTTATAATTATTTTGAATTCTTAAGCTTATTTTTATTTTTATTTTTTTATATTTCTATTTTAAATTCTCATAATGTAATTGCAAACGATCTGGAAATATGTTTGTAATGTTTGTAATTTTTATTAAAATAAATAAAATGAAATGAAATGAAAATGAAATAAGATTTGTTTAATTATTGAATAATATTTTTTACTTTGTAAAACAAAACTTATTATGAAATAGGTTTTAAAACAGCCTGTAGTTTGACCGTATCGCCATCAATAATATTTATTACGAAATCATCGATATGATTTATGATAGAATGAATACTGTATGATGCTTCTAAACGAATTTATGTTTTGTTCCAATGAAGTTGGATTTATTCATCTTATTGTTTTTTTCCCTTACGAACGATCACAATCCATCAGAGATCTGACACTACGCCATATACACGTTATAAATAACATTCAATGAACACGTATCACAAATTATTTAAATACGGCAGTACCTAATCTAGTTCTAGTGCAAACCCTTACTCTCTGCAACTTGGAAGAGATGAGCATCTCATAACCCATTTTTTTTAGATTAATTACTAACTGGTACATGCAGGCATAAAATTGGAGAGACATCTCCAGGCGAAATCTAGTACTGTATGATTTGCAGAGACTTTCACAGTACATTAATAAAGGTTTTCTGCTTAATGATTTCTAATCTTAATAGATGACGGTAGCGAAGAGTGAACATAAAAATGTAAAGATAGGCGTAGAAACCTACCATATATACAAGTTCCAAAAAATTTGTCAGACGTGGTGGTCATAAGGCGGAATGGGGAATGTTGTTAAACGTGAAGCGATCGCTTAACCCAACCAATGACAGGTCATAAGTCCTGTAAGCGCCTCGGCCACCACCTTCTGTTCCCAGAAAACAATTTACATCTTCGTCTCTATTGAGATACTATTAATCCTTATATAATAACTAACTAATAATAATAATAATAATAATAATAATATGCTAACTTTTAAAGCGCCGTTTTTGTGATGTAATCACCTCAAGGGCGCATTAAGACGTGTTTTAAATCTTAAAAATCTAAATGTGACCGCTTAAAAAAAACGATCGGTTTGAAAGTATAGTAGAACAAAGTATAAATGTTTAAATTGGGTATGAAATATGAAAAAGATGGGTTTTCAATTTAGATCTGAAATCTGTCGGATCATTTATGCATCTAAGGTGTGAAGGGAGATTGTTCCAAGCTGATGGACCGGCTACCGCGAACGCTCGATCCCCGAAATTTGTACTGGGGCAACGCTTCGGCTCAACTAATCTTCCTATTGCTGAGGAGTTCGCCGAGCGAAGTGTGGATTTCCGTGAATTTAGGCTGTCCGTTATACAGAGTTCAGATATATAACTTGGTGCCATTCCATGTAGCGCTTTGAAGACTGTCCAGCAGAGTTTATACTGGATTCTTTCTGGACTTTTAAGCCAGTGAAGTTCTTTGAGATGTTGTGTTATATGAGACTTTTTTGGAATGCCTTTAATGAGCCTTGCTGCTGCATTGAACGCAGATTGAAGTTTGTTTATTTGTTGTTTTGGAATGTTTGCATAAATTCCATTACAATAATCAAGTCGTGACACAACGAAGGAATTTACAAGAGTTTTGAAAGTGTCATGGGGAATACTCCTTTTGACGGATTTTAATCGTCTTAGGTGGAAGAAACTAGCGCTGACCGTGTTATTAATTTGGGATTTTAGAGACAGATTTGCGTCAAGATAAACACCAAGAAGCTTTGTGGAGTTTTTGGGAACGATATCATTGTCAGCTGTTGAAATTGAGGAATGATCGATAAGATGTTGGCGCTTTGCGGAAGAAGTCCAGAGAAATTCCGTTTTGGATGGATTTAGTTTAAGTTTGTTTGATGCCATCCATCTGGATATGGCATCAATGCAGTTGACAGTTGTTGACGTAAGATGTTTGGTGTCATCAGGGTTGCAGAAAAAATAAAGTTGCTGATCATCAGCATAGCAATGTGAGAGGAGGCCAAAGGATTCTATTATTTTGGCAACGTCATTTGTAAACATGATAAATAAAAGGGGTCCTAAAACAGAGCCTTGTGGCACACCAGATTGGATATTAGTAAATGAGGATTTTTTACCTGCTAGCTGCACAACTTGTGAACGATCCGACAGATATGAATTTAGCCAGTCTATGGCATTACCTCTAAAACCATACGTGATCGCTAATCGTTGGATAAGATATGAGTGATCAATTGTGTCAAACGCAGCGCTCATGTCCAGAAGGGAGAGCAGTGCCAATTTGCCCGATTCGTTTGCCAGTACTAAATCTGACATGACTCTAAGCAATCCCGTCTCCGTTGAATGGAAACGTCTGTAGGCGGATTGTAATTTAGACAAAATATTATTTGTCGAAAGGTGATTAGAAATTTGGGAGGCTACAATTTTTTCAAGAACTTTAGAGATGAAAGGTAGATTTGAGACGGGCCGGAAGTTACTAAGATTTTCGGAATCTAGTTGAGGTTTTTTTAATATGGGAGAAACAATAGCTTTCTTGAGCAAAAAGGGGACTTGTCCTGTTAGAAGAGATTTGTTAAAAATTTTGACTAAAAATGGAGCAACATGGTGACAGCATCTCTTGAGAAGCCATGTCGGAATCGGATCAAGCGAACACTGTTTATTAGGTGCGTTTAAGATAAGTTTAATCACTTCTTGAGGTGTTGTGATATTAAATTTAGTTAGAAGTTTTCCCTCATATGTCGTGAAAGTTGGTGGTGTTGTAGATGAAGTCGTTGCACGAATCACAGCGATTTTATCTTCAAAGAATTGGGCGAAGTCCTGAGGAGATAACTTGGTAGAGGCCTTTTCTTGTTGATTATTTCCGAGTACTGATTTAACGGAATTCCATAGATGTCGGGGATTTTCCTTTTCCGATTCAATTTTACATTTCCAGTACTCCGATCTTTTCTTCTTGATCAGGTCTCTAAAAGAATTCTGCGATCTCACCCAGGCTTCTCTTGAAGAGCTTAGGCCTGTGTTTCGGTACATACGTTCAAACCTACGCATTAGTCTCTTGTTTCTACGACATTCTTCATCAAACCATGCATTAGACACTCGCACCCGGAGTGTTTTTGTCGAGTGTGGAGCATGCTTGTCGAGAAGAGAAGTAAAAACATTGTAGTAGGTTTGAACTAATTCATCTAATGACATTTCGACTAACTAACTAACTAACCATCACGCCGTTTCCCCGGAGGGGTAGGCAGAGAGGATGGATCGCCACATTGTTATATCCTGACATAGCTCTCGCGCCTCTTCTACATTCACACATCGTGACATGCACGCTCGTCGGTTGTTCCTACTTCGAACATGGCCGCCTTTCAGTAATTGATTAATTTGGTCATGCCATGTTTTCCTTGGCCTTCCTCGACTTATTTTGCCATTCAGACTACTATTCACTGATCCATTCGTTCCATATATCCTTGACCCTTTCTTGATTTTATTTATCACGCATTCATCCGCTTTACATTCTTTTCTTACTTCATCATTAGATATTCTATCATACATTGTTTTTCCGCACATTCTTCTCAGTGACCTAATTTCTACGCCATTTATCCTACTTTCATCCTTCTTCTGCCAACTCCAAGCTTCACTTTCATACATAAGGGTCGGCACTAGAACTCCATTGTGCATTGTGTTAGATTAATCTGGGGATATTTCGAGAATTCGGCCGTACTGGAGGTTTTTGGTCTTTTTGTCCCTGTTAGATATCTCCTGCAGCGACAGAATAGATTGTTTTACCTACTGGTCGCCAGAACCGAATTGCCTCTGGTCACATCGGTGGGAAGAGCAGTTAGTCTGCTTAAAGCAGTCTCCTCGAAAATTGACGTCTTTCATATTAGTGAAAGTATGTTCAGAAGGCAAATACTCTTGATTTTGAAGAGTATCTTGTCTTCCTAATGTCGAACCATCTCTCATGCGTTTCTGGTAGTATACTATATAGGTACAATACATTATTTTACCTGTTCTCAATAGATGCCTAAAATTTTGTAATGTCTATTGATGAATTAAACTGATTTAATTTGATTTGAAAATAAATTTTATTGCAGAGTCAAATTTACTTTAAAAAAATACCCTTTTTTATCTCGTGAGTTTTGAAGATATGTATAGGTATTATAAAATAAAAAAGATGGACATTGTGAAATAAAATTTAGTTAATCAATATCAAGTAAGTAACCCAAAGAGCCATGTAAGGAATAAGCCTTAGTTTCATTACTTAGAGTCATAAAATCATTCACCGTGTAGCTACTCTAAAATAATAATTGGCAGGTCACGTACCCAGAAGCTCGGACAAAAAAAATACAAGAAGACTGCTTACTTGGAGACCACAGACCGCAAAGAGAAGTGCAAGGAGACGGCAACAACAAAATGAAATACATATTCTAGAAAACAGGCGTTTTCATTACCAAGTAAATAATGTCTTTGCGACACGAAACTAGTTCTTTATAAATAGTTGGATATAAAACAGATTAGAACGTCCAAGATGACCAAGAGAAATGCTTTGTTTGGCAAGGGCATTATACATTTTATTTAATAATGCCCTAAAAGAGCAAAATCAATGTCTTATTATTTTAAGTCAACAAATATAAACAAACAACAGATATAGAAAGTTGAATGTATCCTCACTATAATTAAGAATAGAAAACACTTTCATGGTTTGGACATATGGAACAAACGAATGAAAACAATTGTATTATTAACAGTGTGAATGGAATGAGAAGACGGGGAAAACCAGTGGAAACAAATGCCCAAATTAATTACGAAAGGACAGCCTTGTTCTAATTCTAAAAAATCAACTAACTTATTTGTCACGATGTATGAATATAGAAAATCAAGGCGGTACATTGTTTCTGCCTGCTCCTCTGTGTAAACGATGTAATATATGGTTATTAAAATTTTAGTTTTTATTTCTCTTTTTCTTTTTTATACACTTTGTATATACAATACGTATATTTAAAAAAAATGATACACATTCTTCAGTACAGATACATTTTTAAAAATATTATAAAATTGTTAATATGCTCTGACAGATGTTATAAAGATTTATTTTGGAACGTTTATGCTTTTGTTATAACATATGGAATATATGGAAGTATAAAACATATGGAAGTGTTGTATATACAAAATGTATAAAAAATAAAAAGAGAAATGAACCATCATAACAACACAAAGAATGGCGTATATAGAAGAAATTTAGTTTTTATTTTTCATATTCCAGGAAGACACGCGAAGCAGAAAAACTATATAAGTAATGACAGTTCAGCATAGACGGTGGACGAGCCAAAGAGCGAAATCAACGAAAGGGCGCCGCTGCGTTCTATAACAGTTTCGGGTGAGTGACGGACCTCTTATTTATAAGACTTTTCGTGTTGCTGAAATCTTCTCAAATCATTTGATTTGGCTTCAATGTTGAATCTAATTCACAATTTAAAACCTATTTGTACTGCTGTAAGCCTCATTTCGCGATAACATTTTTTAGTACTCTATTGTTACGAATGAATCAAAAACTAAGAAAAACTGCTACAAAATATATTCAACAAGACATATTTACTAATTTAAATCATTAAAAAAACATTACATTTTAATTGCACTTTATTTCACTTTTCACAAATACGTTTTGTGCTTAGCATGGCTATACCCTGGACGGCTTATTCCTGCCGTCCAGGGTATACGCAGCATCTGCTGCCAGCACAACATTCTAACAGTATCAATTTTGGACCTCTCTGATGTTTGCATACTCCAAGACTCTAAACCATAAAGGAATATTGAGAAAATAAGGGTTTGAATTACTCTCATCTTGGTCTTGTTAGAGATATTTTTGCCTTTTCTTTGTGAATATTCACTGTCGTATAATATAGGCTGATTTTTTAGAGGTTTGGTTTTTAAACTGACAACATTGTATCTACAAATTGTCAATTTGACAGTTGACAGTTGATTTGTAGTCAATACGTTTTGCCATTTAACAATGAATAAATTGACGTTAGAACAGCGCTTGCAAATTGTGAAATTTATTTTGAAAATCGTGGTTCGATTCGCCAAACTTATCATGCACTACGTCCATTTTACGGTCGACATAATCGTCCATCCGAGCAAGTTATTCGGAAGACCATGGATCGTTTTCACACCACGTACACTCTAGTGGATAATACGCATCCAGAAAAACGACAATAGTCGAAAATTGGATTTCGCTATTGCGCTTCATTCGAGCTAGCCGTGGCGCTCATATGCCCGAATTCATATTTAAACAATAATGGTATAACATTATTTATTAAATAAAGCCAATATCATTGACATAAACATTATTTTAATGTTTTTTTTTTTTCATTTTGAATATGTATTGTATACCTCTTACACCCTATATATAAACTGTAAATATAATTCAAGGATTAATTGTATCTCAATAGAGACGAAGATGCAAATTGGAAACAGAATATGGTGATCGAGGTGTTTACAAGACTTATGACCTGTCATTGGTTGGGTTAGGCGCACGCTTTATGTAATACAACACTCCCCATTTCACCTTTCTTACGATCACCATGTCTGACAAATTTTTGGAAGTTGTATATATGTTAATATGTAACACTAAGCTTCACGTGTTAGTTTCAATCTACACACTAGCGCCATCTATGAAGATTGTAAATATAATGTTAAGATGAAATGTTTGAGGGTTGTTTTCTACAAATTGGCTGACTATTGCGCTTTCTTACTTTGAATGCCGACAACCCTTAAGGGGTACTACAATCTCCCAAAATCCCATCCTGAAGTCAGTTTCCCAAGTCGTGCCCTCCTCTTGTTAGTCCAAGTACAAAATTTCATTTGATTGTTCAGTGTGTCAGTTATCTTAGTTTTCTTTATGCGGCGATAGGTACTGAGAGAAATTCAATATAAATTCCAGGGAGATATAAAACCCTAGTCCGGAAAATGTCATTACATTTCCATTTATCGCTCATATCGCGATACTAAAAGTACAATAAAATGCATTTTGTCCAGTTTATGCAACATCAATAAACTTATCAAACATATGCACGGTCAATGCACTACATCCATTCCTGGTGAGCAGTGCCGGCACAAGGGAAAGGCGTTGTTACTATAACATTATCTAGTCTGCAACATTTGCGTGAACGGTGAATATCTGGAACAATTGGATGAATTTGTTTAATTAGGAAGTATTTTCACAATGGATGAGAGAGTGAAGAAAAATATTGAAAGAAGGTTTCAAATCAAATCAGTTTGTTTACTCAAAAGACATTATAAACAGCATAAATGTTTAAGGCATCTATTGAGTACAGGTCAAATATTATATACATACAACATAACATACGAGTACATACAACATCGTGGCATTCCATGGATACGTGATACCCAAATCCAGTACAAACTATGCTGGACGGTTTTTAAAGCGCTTCACGCAAAAGCACCAGCCTATATATCTGGACTTTGCATTGCTAATAGCCCTAACTTGCGACAATCTACGCTTCGAACAGTAAACTCCTCGGCGATAAGTAGATTAGTTGAGCCAAAGCGCAACTCCTGGACAAATTTCGGAGATCGGGCTGGAATATGCTTCCTACACCCAGATGCATTGACAATCCAACAAATTTTAAATCCCACCGTTTCAAAATATTTCATAAAATGTAAACAACGGTTATCTGATTGCTGGTGTCAAATGTAGCTCTTATGACTAAAAGCATTGTCAAAGCACCATTGAGGTGAGCTATTCACGAAAACGGCGCTAAACAAATTAGCCTTATAACTAACTAACTAACTAACCATCACGCCATTTCCCTGGAGGGGTAGGCAGAGAGGATGGATCGCCACACTGGCCTGTCCTGGCATACCTCTCGGGATTCCTCTACATTCATACATCGTACCATGCACGCACGTCGATTGTATGGAAGTGAAGCTTAGAGCTGGCAAAATTAGCCTTATTATTATATTATAGGTTAGCTGGGTGTATGGGATCAATCCTCCTACTCCCACACACCCTCCCCTTAGTGACAAAGATCACGATATTAGAGGTATCTGTGTTATTTGTAATTGTGATGTGGTTCAGTTGTGCAAATGAAAAGTTACAGGTTGGTAAACAGTTACTTATTTCGGCACAAACATAAATATATAACAAAAGCTAGGACGAGAGAGCGACAGTAAGTCTAAGAGCAAAGATGGAATCCTAGTCTCCAGACGGCGCCGGTGCTATGCTGTTGCCGGCATATTAGCACCATGTGTTAGCTGGGTGTATGGGATTAATCCTCCCACTCCCACTGTCATATCTAAAAACATCGTTTTATTTCATTATCATCACGTTGCGTTCTCTGGGCCCGGCTCTGGCAGGCTTGCCAACACACAAAATGCAATAATAACATTAAATAACGCCGTATTACGCGACACTTTACGGGGTACGCGACGCCTGGAGATATTAATATCGAATAAGTATAAAAGAAACATTAAAATCCGCGCAATTTAATGTAATGTTTTAGTGCCGGATTCGGTACGCCTGTACAACAGGGCTTAACGATGTTTTTATCAATATTTCATTGTGGTTCGCCTTAAAATACCTCGATATTAAATTCGACACGCACGCACTTACGTAACGATAACTGTTTTTTTTGTGCCGAAGGAGGAAAATCCTCATAGACCTATCTTTTTTTTTTTTTTTTTAAGGAACATAGAAGTTTCCGCCACATACCCGAGGCTGTTATAGGGCGTAGCGGCACCCTTTTATCAACCTTGCTCGTACACTCCCTGGGCCTGTCCCCGGTCCATCCAGGACTTACATTTAAAGACGGCAACAGCAAGGGGGTGCCAGACGACATTTAATCTACTCCTTCCTACTTCTATGCTTCGCTGCACTTTATTGAATAAATAAACATAATATATAATATATGAACATTTTAGGAACATTATATAAAAGATAAAAAGAATGATACACTACAGGAATATACAGCGGAAAGAACAGGAGAGGCAGAGGAGACAAATGCGGGATGGGAAAAAAAAATGTGGAGTACAGTTTTTGGCATGTAGGACAAAGGACGTGGTTAGACCTACATGTAAATCTGGTGCTTTTTTTTCTGCAACAAAATAGTTTATTCACTTCCAAGAGATGACTTGTAACATTCACAATAACCTCCGCAAAATTATTTATTGTTTCTGAAGAATGAAAACGTCTATTTTCTAGAAATTTACTATATTGTATATTACAATATGTGAATGATATGTTTCGCCTGTCTAAGGCAAATGTCAATGTCTGACATACTCGTATACATTAAAATATTAGTATACTCGTATATTACTTCTAGTAACCCGACATTTTCATTCGTATTAATCACCCCCTAAATTGGTTATAGAACGCTATCTGATTGGACAACTATACCTATGAGGTCAAGATTATATGCCTATGAATCAACAATATATGGCATATATTATTCTTTTATCTCATTTCTACGAAAAATTTTCTCCTTTTATCTCATTTCTACGACATTTTTTCTTCTTTTATCTCATTTTTACGGCATATATTCTTGTTTTATCTCATTTGTACGGCATTTACCTATTCATTTATCTCAATTCTACGGCATTTATTCTTCTTTTATCCCATTTCTACGGCATTTATTCTTCTTTTATCTCATTTCTACGGCATTTATACTTATTTTATCACATTTCTACGGCATTTTTTCTTCTTTTATCTCATTTCTACGGCATTTATTCTTCTTTTATCTCATTTGTACGGCATTTACCTATTCATTTATCTCAATTCTACGGCATTTATTCTTCTTTTATCCCATTTCTACGGCATTCATACTTCTTTTATCTCATTTCTACGGCATTTATACTTCTTTTATCTCATTTATACTTCTTTTATCTCATTTCTACGGCATTTATACTTCTTTTATCTCATTTCTATGGCATTTATACTTCTTTTTTCTCATTTCTACGGCATTATTACTTCTTTTATCTCATTTTTACGGCATTTATACTTCTTTTATATCATTTCTACGGCATTTATTTTTCTTTAATACTGCTGTCATCCTTACTTAATTTATTTAATAATTGGACGTTATAATGATTTTAGAGTCCCTGTGTACTAACGAATAGGGAAAACAATTAAAAATGCGTGTAAGTGGAGTTATTTCTCTACGGAATGTTGTTGCAAGAATGATAATTTTATTATGAGAGTTGTTAGGCCCGCCGCACAGTTGTCACGGGAGCGAATCACAATAGATTGTAAAACCGGGTCGGCAATTGGAAAAGCTGCACGCTCAATTTGACACTGGTCCGCCATCTTGTCCATTACACATTCCGCTAAATAATTAAATACACGTGACTTTACGTGAACAGGATGGAAAACAGCGATATCTTCTTCTTCTTCATGTGCCGTATCAGATTTCCCCGACGTTGGCAATCACTTATGTAAAGCCTTCCCTGTCTTACGCCTCCCGGAACAATTCATCCACGATTCCTATTCCAGTTTAATATTTGATATTGCGCAGCCATGAAGACATACGGACTAGAGACGATAACTCTTACAGCAAAAAGTATCCACAGGCTCAAGTGAACACCAGAGTGTTCCAGAGGTCCATGGAAAGACAAATACTTGGTGTAAGCTTGCGTGACCGCATAAGGATTGAAGAAATCAGACGCCGCACCAGGGTTGCTGACGTCATGGACCGAGTGGCAAAATTGAAATGGCAATGGGCTGGACACTTGGCTAGACAGGGTGGCAACAGAGAGGCACCCAGGATACTCAGTTGGAGACCATGGGCAAATAGGCGAAGTGTCGGAAGGCCACCGATGAGATGGACCGATGATATTGTCAAAACGATTGGAAAATCTTAGATACAAAGGGGGCAGGATAGAGACGAGTGGAGGAAATTGGATGTGGCCTATATCCAGCAGTGAAGGGAAGAAGGATAGCAAAGAAAAATAAGAAGAAGCCATGACGTTTGCCTTCGGCCGAGACCATGTCGTCCCTCAATTTTTCCCACTAACAAAAGTTGGGGGATTTCGTATTTGTCTCTGTGAACTAGTTGCTAATCAAATCTATCCATGATATATGAAGAATTCTAATGGAGTTCTAGCGCCAACTCTTGTGTATGAAAGAGAAGCTTGAAGCTGACAAAATAGCGATAAATGAAGGATACATGCCGTAGATATGAGATCACTGAGATGAATGTACGGGAAAATGATTTAAACACAGAACACCGAACCGCGAAATATGTAAGAAATTATTGTGTCATAAGTATAATTAAAAAAGGATCACTTAAATGGTTTGGATATATATAAACCACATTATTTCAAGATAAATTTATTTTTCGAGTTGAGTTTTTAGAGTTGTCTGCGGAGGAGTTTGTTGATGAAACAACTGAATGGTGCTCTAGTGTAGAATAATGGGATTCGTCATTGTAATGAGTGCACTGATTTTTTATTTCTTCGAAATATATAAGGATGTTCTCACAATAATTTACTCTTATGTCATATTATACTTTTCTATAAAATATGTTCACCAAAGGTTAAATCTACCGTCAATTGAAAAATATAAATGATTTCGAATAAAAATACAAAGAATTTAATTTTGGCCGCCTAATTAGCAGAAATTTTTAAATACCTCGGCAGCATACTAACAAAATCTCTTGACCCAGATGTAGAGATAAAATGCAGAATTGAGGCAGCAAGAGCTACGTTTAATAAAATGTAATCACTCTTCTGCAATGATAACGTAAACTCGAAACTCCGCCAGAGAATGATCAAATGCTATGTGTGATCTGTTTTATTGTACGGGTGTGAAACTTGGACCCTGAAAGTTAACTCAATGAACAGACTGGAAGCATTTGAAATGTGGCTCCATCGCCGAATGCTCAGAGTTCCCTGGTCAGACATGGTAACCAATACCGAAGTCCTGAGGCCAGCTAGAGTTGACAGGGAATTGTTATCAACTATCAAGGTTCGAAAGATCTCACATCTAGGTCATATACTGCGTGGGGAAAAGTACCACCTTCTCCAACAGATATTGGAGGGGAAAATTGAGGGACGCCGAGGGCCCGGCAGGAGACAAATGTCCTGGCTGCGAAACGTGAGGGAGTGGACCGGCATCCGAAGTGTGGAGGAGCTGTTCCGAGTGGCGCAGGTCAGGGACAGGTTCGCCGAGATGATCGCCAACGTTGGGGGGACCCGACGGTCTCTTTCTTAAGGTCGATATGTATTATATTTCTTACTCCCAAATATATAGGCTTTTGTTCTTACGACTACTTTTAGACTTGTACTTTAAATATTTAAACAAAAATAATCAAAATCAGATTATTTTAATGCCTTGAATATTTACAAAATACCAGATACTTTCATATTGGTTAAATCAAATGTTTATTATTAGTCGACAAATATAAAAAACCATTTGAAATGTAAATCGAACGTGCTGCTATTTTGAAAATGGAATATTCCGTTTTTCGTTTAAAAAATAACGACCAGTTTTATTTATTTTTAATCCGATTTTGATTGACGATTGACAGAGCGGTGGGGGTGGGGAAGGTGGACGATCGAATGCGGGTGTTCCATTTCAAATTTAAATATTTGTTTTGATTCCATTCCAACTCGAATAAAATATTCAAAACTGGAATAAAAGCGTGAGAATTTTATTTGTTTTATTATGCTAAAAATATAAGTAAGTACTTGCAATATATAATTATTTTAATAATTCAATGGATAGATATTTGTTTGGAGAGAATGAAATTGCAGAAATAAAATCATGTTATTATTTTATGTCACATGTATGAATATTGAGGAAAGGAGGAAAGTACGTCAGAAAAAAAACAGTGTGGCGGTCAATTCTTTCTGCATACCATTTCGGAGACACGGGGTTATAATTATTTAGTTTATGACTGATTAAATAGTACGATTTGAATGACATGTTTTGCCTTGCTAGTGCATTATCAAATGCGTATTGGATAATGTCTTAACAATGTGAAACATGTCATTCGCACACTAGAAAACAGACGTTTTCATTCGTATTATTTATATAATATGAAGTTTTACATCATGTATTATGAAGTTTTACATCATAATTAAATTACTAAATACTAACTAACTAACTCACTAACCATCACGCCGTCTCTCCGAAGGGGTAGGCAGAAAGAATGGACTGCCACACTTTTCTATCCTGACATATTTCTCTCGCTTCCTCAACATTCATACATCGTGTCATGCACGCGCGTCGATTTCTCTGACTCCTCACATGGCTGACATTCAATATTTGATTTATTTGATCGTGCCACGTTTTCTCGGTCTTCCTCTATTTCTGGTTCCATTTACATCGTTAAAATATAATTTTTTTACCATTCTTTCTTCATTCATTCTTTACATATGTCCAAACCATCTAATGATCCTTTCATTATTTTGTTCATGACACCATCATTCGCACCGCATTTACTTCTTATATTTTTATTCGACACTATCATACACAGAGTATCCACACATTCGTCTAAGAGATCACAATCACGAGAATCAATATAATAGCTAAAAACAAATTGTATTTAGTAATTTATAAATGCAGTAGAAATTACTAAATACAATTTGTTTTAGCTATTATATTGATTCTCGTGACTGTGATAGGTAGCTAGCTAATCTACCATCATTTTTATTATCGCGTGAATTCTACACCAAACCAGAGGATAGAACCGGGGACCTTCGGTGTTACACTCTACCACGCCACTCTTGCCATTCTACCACGAAGGTCCTCAAACATCGTTTCTTTCATTATTTAGTCGACCTTCGTGGCCGAGTGGTAAGTGCATTGACTGCCACCCCGAAGTTTCGGGATTCGATTTCCGGCGAGGGTAGTGTGATTGTTACACTGTCTGTGGTCTGGTGTAAAATTCACGTGACAATAAAATGACGACAGATTAGCTACCTATCCTATGTCACGAGAATCACTATGATAGCTATAATATCCTTTACATCGATTTGGCTCATGCTATCATGATGTAAAGAGCGATTCAACAAAATAATAAGAATAATAATTATTATTATTATTATTATATGTATATGATCGTGTGACAAATGCAAGTATAAGAAGTGAATGTGGTGCGAATGAAAGTGTTATGAACAATATAATAACAGGGGCGTTAAGATGGTTTGGACACATGGAATGAATGAATAAAGACAGAATGATGAAGATAGTATATGTAAACGACGTGAACGGTGTTAAAAATAGAGTAAGCCCGAGGAAAACGTGGCAAAATCAAATCAATCAAATATTATATGTCGATCACGTAAAGAGTCGAAGAAATAGACGTGCGTGCATGACAGGATGTATGAATGTAGAGGAAACGAGCGAAGAATGTGAGGAAAGAACAATGTGGCGGTCCATTCATTCTGCCTATCCCTTGGCGTGTTGGTGTCTTGTTTGCCTTGATAAAGCATTATCAAATGCGTATTGGATAACACCTTAACAATTTAAAACATGTCATTCCCATAAAACATAACAAAACTTCTAGAAAACAAGCGTTTTCATTCATCATTTGAATTTTACATCGTGGGTCGTACCAAATTACTTGATTCAATTTATTTTTAGGTTTTATATTGATTCTCGTGACTGCGGTAAGTAGGTCATCTATCATCAGTTTTATTATCACGTGAATTATACACCAGACCAATCAAACTCACTACCATCGCCGAGGATCGAACCCGGGACCTTCGGTGTGGCAGTCGTAGCTGTTTCCGCTCTACCACGAATGTCGTCAAACATCGTTTATTTCATTATTATTTTAATTGAGCCTCCGTCAAAAGATTCAACTATTTTTACTGCATAATCATTTGATCATCTTCCAAATACATTCCTTTTAATTTGGTTGATTATGACGATGTCCTCTTACGAGCAGCATCCGATATTATCTTCCAGGTAGGCCCCGAAACAAAACACAAGGATAATAGATACATTAGGATACGGGCTTGAGAAATGGCTTCATATACACACCACAGCGTGTAAAAATACTTCCACAATAATCATTATTAGGGACCCTTGAAAAACAAATACATGTGATCCTTCCCTTCAGAGGAAAAGGTTGCATCAATCAGACAAGTATTTTAAATTATTTTTTCTAGGATTAATTTTTAACTCAATAGAGACGAAGATGCAAACCGGAAACTGAATATGGTGATCGAGGTGTTTACAGGACTTATGACCTATCATTGGTTGGGTTAAGCGCACGCTTTATGTAATTACAACATTCCCCATTCCACCTTTCTTATGACCACCATTCTGACAAATTTTTGGAAGTTGTATATATGTCAATATCCAACACCACAATTCACATGTCAGTTTCAATTTACAGACCAGCGCCATCTATGAAGATTAAATGCTTTTTCTTAAAACTAAACTAACTAACTAAGGCATATTTCTATTGCTTTCCAGGCATATTTCTATTGCTTCCTCAACATTCATACATCGTGTCATTCACGCGCGTCGATTTCTCTGACTCCGCACATGGCCGACATTCAATATTTGATTTATTTGATCGTGCCACGTTTTCCTCAGTCTTCCTCTATTTCTGGTTCCATTTACATCGTTAACATATAATTTTTTACCATTCTTTCTTCATTCATTCTTTCCATATGTCCAAAACAGCTTAATGATCCTTTCATTATTTTGTTCATAACACCATCATTCGCATCGCATTCACTTCTTATATTTTTATTCGACACTCTATCATACACAGAGTATCCACACATTCGTCTAAGGGATCTCATTTCTACTGCATTTATTCTACTTTCATTCTTCTTTTGCTTTATTTTGCTATACATACATTTTTTCTTAAATACGTATATAAACCGAAATATATATATAATATTTGTTTCTATGTTCGCCTTCACTTTGTGTTGTGGATTCATATTTGAATATATATAATACTTTGTAACTGTTAAATTAAATAACTTTGTTTTTCGTATCACAATTGTATTTTATTTTACGCGACAGCTGTTTCGTTAACCTATTGTGATACAAAAAACAAAGTTATTTTAACAGTTTAAAATGTTAAGGTATCATAGTGTTTCGGACAAACAATGGACTATTTAAACAAGATTTGTTAGTAAAAAAAAATAACATCAACACAATCTATTGTTTGTAACACCAGACGATGCTAACATTGGTTGGCGAAACAGCTGTCGCGTAAAATAAAATACAATTGTGATACAAAAAACAAAGTTATTCAATTTAACAATTTAAAATGTTAAGGTATCATAGTGTTTCGGCCAAAACAATGGACTATTTAATAATACTTTGTATTACAACACTATGTATTATCACTAAACTCAGACATGTATCAGGTTACAAGTAACTTTATCGATGTATACAATTTTAGTATTCAAATAAAAGAGAGCAGTCACTTACATATATACTAAATGGAGATCGAGTTATGTATAAAAGTTAAAGGGATATAATTAGGAATGAGGAGAGGGGAGATGTAACGGAAACATATCGTTTTATACGAGTACATAACTCGATCTCCATTTAGTATATAAGTGACCGCTCTGTCTTGACCAACCTTTAAAATTTGATTTATTTGGTCATGCCATGTTTTCGTTGGTCTGCCTGGACTCCGTATTTCATTTACATCATTAACGTACACTATTTTTACCATTCTTTCTCCACCCATGCGCTCCACATGTCCGAACCAACGCAACGATCCTTTCATAATTTTGTTTATAATATCTTCTTCCGCTCTACATTCCTTTCTTATACGAGGTCCGTTCAAAAAGTATCGCGAATTTTGTGTTTTTTTTCAAAAATTATTTATATATTCATGAATTTCTATTTTGTCCCCTTCAAAGTAATCCCAACCAGATATTATACACTTGTGCCAACGTTTTTTTCAATCCTCGAAGCACCCCAAAAAATCATTTTTTGTGATCTTGTTCAGCTCCTCCTTCGATGCCGTCTTTATCTCCTCAATCGTAGCCTAGCGTCGTCCTTTCATGGGCCTCTTCAGTTTCGGGAACAAGAAAAAGTCACAGGGGGTCAGATCTGGGGAATACGGTGGCTGCGGCATTATTGGTGTGTTGTTTTGGCCAAAAATTCGCGCACAAGCAGATGCGAAATTGAGCAATTTTGGTACGAATTTCGCGGCGACCGATCTCATGCCCAAATCATTGGTAAAAATCGAATGGCACGAGCCAAGCGATATGTTTAAGTCCTCAGCAACTTCTCTAGCGGTGATTCGACGATTGGCCAATACTATGTTATTCACTTCATCAATGTTTTCGTCTGTTGTTGACGTGCTCGGGCGTCCGGCAGGCTCTTTTTCGTTCACATCTTCTCGGTCCTCTGAGAACATTTTGTACCACCGATAAACGTTGCTTTGGTCCAAGATAGCTTCACCATATGCCACAGTCAACATTCGGAATGCGTCCGGGGACTTAATTTTGTTTTTCACTCAAAATTTGATACAGATTCTTTGATCCATTTTTTTGGAGTGGGCAAAAATCGAAGACGAGCCAAAACACGTGCAAGCAAAGTGGCTCTCAAAAATTAACTGAACATTCAAACTGGCCGAATTTATCGGCATAAGTGAGAAATATGAGTACCAACATAACGCTACAAAAAATCAAAAATCAAATAAACGTAACCGGCGGAAATTCAAAATTCGCGATACTTTTTGAACATACCTCGTATCAGCATTTGAGATTCTGTCGTATATCGTTCTACCACACATACGTCTTAGGAATTATACAAATTCTCTATAGCTTCGAAGAAATGGACATCTAATAACCCATTTCTTCAGATTAATTAGGGGATACGTCGAGTTCGACGTCTTTCATGTTAGGGAAAGTACGTTCAGGGGACAAATACTTTTGACTTTGGAAAGTATTTAGTATTCCTTATGTCGAACCATCACCCATGCGTTCCTGGTATTATGTTGTATGTGTATAATATCTTACCTGTACTCAATAGATGCCTTAAACATTTATGCTGCTTGTAATGTCTTTTGAGTAAATAAACTGATTTGATTTGATTTTATTCGCTTCCATACATAAGGGTTGCGACCAGAACTTCATTGTGAACGGTCGTTTTCGCTTTCATTGATAAATTCTTGTTTCCATAAACTATTTGAAATGAAAATAATATATATTAGAACCTTGTAAAATTAGGATCTCAAGGTACAGGTGGCTACTTTCGTGTCGTCTCAAACAGGAGATGTTATCATTATGATGTATCGCTGTTGTGTTATTTAAAAGGTACTAATCCATTGTCATTCCCTCGGCGTTCGAGGGTTCTCTTACCACGACCACGACCCGAGTTATTCTATACGAACCTCCCGATTCGGCCCGACAGAAGTAATATTATTTTTAATGTGAATATATCTTCATGATTTAATTGTATCTCAATAGAGACGAAGATGCAAATTGGAAACTGAATATGGTTGATCAAGGCGTTTACAGGACTTATGACCTGTCATTGGTTGGGTTAAGCGCACGCTTTATGTAATTACAACATTCCCCATTCCACCTTTCTTTATGACCATGCTGACAAATTTTTGGAAGTTGTATGTATGTTAAAGTCCTATGCCAGATTTCACATGTCAGTTTCAATGTGCCGTCTATGAAGATTTTGATTAAATATGTTAATCTTTTTAGATTACTCTATATATAATCTACATACTAACGCCATCTAGGGAGATTTTTGTTTATTAAGCATTGTAATATGTATAATAAGCGTTTCAAAATTGAAACATTTAATAAGATATATTCAATTTTTTTTTGTGAATGTATACTTATACTTGTATACGAATACTGGATTTCACCCACCGTGGGTTATCAATCTCTATTGAGATACAATTAAATCATGAATTGATAACCCACGGTGGGTGAAATCCAGTATTCGTATACAAGTATAAGTATACATTCACAAAAAAAAATTGAATATATCTTATAAAATGTTTCAATTTTGTAACGCTTATTTTACGTATTACAATTTATTTATGAAATCGTTGTGACGGCTATTTCGCCTATGTCTTAAATATATTTCTTCTATATTCTAATGCCAGTGCACAATGAATTCTGATTCTAGTGCCGATCCTTATGTATAGAAGTGAAGCTTGGAGTTGGCAGAAGAAGGATGATAGTAGGATAAATGCCGTAGAAATTAGGTAACTAAGAAGAATGTGCGGAAAAACAATGTATGATAGAATATCTAATGATGAAGTAAGTTAGGAATTAAAGGCGAATGAATGCGTGATAAATAAAATCAAGAAAGGGCCACTAAGATAGTTCGGACATACGGAACGAATGGATGGTTAAAAAGATATATACAAGTAGTGTGAATGGAAAAATAAGTCGAGGAAGGCCAAGGAAGACATGGCATGACCAAATTAATCAATAACTGAAAGGCGGCCATGTTCGAAGTAGGAACAATCGACAAGTAGGAATGTCATGATATGTGAATGTGGAGTAGGTGCGAGAGTTATGTCAAGATAGAACAGTGTGGCGATCCATCCTCTCCTCCTACACCTGCGGGGAACGGTGTGATGGTTTGTTTGTTCTATATAAGTTGGTGAAAATTTGGGGCAAGTAGATGAGTTCGTGTATTTGGATAATATGTTTAAAAAAGATGGGCGAGTGGAGAGGGATATTGAGAGAAGGGTTGGGGCAGGCAACAAAGTGAATGGTGCATTTAATGTTGTCATTGCAAACAAAAACATGTCCAAAAAAAATAAAATGGCAGTGCACAATGGTGTTCTTATACCGACCCTTATGTTGTAATTACATAAAGCGTGCGCTTAACCCAACCAATGACAGGTCGTAAGTCCTGTAAACACCTTGATCAACCATATTCAGTTTCCAATTTGCATCTTCGTCTCTATTGAGAAACAGTGAAATCAAATAAGTATTTCATCTTTCTTGATGACATCCGAATAAGTCTTTTTTTTCTGTCCTATCACACCTCTGTGGTGCATAGGGCCTCAAGGAACCTTCTCCACCCGACTCTATCGCATGCCTGATGCCTAACATCATCCCAAATGATGCCTGCTGCTTTAATCTCGTTCTGCAGGGCTCTTCTCCAGGTGGCCCTAGGTCTGCCTCGCTTCCTCTTTCCCCCCATAGGGGACCAGTCTAGTGCACCCTGAGCGATGCAGGCTGGGTTCCGTCTCAGAGTGTGACCGATCTACTGCCATTTGCGTCTAGCGACTTGTTCTCTAATTGGCTTTTCGCCTGCCATGGTCCAGAGAACGGCATTTGACAATATTATGAAAAAATGTAAATTGAATACAACTGCTGTTCGAGACTATTTTTTATTACTGCAAATGAAGTCATCGTCACAATGAGGTTAAAGGCATAAAAATATATACATTATTTTCAAGACAATGTGTTTTAACAGTCAGAACAAAACAAGAAATTAGCTATCTTGAATGAAATCAGAACGAGAAAACTCTTAATAAAATTAAATGCCTTGTCTAAGAGGCACGTACATTTAAGTAATGTATTCTTAAATACCTCATTGCCATGTAAAAAACAAAAACTATAAAACGTTCCATATTCAAGATGAATATCGCCGGCGAGATCGCAACCGTGACGTCACTCTTGTCCAAACGTTCGCCTCAAAACAAAACGAGTTATGATGGTATGCTTAGAAGCTAGGAATTAGGGTCCAGCCTACATCATAAATATTATGTCAGTCTTCCGTCGTTTGCCGGCCCGGTGGAAGAATGACTAAATTATTTAATTTGCAATATTACATATAATACAACATGAATGAAAATGTCCGTTTTCGAGAAGTTTCGTTTTATTTTATATAAATGTCATGTTTCGCCTTGCTGTGGCGATATCATATGATAATGTATAATCAAGAATTAACATTTCATTTTCATAAAACATAATAAAACTTCTGCAAAAATGTCGTTTTCATAAGTAATTAATTATTTATTATGGAGTTTCAAATCATTTTTTAAGAAACAAAAAAAAACTTATGTTTTGGTGCATGGCAGTTTAAATAATGAAAAATAAAAAAATTATTTGATAAAAAATGTCTTCATTATTATATGTTAAGTGGGCTTTCATTATATATCTCGTGATAGAAGATTACAGCAAGCTGCCGAAACCGGTCGACGTTAAACACAAATTGTAGCCCACTGAATATATAAAATCAAAGATATTTCGTACAAAAAAAATTTTTTTTTTTCATTATTTAAAATGAACTTCTACCAAGAATATTAATTTTTTAAAACAAATCGTCACAATTTTATTTAAAGTTTAATAAAACAATGAATAAAAGGGATTAAATTGAAGAAACGACAATTTTTTTTTCATTATTTTACTTAAAATATCAATGTAAAATTTTTGGAAATTTTATATGTTTTACAATGATTTCATAGTGAAAATTCTAATTAATTATTTAAATATTTGACGATTAATTAAGAATTATTAAAATATAAATATTTTTATAAAAACTAACTAACTAACTAACCATCACGCCGTCTCCCCGAAGGGGTAGGCAGAAAGAATGGACTGCCACACCTTTCTTTCCTGACATATTTCTCTCGCTTCCTCAACATTCATACATCGTGTCATGCACGACATTCAATATTTGATTTATTTGATCGTGCCACGTTTTCCTTGGTCTTCCTCTTTTTCTGGTACCATTTATATCATTAACATATAATTTTTTTACCATTCTTTCTTCATTCATTCTTTCCATATGTCCAAACCATCTTAATGATCCTTTCATTATTTTGTTCATGACACCATCATTCGCACCGCATTCACTTCTTATATTTTCATTCGACACTCCATCATACACAGAATATCCACACATTCGTCTAAGAGATCTCATTTCTACTGCATTTATTCTACTTTCATCCTTCCTTTGCCAGTTCCATGCTTCGCTTCCATACATAAGGGTCGGTAGAAGAACACCATTGTGCACTGCCATTCTAGCTTATAATATTTATTAATATTTATTAATATTTTTATATATTACATATTTATAAACTTTTAATTTAAATATATAAAAAAAACAATTTATAAACTAAAATTGTCTAGCCGGAAAGTGAGTGCTTCTTACGAAAACTAAGTTTTATTAAATAATTAATACGAATGAAAACGTCTGTTTTCTAAAAGTTTAATTACAATTAATGACATGTTTCGTCATTGTAAGACATTATCAAATGTCACATTTTAGAAAACAAACGTTTTCATTCGTATTAATTATTTAGTATGGAGTTTAAAATCATTGTTCAAGAGACAATTAATTATTTTAATATATTTATGATATCTCTTATACATCATTATAACACAATATTAATATTTTATATTAACTAAAACGTCAGCTTTATAGAATTTTAACAATCTTTTATGGGAATGACTTTATTGATACGTGATAAGGCATTATCAAAAGTTGATAATGCCTTAGCAAGGCGAAACATATTACTCCGATTAAAAACAATATAACTATTGAATGTGTTCATTATGAAACACTGTTGTTATATGAATCACAATTTATTTTTATGAGATTGTCGCGAAATCTGTTGTAGTTGTTTGTAACGTTTGATGATGTGAACATAGGTTTGGTGAAACATGGCTCTTTCAGTTGGCGCATAAAAATAAATTGTGATATTAATAGGGTTTCAAAAATAAAATATTAAAAAACGTTAAAGTAATGGATTAACCATAATATAACTTTTTGAAAAGCACGTTTTCACAAATATTAATTTGACACATTTGATAATGCCTTAGAAGGTCGAAACATGTCATTCCCATAAAATATAATAAATCTTCTAGAAAACTGACGTTTTCATTCGTATTAATTATTTAATATGGAGTTTTACATCACTGTTCAAGAAACAATAAATTTATAAAAATTTACTATTAATAATTCATTTGTTTGACGCACAATTAATTAAAGATGCGGTTTTATATAATAGAGTGATGATACATGTCATAAAAGTGATTCAGAAAAAGAATGAAAAGCAGTTCGGAGCTAACGAGTTCCTGGTAAAGTGATAATCTCAATAGCCCGAAAAGACTGTTTTATAGCAATTATTCTTCCTTTTTACTAATGGCCGAATATCACACGTGCACAGGGAGGGATTGGGAAATAACAATCATTATTAAAAAGTACAAATTCAAAACAAAATAATGTATAAGCGTAATTTTTTTATTTTCTTCTATGTTCGCCCTACTTTGTGTTGTGGATTGATATTTGAATAAATATGCTTTGGAAATTGAAAAACTTTGTTTAATCCACTATTTAATAAAAAAATATTTTAAAAAACACGACATGTTTCGGAGGATACCTCCATCTTCAGGTGTAAAAATATAATAAAAACTAAACAAAAAATGACTAATAAAAAACGCATTTCAAATTCGATACAATAATTCAAATTTAAAAATTAACCTGGGCTATTTGTTATAAGTAGGTACTAACAATTATTTTTTACAGTAAGAACTAATAAACAATATTAAATAATAATAACATGATGATAATATAAAAAAATATATTTAAAAAAATAATAATAATTTAGAAAAAATATACCTTCGAAAAGACATAATTTATATAAAAATTATTATACTCGTATGTATAATATTGTATCGAATTTTAAAAGCATTTTTATTAGTCTTCCTTTGTTTAGTTTTTATTATATTTTTGCACCTGGTATCCTCCGAATCATGTCGTGTTTTTTATATTTTTTATTAAATAGTGGATTAAACAAAGTTTTTCAATTTTCAAAGTATATTACTTTGGAATCCCACTTCATATTACTATGTTAATACGTTTTTTTATTTCACTGAACTCTTTTAATTTTAAAATTGTATACATTGCAGTCTCCATCTTCAGGGTAAATTGGTCGTGGTAATAAGTGTGGTATGAGTTGTGTCTGCTAAGCTTTTTCACTGTTGTACCATGTCGCCGGCAGTGTGTATCTGAGAAATAGAAAGTGTGAAAAAAAATCTATTTCTATTTCTCACGTACACACTGCCAGCGACATGGTACAACAGTGAAGAACCTTAGCAGACACAACTCGTATCACACTTATGACCACCACCACATTACCCTGAAGATGGAGACTGCAGCGATCTCCGAAACGTCGGTCGAGAAAGAGAAATCACACGTTGTTACCCAAAATCACACAAAATACATTGCTGCCAACCGTGAAAATCTACGCAATTATTTTCTAATATCCTGACTACGTTCCGATTATCAGTCAGCTAACAGCCTAGGTATTTGTTTCGATTAAAATTTAAAAAACTAAATAAAAATTATAAAATCCAGTCGAGCTCGGTTGTTATGATCACGGTTGTAGCAAGTTCCTGGATTTAACGAGGAAACATTCGTTGACACTTTAGTTTATAATTTTATCCATACTTACTACATCTTTTCACTTTTATAACGAGCTTCTCGTATTTTTCTCTAAGTGTGTATTTTTTTTTAAATCTAACTTTTTGTAGGTAGGTACTATGTGACCACTCCAGATACTTCATGTCCTTATGTCTTCTTCTTCTTCTTATTCTTAGTGTAGGGCTAGTGACCTGTTTCTTAAGAAGAATTGGCCTCCTGCTGTCGATCCAACTCTTTGATGATCTGCAAGGGGGTCGTCTACCATGGGGCTGGCCGTGCAACACAATAAATGGGAGTCGGGATGGATCCCATTCTCCTAACGTGTGCAAACCAGTATCTTCTCCTTTACCTTCCTCACCTAACGACATCCTCGACCTTGCATATCTCCCTTATCCGTGTATTCCTTAACCTCTTTTGCAGTGTCTTGCCAGATATATATCTGAGTGGCTTCATTTCTGACACTCTGAGAGCGTTTTTTTGTGATTGTGGTGGCCGCCCTGCACTCGATCCCATATGTCATGATAGGTCATACACAAGTCTTATAGATTCTCAATTTGCTGCTGATCTTCATGTCAGGGTTTTTCCAAATTGAAGCATCCTGAAATGCATCCTGAAATGACCGCAGTCTTGTTTATTTTCCCCATCACTTCACACGGTAGATTCGTTTCCACACAAATCCACACCCAGATATCTAATTTTCATTGTTTAACCCACACCCCAGATATCTAAATTTTCATTCAATCTAAATTGTCTTCATGTGATGGATGTTTAAAAAAAAAATTGTATACAACAGGTCGTTTGAATTGAATTTTTAAGCTATTATATTGATTCTCATGACATGTGATAGGTTGATATAATATAACACATAATGTTATTTTAGATTATGCACATGTTGTCAGCTGGACGATCTTATGTCTCGGGACTGAGCGTGAGGCTTGGAGTTGGCAGATGAAGGATGCCGTACATGCCGTAGAAATGTGGTCACTAAGAGAATATGCGTAAAAACAATGTATAATCGAGTATCTAATGATGAAGTAAGAAAGAAATGTAAAGTGGATGAATGGGTGATAAATAAAATCAAGAAAGGTCACTAAGATGGTTTGGACATATAGAACGAATGGATGAGAGAAGAATGTTTAAAAAGATATATCCAAGTAGTGTGAATGGAAAAATATGTCAAGGAAGGCCAGGAAAGACATGGCATGATCAAATTAATCAATTACCGAAAGGCGGCCATGTTCGAAGTAGGAAAATCGACGAGCGTGCATGTCACGGCTTGTGAATGTAGAAGATGCGAGTTATGTTAAGAAGTTGTCGACCTTCGTCCCAGATTGGTAAGAGCTCTGACTTTCATACCGAAGGTCCCGGGTTCGATTCCCTGCGATGGCAGTGTGATTGTCACCCTGTCTTTAGTCTGGTATAGAATTCACGTGACAATAAAATGGCAATGGATTGGATAGTCATGAGAATCATCAATGTAATAGTTAAAAATAATGTGTGTAGAGTAATTGGATTCAAACTACCTGTTGTATGCAAGAAAAAAAAGATAGAACAATGTAGCAATCCATTCTCTCTGCTAGTTAGTTAGTTAGTTATGCTTATAACAAGCAAATTCAGTCCCAGCTTCCAAATAACCATGTTCGATTGTATTGTATAATAAATTGGACGTTAAATAAATGTTAAATACTTTAAAGATATATTGTTAGTTAAAACTTCGGTAACACCAGAATACGGTAAACTTGAAATATTATTCTGGGTTTTGTATTAATTGTCAGGGCCAATACAAGAGAGACCCATTTCTCCATACTTAAGCCTACATGTTTATTAATATAATTTATATTTCCGTTTATATTACAATATTTAACCCGTAAATATTTTATGGGCACCAATCTTTAACCAGCTTTAGACACAATACATAACGATGCTATAAAATGGTTAAACAATATTATCGTGATTTACTGCCTGCCAGTGGCGGCGAACCTAACAAAAAAAAATTGTGAAAGGTGCGTAACAAAAAAAAAAGTTTCCTCCAATAATTAATTTATTGTTTATTGAACTCCATGTAAAACTCCATATTAAATAATTATCTAACTAACTCTCCGACGACGACCTTCGTGGCCGAGTGGTAAGTGCTTTGACTGCCACCCCGAAGGTTCCGGGTTCGGTTCCCGGCGATGGCAGTGTGATGGTCACACTGTCTTTGGTCTGGTGCAGAATTCACGTGACAATAAAATGGCGATATTTTAGCTACCTATCACATATCACGAGAATCACTATGATAGCTATAATACCCTTTACATCGATTTGGCTCATACTGTCATGATGTAAAGAGCGATTTAACAAAATAATATTAATAATAATAATAGTAATAATAACTAACCATCACGCGCGTCTCCCCGAAGGGTAAGACAGAAAGAATGGACTGCCACACTTTTCTTTCCTGACATATTTCTCTCGATTCCTCAACATTCATACATCGTGTCATGCACGCGCGTCGATTTCTCTGAGTCCTCACATGTCCGACATTCAATATTTGCATTTAATCGTGCCACGTTTTCCTCGATCTTCCTCTATTTCTAGTTCCATTTACATCGTCAACATAAACTTTTTTTACCATTCATTCCATGTGTTCAAAACATCTTAATGATCGTTTCTTTAATTTGTTCATAACACCATAATTCGCACCGCATTCATTTCTTATATTTTCATTCGACACTCTATCATACAAGAGTATCCACACAGTCGTCTAAGAGATCACATTTCTACTGCGTTTATTCGAGGATGTTATTAGGTGGGAAAAGTAAATAATATATCCATCCAGACTTCCCTCCATTGTGTTGGACGGCTAGCCCCGAGGTAGAAGACCCTCGGGTAGACCACCAAAGAGATTGATCGGAAGCTTGGAGTCGACCTCGCAGGAGGCCAATTCCTCTTATGAAACAGGTCACGAGGCCAAACTAAGAATAAGAAGAAGAAGAAGAATAAGAACCGTGTTAAAAAAACTCCATAATAAATTTATCATACAAACGAATATGTTTTTTTTTTCAGTTGACATGTTTCACTTAAATGTACATCATTCTAATTCATTCGATGTAGCTCTATCAAAGCGAAACGTATCACCCGCAATAACTGTTTGCGGATTGATTATTTAATATGGAGTGTCTCATTTCAATATCTCTAAATGCGTAATTTTATCTTTTACGAGAGCATTGCGTACTGTTTTTTATAGATACACAATGGATAACCAGCAACTTAAGCGTGTTTCAACGATAAAGGATCTTGGTATCGTTTATGAAAGTAGGCTGACTTTCCATGCTCACATCGAGAGAATATGTGGAGTTGCATTGAAAATGTTGGAATTTATTCTCCGAACTGGTAGAGTTTTCAAGAATCCCTATGTTTTGCGAATTTTGTATAACTCATTGGTCCGGAGCCGGCTCGAGTGTGGCTCGGTGATATGGAGTCCCCACGAGGCGAGATACTCGCTCATGTTGGAGAGGATTCAGAAAAGATTTCTGAGATATCTCTACACGAGGGAGTTTGGTAGCTATCCGTGGCTTTATCCCACTGCATTCCTCTTGGGCATGCTGGGGACCAATAGTTTACAGATAAGAAGGGATGGGTGCACACTTACCCATTTCTTCAGACTTATCAGGGGATTCTTTGAGAATTCCGTCATCTTGGAGGCTATCCATCTTTATGTTCCGGATGGTTATCTTCGACAGCGTCAGCACATACTGTTTTATCTCCCAGCATGCAGAACCAACCTGCCTCTGGTGATGCCGGTGGGGAGAGCAATCACACTGCTGATCATGATCGCTTCGGAGATCGATGTCTTTCATATTCGTGAAAGTACGTTCAGAAGACAAATACTCTTGACTTTGGAGAGTATCTTGTATTCCTAATGTCGAACCATCTCTCATGCGTTCCTGGTATCATATATTTATTATGTTTTACCTGTTTTCAATAGATGCCTAAAACTATTATATAAAAAATGTTTGTAATGTCTTTTGAGAAAATAAACTGATTTGATTTGATTTGATGATTGTTCAAGAAAATATAAGTAATTTAACGATCTTGTTTGATTTATGAATTAAGTTCACGAGCCGCCACTGCGCTCCAAGCCGAGGCGAGAGGGCTAACCGCGGGTTTTATGGTTACAATATTATGTCTAATATGTTTATTATAATCCAAAAATATAAACTCGTAAAACAGAAACACAATAAAAGTCCACACAATTTTGTGAATGGCACCAAATTGGTTCCAGGGAGAATAAATAAAACAATTGGTGCCCTGTTTAATAATATGGACCATATAAAAAGGTAGTTGGTCGAGTTAGTACTTACTTATTTCGAGAACTCAGCCGTGCTGGAGGAATTTGGTATTTTTATTCCTGATATCTCCGTCAGCGACAGCATAGATTGTTTTACATACCGGCCGCTAGAATCAACATGCCTCTGGTGATACCGATGGGAAGAGCAATCAGTCTGTTAAACACGATCTCCTCAGAGAACAACGTTTTTCATATTCGTGAAAGTGTGTTAAGAAGACAAATGACTTTAGAGAGTATCTTGTCTCCCTAAAGTCGTACCATCTCTCATGCGTTCCTGGTATTATATTTTAATAATCCATTGTTTTGGCCGAAACACTATGATACTTCAACATTATTAACTGTAAATATTAAATTATTTATGGTTGAGGCATTACTATTGTAAAACACTATTATACTATTATATAGTAAAAACTATTGTTTAGTGGTTTTACTTGGATTTAACTAACTAACTAACCATCACGCCGTCTCCCCGAAGGGGTAGGCAGAAAGAATGGGCTGCCACACTTTTCTTTCCTGACATATTTCTCTCGCTTCCTCAACATTCATACATCGTGTCATGCACGCGCGTCGATTTCTCTGACTCCTCACATGGCCGACATTCAATATTTGATTTATTTGATCGTGCCACGTTTCCTCGGTCTTCCTCTATTTCTGGTTCCATTTACATCATTAACATATAATTTTTTTACCATTCTTTCTTCATTCATTCTTTCCATATGTCCAAACCATCTTAATGATCCTTTCATTATTTTGTTCATGACACCATCATTCGCACCGCATTCACTTCTTATATTTTCATTCGACACTCTATCATACACAGAGTATCCACACATTATTCTAAGAGATCTCATTTCAACTGCATTTATTCTACTTTCATCCTTCTTTTGCCAGTTCCATGCTTCGCTTCCATACATAAGGGTCGGTAGAAGAACACCATTGTGCACTGCCATTCTAGCTTTTTTTGATGGGTTTTTGTTTGCGATGACAACTTTAAGTGCACCATTCACTTTGTTGCCTACCCCAACCCTTCTTTCAATATCCCTCTCCACTCGCTCATCTCTTGTAAACATACTACCTAAATACACGAACTCAACTACTTGCTCCAAATTTTCACCATTGACGCTAATGTTGCAGACTGTCATGGTTTCTAAATAAAGTAAGGCAATATTAAAGCATTATAGAACAGCTAAAGATAAAGTAAGGCAATATTAAATCATTATAGAACAGCTTTCTAATATTTATATCCAATTTATTTCTGATTCTAAATAAGAAACCGACCGTTTTACCATGTTTTTAAACTTGCAAAAAAATTATTGAAAGTTTAATTCTATTAAATTTAATTCTAAGCATAGACCTGGTTGGAGGAGCTGATATGTGTGAAGAATTACAAGCCCAAGTCAGCAAGGCAGCCGCAATCTCTGGTGCTATAAAATATGGAATATGGAAAAATAAAACATGACCATCAATAGTAGTAGGAGAATTTATAAAAAACGCGTAAGACCAATAATAACATATAATTGTTTTCTTGAATGTTATGAAATACTTGTAGACAAATACTGGATTTAACCATCCGAAGAACAGACCTTATAGGACTATAAGAAGTAAAAAGAAAATAATTACATACTGCACTGATCGATTGTGAAAGATACAGTATACTGAACGTCTGAATGTGCTATATCTTCATGTACGCATTAGCGAGATACACTATTTATCTCACAGAAAATACATTAACTCGAGCATTAATAAGTAAAACTAAAACTAACTAACTAACCATCACGCCGTCTCCCCGAAGGTGTAGGCGGAAAGAATGGACTGCCACACTTTTCTTTCCTGACATATTTCTTTCGATTCCTCAACATTCATACATCGAGTCGTGCACGCGCGTCGATTTCTCTGACTCCTCACGTGGCCGACATTCAATATTTGATTTATTTGATCGTGTCACGTTTTCCTCGGTCTTCTTCTATTTCTAGTTCCAATTTCATCGTTTACATATTTTTTTTGACCATTCTTTCTTCATGTTTGATGTTTTTTTGGGAACACCGTGTGATAACTCCTTCTCGACCGACGTTTCGGAGATCGTTGCAGTCTCCATCTTCAGGGTAATGAATGTGACATGTGTTGGGTCTGCTAAGGTACTTCACCGTTGTACCATGTCGCCGACAGTGTGTACGAGAAGGAGTTATCACACGGTGTTACCCAAAAAACACATCAAATATATTGCTGCCAACCGTGAAAATCTACGCAATTATTTCATTCTTTCTTCATTCATTATTTCCATGTGTCCAAACCATCTTAACGATCCTTTCATTATTTTGTTCATAACACCACTTCTTATGTTTTCATTCGACACTCTATCATACACAGAGTAATGACACATTCGTCTAAGAGATCTCACTTCTACTGCATTTATTCTACTTTCATTCTTATTTTGCCAGTTCCATGCTTCGCTTCCATACATAATTAATAAGTAAGGCAATGATAATCGTTAATAACACTTTTTTGTTTGTTTTGCATTACAACGGACTATCGTTTTTTAGTATTTTAATAGTTTAGAAGAAATGAAGTTAGTGTTATCCTATCCGCTTAACCCTTCGTAGAAACAGCGTGACCGTAGGTGATTTAGTTCCTCGTTTAATGCTTTTAACAGACCCGTAGGCTAAAAAAGGACTTTTATGATTTTTCTTCCCACCCACATCACTCTAAATACGTCTTTATTCCTTTTAGAGTCCTTTTTAACATAACAAGGATTGACGACCATTGTGACCTATTGATATAAGAAATTCATTGATTGCCATAAGGGGCGGCACATGGTTTTTTTTAAATATATTTTTGTAAATAAACAAACTAACTAATTAGCCATCACGCAGATTCCCCGAAGCGATAGGCAAAAAGTATGAATCACCGCATTGTTCTGTGGGTAATGGATTAATTTCACCCATTAAAACAAGTGTTAAGAAACAAAAGAACATCAGATACGAGTATATGAAATTTTTTAATTTAAAAACTCTGACTGTCGCGCGGGTAAGACGTTTGTACATACGTTGTGAATACACATTTGTTGTAATTCCTTTTATATTACATTCATGATTAAACCATTTCTAATTACTATGTATAACTAACATTGTAAATGTTGTCTTATCTTATATAAAATATAAAAATTAATGTTTTTTTGTTCGTATTTTATGCGCTGCCATACCGTTCATCCGATTGCGATAAAACTTTGTTAAGAATTTTTATGAATTAAAACACTGTTTTTTCTACTTTTGAGTTTATTTTTCTCTATGGTGAAGGCTTACACCTTCATCATCGGGAGAACAATATAAACTGTTATATCGTTCTCCCAATGATGAAGGTGTAAACCTTCGAGACATGTCGAGAAAAATTAACTCAAAAGTGGAAAAAAAACAGTGTTTTAATTCAAAAAAATTCGTCATTATGGAATTCCACAGTGTTAACGCCTTAAGTTTATCTAAAAATTTGTTAACTTATTGCTTGCACTTGCGCAAAGATTAATTTTTTGCTTTCAAATAAATAACCTGTTATACCTATACAAAAATTAGAAAAGCAACGGGAACATTAAAAGGCCTAAGTGGAATCTCATGAACCAGCAAAGATGTTAATATTTAGTATAATAATAAAAATAACAATTAAGATTTTTTTAATTCAATTTTTTTAAGTTTTTAAAATGTTAGAACTTGAACAAACTTCTCAAACCGCCACTGATCCTAAAGGACCTCATTGATTGCGAGTTATATTTGTGTTACATCTCAAAGGAGGTCTATTTCCCTGACAATGGAGCTGGTAGCGGCGGATATGGTGACGAGGTGATTTTTTGATATTTTTATACCTTCATTGTCATTCTGCGACCCTAGACGTTTCAGGGGACCTGTTTTGTAAAAACAAATGTCCCGAAACGATTTTCGAGGTCCGAATTGTAAATCATAAAACAAGAAACACGGGATATTTAAACTTTTCTCTTTTCTGATAAGTTAAAGAGATACAACTTCAATTAGTAAAAATCTAACTATAATAATTAACCATCACGACGTCTCTCCAAAGAGGACACACTCTTCTTTCCTGACCAATCTCTTTTCCTCAACACATACAATACATCATGTCATGCACACACGTCCATTTCTCCTACTCCTCACGTTGCCGATATTTTTATTTGACTGATTAAAACGTGCCACGTTTTTCTCGGTCTTCCTCGTTTTTTTAGTTCAGTTTCGTTGTTTTCTTTACCATTCTGAATTTATTTTTACCCAATGTATTTAAATATATTTTAATTTCCGTTAAAATATATTTAAATAAAATTAAAATTACCTTACGGCTAATACATTCAACGCACTTCATTCATAATTGTGGTCTAGGATCAAGTATCAAAAAACCCAAAAGTGAGTTTTTGATCTCAATTGGTGTTAAACATAAAGGCCAATAACTTTGCAAAGTTGTTGTAGTTCCAATTTTATCCTAAAGATGTCACCCGTGCCCCATGACACGTGTTAAAATAATAAACAGTTTTTTTTTCTGTTTTATGCTAAATCCATTTAGGACCTAATAACCAGCCTTGAATTATCAATTTTTAACATATCTTTATACATTATATATAATTCTTCTGTACGGGCTTATGTAGTTGAACTCCTCCTAAACGGCTGAACCGATTTTCATGAATATTTTGGTTGGGTTTCAGTGGGTCCCTGGATGGTTTAAATTTACAATTGGACCCGGTAGGTGATAAAACCTTCGGAGAAGTTCATGAATATTTGAAATCCTAAGAATAATTCATAATTATGTTTGTTTACCATAGATGGCACTGATGTCGAATTATGTATTTAAGCATGTGTAAATCATTTTCGTTGTAGCGTGGCGTAGATATAAAAATTCTGTTCGCTGTTTCGATTTTCCATGTATGACATACGAGTATATCACAATTGGGTGCATATTGAGTGAATTATTCAACGACAAAACATATTGAAATAACGTAGCGGTAACGATACGGAACCAGCAGGCTAAACCAGCTAATAGCGAGCAAGCCATTGTTCCGACAGGACAACGTCTATCGGGTCTAAAATAAATACATATTTCAAATTACATTGTATTTTTACGTAATCGAGTGGGTAAAATATTTGATTAACGAATAACTAACTGGCTTACCATCCTGCCCGTAAGGGTAAGCAGAAAATACCGCAATAACGTTATTTCCTGACATACTTCTATCGCTCCCTCAACATTAATACAGGTGTTATGCACCCAGGTCGATACAGAGGGCATTTTATGTAAGGTCGATGTGAGATTTTAAATCTTCTTCTTCCTGTCAATGACAAGACCTAATCCCTTATTTTTCTCTTGCAATTGTAGTAGAAGGTTTGGTCGACTCTGTGTTGTTTCCAGGGGAGCCGGGTGTTATGGTTATAGCAACACCGCATATGTAAGGGTTTTCTTTGCCCTAGCCTGACAAACAATGATAACGTAAAAATAAGTGCATTAAAATAATTACGTATTATGAAAAAAATTAAATTTATTTAATTTCATTATGTAGGTACAATGAGCCTTCACCAAGAAAGTTCAATTTAAAAAATATTATTGTTTAATATTTTTAATTTGAAACAATAATTAGAAGTATTTTAAGTATCAGAATTTATTTTTTATTTTTTATGAGAATATCGTGATAGTTGTGTGTAACGCCTGATGATGCCAGCATAGGTTGGCAAAACACCTGTCGCTACAAAAAAAATCGCAAAAAATACGTACGTATTTCAAAATTAAATATGTTGAAGTATCATAGTGTGTCGACCAAAACATTGGATTATTTAATTAATATTGTTAAACAATGCATAGCGTGAAATAAAGAAAGATTTTGTCAAAAGTATAATAAATATACTTGTAAGGTTGAGGATATTAGTTAACCGATTAAAACTAAACTGACATACTTCTAAGAATAAATGATGACATCTTCCAATAGTCATCAATCATAATCAGGCCACAAAAGGACCCTAAAGGCCCACCACATTAAATGCCGGAGATAAAACCCTCACAGCCACAGGACGACGATACGAGATGGTCTCTCTTGATAACAACATGCTTTCAAGGAACTTTATAACTTGAATCTCACGACTTAATTACACGAAGTTTTTCGAAATCGTTAATTTGAATAAAAAAAAATAGTAAGTGCTCAAAACATTGCATATTCTTTTTCTCTTTCTTCTACTTCTTTCCTTCTTCTCCTTCTTCTCCTTCTTCTCCTTCTTCTCCTTCTTCTCCTTCTTCTCCTTCTTCTCCTTCTTCTCCTTCTTCTCCTTCTTCTCCTTCTTCTCTTTCTTCTCCTTCCTCTCCTTTTCTCCTTCTTCTCCTTCTTCTCCTTCTTCTCCTTCTTCTCCTTCTTCTCCTTCTTCTCCTTCTTCTACTTCTTCTCCTTCTTCTCCTTCTTCTCCTTCTTCTCCTTCTTCTCCTTCTTTTCCTTCTACTCCTTCTTCTCCTTCTTCTCCTTCTTCTCCTTCTTCTCCTTCTTCTCCTTCTTCTCCTTCTTCTCCTTCTTCTCCTTCTTCTCCTTCTTCTCCTTCTCTCTCCTCTCCTTTTCTCCTTCTTCTCCTTCTTCACCTTCTTCTCCTTCTTCTCCTTCTTCTCCTTCTTCTCCTTCTTCTCCTTCTTCTCCTTCTTCTCCTTCTTCTCCTTCTTCTCCTTCTTCTCCTTCTACTTCTGTTCCTTCTTCTCCTTCTTCTACTTATTCCCTTCTTCTCCTTCTCCTTCTTTTACTTTTTATCCTTCTTTTACTTCTGTTCCTTCTTCTCCTTCTTCTCCTTATTCACTTCTTCTCCTTGTTCTCCTTCTTCTCTCTCTTCTCCTTCTTCTCTCTCTTCTCCTTCTTCTACCTCTTCTCCTTCTTCTTCTTCTTCTTCTACTTCTGTTCCATCTTCTCCTTCTTCTCCCTCTTCTCCTTATTCTCCTTCTTCTGCTTCTAATTCCTCTCGGAGATCGATCTGCATCATGACCTCTACCTTTGATACAACACAACAACAACAACAAACCATCACGCCGTTTCTCCGAAGTGGCAAGCAGAGAGGATGGACCGTCACACTACTCGATCCTGACACACGACTCTAGGTTCCTCCATATTCATACAGCGAATCGTGTACACACCTCGATTCTTCCGACATCTAACATGACCAACCTTTAAAATTTGATTTATCTGGTCATGTCAAGTTTTCCTCGGTCTCCCACGACTCCATGCATTTACGCCGTTAACTTATACTTTCTTAACCATTCTTTCTCCATCCATGCGCACCATATATCCGAACCAACGCAACGATCCTTTCATAATATTGTTCATAAAATCTTCTTCCGCTCTACATTATTTTCTTATATCAGCATTTGAGATTAAAAAAGCATTTTTAAATCACTTAATATAAATTGTCATTGTATATTAATAAAAAGCTCTGCAAAAGAAGAGAATGGTTGCGTTTTCGAGTCTCGTGATGAAGAATGTATTTATCGTTTGTACAAACGGGCTTTCTTATTATTATGTTTTTATTTACTTTGCCAATTAATTCTGACATCTGAAGATGGCGAATCAGTTGTTAAAACAGCTGTTATTTTAATTATATAATCTTGATCAATAAAGAGTATTTTTAAATAATAATGTCACACATTATCACGATTTAAAATATAACATATTCTTTCTCTTCTTACTCCTCGCCTCTTCCTGTTACTCGGGTTTGGCTTTTTTTATCACTTAACGCCAGGTATTTCGCTTGTAGGCATCTTCCTCCTTAAGGCTTTGGTTCTTCATGTCTCTCTACACATTCATCAACCAGGTGATTTGGGGTCTTCTTCTTCTTGTCTTCTTACTAGCTACGGAAGAAAACTTATTCACGATTTTTTTTTTTATATTTTTATTAAAAAAAAATTTTAAAACCCAATTGGGCAATATGGATACATTTTTAGATCTTACTTGTAATTATATAATGTTTCATGTATATTTTAAATTGATTTATAGTGAGACTCCTTGTGTCTTTTGGTAGTTCATTGTAAAGTCTCAGTCCATTGTTCAATATCCTTGATTTTCCTGTCTTAGTTCGTGCATTCGGTAAGTGTCATCTGTCACAGTTCCTGGTCCAGTGTCTGTGTACGTCTGAATTTTTAGTTAATTTGTAGCTGTTGTCTGTTGTCTCTTCCATGGTCACTCTGTGTACAATTTTCAAGGTCTCAAATTTAGTCAGGTCTGATATGTCCATTTGTTTTGTCCACTGTTCTATTCTCTTCTACGTTCACACATCGTGACATGCACGCTCGTCGATTATTACTACTTCGAACACTTTCTTAATTTTATTTATCACGCATTCATCGGCCTTAAATTATTTTCTTATATTCTCTACATGATATTCTATAACACATCGTTTTTTGCACATTCTTCTTAGTAACCTCATTCCTACGGCATTTATCCTACTTTCATCCTTCATAAGGATCGACACTAGAACTCGATTGTGCACTGCCATCATTGCTTAGTCTATATATTTCTATATTATATCATGTTCTGTATTCTATCATATATCGTTTCCCCGCACATTCTTCTAAGTGATCTTATATTTACGGCATTTATTATATTTTCATCCTTCTTTAGCCAGCTTAAAGCTTCACTTTCATACATAATTGTTAGCACTAGAACTCCATTATGTACTGCTATCGTTGTTTTAGTGGATATATTTATATTTGCAATTCTCTCTGCGGCGTCATCTCTGCGCTGTGTTTAAAAATACACGTGAAATGTATCACAGGTTTACGTAATGTCCCCGTAGTTATTTAATCTATATATCGTCCCTTTAGAGGTAAAACTCACTAACCGCAATATTGGGCCAAAACTACTTATGAATACCAATATTCATATTTTTTCAATCTCTATTCAGGAAAAAATCACTAAGTACATATTTTAATACGTTACTCATTATTGTTTAGTGGTAAAACTCACGATTTGAGCATTTTCGTCAATTGCCTCCAAGTAAAACTCATTAAATCACTTAATTAGTTTTACCTGGCGACAAAAAATGCAAGCTTTCATTGTTGTTTCACTAAATGCCCACTGGCGGCGCGGCGCTTTCGATGTATTGATGACACATTATCATACTTTTCGCGCAATTTGAGTTCAACGGTCATTGTGTTCCTTAATTTGTGTGATTTTTCATAGATAGAAGAGGTAGTTTATCTTTAAATCTTTTTATTTAGTGTTCCCTCTAGTGTAAGAATACAATTATCGTGTTCCATTAAAACTTCAGTGTTTATTATTTTAAAAATCATTTATTGAAATGTTTCTCTCAAGAGGAAAGCAAATGTGTTATATGGTGCAAAATCAAGAAAATAATAAAAAGGTAAGGCCCACTTTTCAATAATAATCCTGACAATAGCGGGGTAATTACTATCTCTAAAGAATGTATTTTTATTATTTCAGGAAGAAATTCAATCAAAGAATGTAAACCAACAACTTCCAGGTAGAACATCACCAAATTTGACAACAAGTAATGGTCTGCAACAATTAACTAGTGCTTATAACTATTCTGACTCCGATTTTTCACCCTGTAATTCAGATGAAGAATTTGTACCTCATAATGAGAATGTTTCTGATGGGAGTGAGGTTCAGGATTTACAAAGTAAAAAAAAACGATGGTCGGGAAAAAATGAAGCAAAGTGGAAAGTTAATATTACCAAATCAAACAGATCTCAGTGCCTACCATATTTAAATAAAGCTAAACAGTTATCTGCAAAGTTGCCAAAGACCATTAATTGTTCTTCTTGCCGCTATAAATGCACTTCTAACTTTACTGAACAGGAGCGAAAAGACCTGTGTTCTTTGTATTGGTCTCTTGTAGATTTCCGAAGTCAGAAAGATTTTATTTTAAAATATGTTAAATCAAGTGAGCCCAAAAGAAAATATGTACCACCAAATCATGCAAATGCTCGCAAAAATTCAAAAGCGTACTTTCTCCAAAATAGTAGAGGACAGTTCAGAGTATGTTCAACATTTTTTCAAAAAACGCTTTGCATATCGAATTGACCAATCAACACAGCAATGCTTTCAATGAGCACAACAGGTTGCTTTTCTGGATCTGACAAAAGGGGTAAGAGAGAACCCGGAAACAAAACCCCCATTGAAACATTCAACTTGGTAAAAGAACACATTGAATTATTCCCTTGTGTCGAATCACATTATGTCCGCCAAAAAACTTCACGTAAGTACCTTGATAGCAATTTATCAATATTAAAAATGTACGACCTATACTTAACATTTTGTGGAGAAAGAAATGTAACCCCCGTCAGTGCCAACACGTACTGAAGAATATTTTGCGTGAATTATAATTATTCCTTTTTCAAACCAAAAAAAGACCAATGCCTAACATGCCATAAATACGAAAGTGCAAAAGGGGAAAAGAAAAATGAATTAGAGCAGGAATACTCCACACATATTATGCGCAAACAAGATTGCTATAAAGCAAAACAGGAAGATAAAGAGAGATCAATAAATGATAAACATTTTAAAACCGTAACATTTGATTTACAGAAAGTACTGCAAATACCGTCATCTAACCTTTCACAGTTTTATTACAGTAGAAAACTCTGTGTCTACAACTTGACGATTTATGAAGGTGACGGAGAAAATGCATATTGTTTCTTCTGGAACGAATTGAATGGAAAACGTGGCAGCAGCGAAATAGGCTCTTTACTTTATAGATATATAAACATTTTGCCTTCCACTGTCACTGAGGTATCTTTATTTTCAGATACATGTGGAGGGCAAAATAGAAACCAGCATGTAGCTGCCATACTGCTACATGCTGTAACTACAAGTTCTACACTGCAAGTCATAGAACATAAATTTTTAGAGTCCGGGCATACCTACATGGAATGCGATTCGATGCACTCTGCTATTGAAAGCCAAAAGAAAAACAAATCAATTTTTTTGATGGATGATTGGAAAGAAATTTTTCGGCAAGCCAGATCTAAACGTGGAAACAATAAGAAAAATGAATACAAAGTCATAGAGATGAAGTATGGAGATTTTTATAATCTACAAGCATTAAGCTCGATTTTAATTAAAAATAGAACAACAGACGAAAAAGGGAGAAAAGTTCAATGGCTGAAAATTAAAAATTTAAAATACGAAAAAAGTTCTCCAGGAGTAATATTTTATAAGTATAGTCATACTGAACCATACAAAAAGATAATTATCTCTGGACGAGGGCGTCGTTCTCAATCGATACAACTTGTGAAAGCTTACGATAGTCTTTTGCCAATTTCAAAAACCAAAAAACAGAATCTATTAAAACTATGCACCACGGGTAATATACCAGAGGAATTGCACTCTTGGTATAAAAATTGACCATGCGCAGATACGACAATAGAACGAGCTCCGGAGCCAGCCGAGGACGAGGAAAGTGCTAATGAAGAAGATTAAAAATTTGTTTTTTATTTAATCGCGTACTTAATATGTTTATAACAAATAAATTGGAATTTAGTAATATAAAATGATAGTATTTTTGCATATCCTACACTAGAAAAGCTATTATGTATAATATGTTACCATTTTTTCCTGTCCAGGTAAAAATCATTAAGTGCAAAAAACCTTATATTTAATATAAAATACAAACATACCCCAAATATTTTTATAAAATGTTATGTGTTATTTAATTGTTTACAATACTGCAAAAGAAATTTATCGGAATTACATGTATATTTTTTAATATCGCGTGTTGAATGTTTAAACCTCATTATCTCAAAACTACTCCGATGTCACTTAGTGAGTTTTACCTCTAAAGGGACGATATGAAGTGTGTGAAAGAGATGAAAGCGTTAGATGTAGGTGCCAAAATAAGCGAAGTGTCAGTAAGCTGTCTATTGTACGCGGATGACGCTGTCCTACTTGCAGACTTCAAGCATTAACTACAAGTTCTTGTGACAAGTATTTTCCGAGTGATGAATAATGAGGAAGCTATAGAATTATCTGGAAATAAAAGTGTGACAGTCCATTATTTCCTACCCCTTCGGGGAGACAGCCCCTACCCCCAGTGAGGCAATCAGCACACCCTCAGAAGGGTCAGAGACGGTACTATTACAGCAAATAAAGCCAGTCGCACAATAAGTTTAAGAGCAGAAATCGTTTTGCCCATAAAGTTATCAGTACTTCTCTGTCTATCCTCTTTTCCAACTTTTTCCGTGAACGAGTGGCGAGGAATTGATAAGTTTCTTATGCAAAGAACAAGTATATCCAGCTCAATAAAAAAAATTTAAATAAAAACTTTTTGATATCATTAAAGCGCGTTTTTAAGGGTTTATTGGGGTTCGTTTATTCAATGGCGGGGAGTGAATTTTTTCTATTCAACAGATATATTTTTTAATTAAAAATTTAAGGTGTTAGCACTATGGAATTCCATTATGACATTTTTTAATGAATTAAACTGTTTATTCCACTTTTGAAATGTATTTTAAATCGTTCTCCCGATGATGAAGGTTTACAATCTTAGAAATTACAGCCTTAGGAAGACAATATACTCTCTAAAATCAAGTGTATTTATCTTCTAAACGTACTTTTACTTCTTCTTCTTCTTCCTTATTGTAGACCTATGCGGTTTGTTCTCCAAAGTGTTGCTCCTCCCGTGAGGTAGAATCCCAGCTGTCCTTTCATCTTTTAGGAGGTCTTCCACGAGGACGAGTCCCATGAGGCTGATTATGCAATGCAATACAGAGGAGTCTGGTGGTGTGAATTCTCTGAACATAACCGTACCAGTCCCCTTTTCACTGTCTGCTCCATCTAATAATATCCTCAACCTCACATGTATCTCTTATTCTGGTGTTCCTCACGCGATCCCTCAGTGTCTTTCCTGCTATCGTCCTCAGTGTCCCCATTTCGGAAGTCCTCAAAACTTGTTTTGTCCTTACTGTGTTACTTATATTAAATAATAAAATAATAATAACAATAATACGAGTATGCTAACTTTTAAAACGCCGTTTTTTGTGATGCAATCACCTCAAGGGCGCATTAAGACGTATTTTAAATTTAAATGTGAACGCTGCATCTGATTGATATTCGCGATCGATTAGAAAGTATAATAGAACAAAATATGCCAGTTTTAAATTTTAAATGGGTTTTCAGCTTAGATCTGAAATCTGTCGGAATCTGAAATCTGTAAAGAAGTCGATCTCCAAGGAGACTAATTGTTCTTCCCATCAGTGTTTTTTTTTTTTAACTAAATATGCAATTTAACAGGATTTTTTTTTTCAATATTTACAATGAACTTCTACCATTATATTTTGAATAACATTTTTTTTCAATCCCTCGGAAAGTATCGAAGCGAAACGTCATTTGGAGACGCCACTGCATTTTATGGTAAGAAGTTATAAAGCCAGCTGGCTGTAAAAGAGTCTTTAATAGAGTTGGCTGAAGCTATTTTGGGTCATAAAGTGACCATGCAACAAACAATTTAGTGGCCTTGTTTATAACTTGGTAATGACGGCTCTCTATCCGCATAAACTAATCCCCGATCAATATTATTACCTCGTTAACGTGACTGTGTGTAGATAATAAAAAAAGACAAATGATTTAATTTTATTATCTCTCTATTCAGTTATAATGGGAGGCCTCATATAAAATATACATCTTTTTTTATCTGTGGTTTTTTTCATACTGATTATATAAATAAGACCTATAAGGTATGTGATGATTCGCTGAAGATGCTGGGCTTTGTTCTTCTAACTGTCAGGGTTTTCAGAGACACCCGGGTCCTAAGAACTATAATATAACTAGATTATATAGAACATATGACGGCGACCTTACAGACGACCACACATACGACCTTCGTGGCAGAGTGGTAAGAGCTTTGAATTCCATACCGAAGGTTCCGAGTTCGATTCCCAGCGATGGCAGTGAAATTGTCACGCTGTCTTTGGTCTGGTGTAGAATTCACGTGACAATAAAATGGCAATAGATTGGGCTACCTATCACATGTCTTGAGGATCAATATAATAGCTAAAAAAATTGTATGCAGTAATTGGGTTCAAAGGACCTGTTGTATGCATAAAAAATATAAATAAAACATAACTGCTCAGTCAGAAACAGACTCGAAGAAGGTACCGTGATATGGTGTCCTCTGAGGCTCAGTATTCTCTCATGTTAGAGATGGTTCAAAAGAAACTCTTGAAAACCCTCTACCTGAGAAAGTGCAGAGTATATCGAAGAAGGGTTTACAGCGACGCATTTTTTCAAGCTGATTTGGGACTCTATTGAGAACTCCTATGTTCTGGAACAAATTGGTATTTTTTTCTTCCTGGCAAAAGAAGTGGAGGCAGAGAGGCCAATCAGCTCCTAGATTTAATCGAATCAACGGTGTGTATTTTTTTTATTGAATATATGTAGTAGAATGCTGGACCAACAAAAAAGTCCACGAACGTCGATCCATGCTGCTGAGTTGAAAATTCTGAGGTGGGCCGGAGGCGTCACAAAACTGGACCACGTAAGGAATATATACGTAAGGGGTAGCTTTAAAATTGCCCAATAACGGACAAGATGAGAGAATCTCGACTCCGGTGCTACGGTCATGTGATGCAAAGAGACAGGGAAAACATTGTCCAAAAAGGCCTCAGTATTCACACAAAATCAAGAGGTAAAGACCGCCCAATAGCAACATGGAAAAGGAGCTGCAACACGAAGACTGTTAGTGTAGATAAACCTGAATAGAAAAGATTGGCGTCATCAGAAGCCTATAAAACTACAGCCATCTCCACAAATCTCTTCTTTCTCTGTGACATTTCTTATCATCTGGGGTCGGCCCATTATGTTCGATCTTAGTCAGTACTGTTCTTTTTGTGAACGTTTTATTCGGGTGGTGGTCTAGAGGACAAAACGCTTGGCTCCTGATCCAGGCAACTTGGGATCAAGCCTGGACCCAACCAAATTCCTTTTTCAAAATAATGAGCTATTTTCTGCACATATTGGAAGTTGTAATATGAACAAAAAAAATATCATGGAGCTCGTTGAGTTCTGGTCCCAACGCTAATTGTATGGAAGCGAAGCATGAAACTGGCAGAAGACGGATTAGAGCAGTATAAATGCGGTAGAGATGAGATCCCTAAGACGTTTGTGTGCCAGAACGATATACGACAGAATCTCAAATGCTGATATAAGAAAGGAATGTAGTGCGGAAGAAGATATTATTATGAACAAAATTACGAAAGGATCACTGCGTTGGTTCGGACTTATGGAGCGCATGAATGGAGAAAGAATGGTTAAGAAAGTATACGTAAATGATGTAAATGGAGTACGGAGTCGAGGCAAACCGAAGAAAACATGGCATGACCAAATTAATCCAATTTTCTAAAGAAGTCGGAAGAATCGACGTGCGTGTATCATCATCATCATCAGCCGTCTGTCATCCACTGCTGAATGTAGGCCTCTTCCAAAGCACGCCACCGCCCCCTATCCATTGCCGCTCCCATCCATCCATCCATATGTGCGTGTATGACTTGCTTTAATGAATGCGGAGGAAGCTAGAGAGCTGTGCCAGGATAGAGTAGTGTGGCGGTCCATTCTCTCTGGCTACCCTTACGGAGAAACGGCGTGATGGTTTTTTGTTGTTGTATCATCCCTCTCAATAATCCTTCTCAATACCATAACTGATTGTGATCGCTCTGAAGTACACATATTTTTTGTTTTTAGTAGTTCATTTTCATGCCCACAGAGCTCAAAATATTATTGACATCATTATTTTTTAATGAATACAAATACTTGTAGACAGTAAGTAAGTATTTGTAAACATTAAAAAAAATGTTGTATAAAAACTGGTCAAAGTTAAAAGCATATAAAAATTGGGAGAGTTTTCTCCAGGCGTTGTCTAGTAATGTGTGATAATTGGGTTGATAGCCTTTCACATTACATGAATAAAGGTTTTCTGCTTAATGCTTACATCTAGTCTGAATAGATGGCGCTAGTGAAGATTGAACTAAAATATGTGAAATGTTTCTCATCATGGTAGTATATATACAACTTTCAAAAAATAATTGTCAGACGTGGTGTTCGTAAGAAGGGCGAAATGGGAAATGTTGTATTACATAAAGCGATCGCTTAACCCAACCAATGACAGGTCATAAGTCCTGTAAACGCTTCGACCACCATATTCTGTTTCCAAATAATTTACATCTTCGTCTCTATTGAGATACATTTAATTATTATTGACATCTTTAAGCATCGATGACGTTAACCTCGAAAGATTATTGATCTCATCTTCTTGAGGCCAGATGACGGTAAATGGCAAAGAAAAAGAAGACATTTGCGGAGATGCCGGTTGTTGTGAAATCGAATGGCTGTAAATGCGGTTTAAATAAATACATAAAAAAAGAAAAACAAAACACAAAAAACAGAAGAGTAACAAGCCTGAATTTCACGGTTTTTCTTATTATTTTGGGTTAGTGAGGATTTTTGTAATAAAGTCATTTAAGGACCGCGATAGGTCCTTGGCATCCTAATTGCTATTCGGGCCTTTAAAGGGACGAGCATGGCGGACGCAGGCCGCAGCATACGTCGCATTCCTCCCGACGATCCTATCTCCATGACGACACGTGTTTTAATTGGTGGTGTGAGAATTCAATTAATTGAACAACCTTTGGCTGGTACCACGGGGCAGATGTTCACGAAAAAACAAATAGGGAACAACAGAGAGGTATCTGCTTTAATTCACGTGAAAAATATGTTTCTCTTCTTGATTCTATCCTAAGCCCTTTTTCATGAGACCAATTCTCTTCTTCTGCTTTATTAAAGATTCTTATTCTTCTTCAAGTGCCCTGTTGGGTCCCCCCAACGTTGGCGATCACCTCGGCGAACTTGTCTCTGTCCTGCGCCGCTCGGAAGAGCTCCTCCACACTTCGGATGCCGGTCCACTCCCTCACGTTTCGCAGCCAGGACATCTGTCTCCTTCCGGGCCCTCGGCGTCCCTCAATTTTCCTCTCCAATTGGAGGATGGTACTTTTCCCCACGCAGTTTATGACCCAGATATGAGATCTTTCGAACCTTGATAATTTATAACAATTCCCTGTCAACTCGAGCTCGCCTCAGGACTTCGGTATTGGTAACCATGTCTGTCCAGGGAATTCTGAGCATTTGGCGATGGAGCCACATTTCAAATGCTTCCAGTCTGTTCATTGAGTTAACTTTCAGGGTCCAAGTTTCACACCCTCACAATAAAACAGACCACACATAGCATTTGATCATTCTCTGGCGGAGTTTCAAGTTTACGTTATCATTGCAGAAGAGTTAAAATAAAATAACAAAATAAAAATAATTTAGCACATAATGTTCTTTTAGATGGTGCACATGTTGTCAGCTGGACGATCCGGACTTTCGTGTTTATTTAATTTATATTCCACGTATCCACTGTTAACTTTAATTAACTGTAATTAGGCACTTAAAACAATCCAATACTTTTAAAATATTATTGAAGAAATAATTCAAATTGTGATTGGAACAAATGAAAATTTAATTTTTACACCTGTCAAAATTCTTTATATAAACGAAAAAACTTGTATAATTTTAAGATTAAAACAGTAAAACCGTATAACGTGTCATAATTTACCATTATAAAGTGCAGCAACAATCAAATTGACCAAAACAATTCACTAATACACGAAATAGCTCCAAATTTACGGGAGCACCACATGATCCTTACCAAGTTTTAAAAATCAGAAACAGAATTTAAGATTATGTCTTGTTATTTCTGGATTGTAGATGTCCAACTGTTTCGCCATCTTTTGAGTGGTCTTCCTAGAGATATGTACCCTTCTTCTTTGCTAGTTTAAATGCAATGGATTGGTTTGCAGCAAAATTAAATATTTTTTCTGGTTCTTGGAATGCCACTTATGCCTTTAATATTCTAGTTTCCCGTTGCATTCCACATATGTACAGAGCGGGTTATTTGAACCAAATTACTGTATACAACTTTTTAACTCTTGATTCGCTTGACTTTTGATCTATCGTCATTTAATTGTCACGTGAATTCTACACCAGACCAAAGACCATAGAAGCCTATCCAAAAAAGCTAAGATGGCAGTGCACAATGGTGTTCTTGTGCCGACCCTTATGTATGGAAGTGAAGCATGGAACTGGCAAAAGAAGAATGAAAGTAGACTAAATGCAGTAGAAATGAGATCTCTAAGACGAATGTGTGGCAAATCTGTATATGATAGAGTGTCAAATGCAAGTATAAGAAGTGAATGTGGTGCGAATGAAAGTGTTATGAACAAAATAATGAAAGATCGACATATTTCATATTCGTGAAAGTACGTTCAGAAGATAAATACTCTTGACTTTGGAGAGTATCTTGTATTCCTAATGTCGCACCATCATTACATATTATATTTTTTTATTTTTTACCTCTTCTCGATAGATGACTTAAACTTTAATTGTTGTTTGTAATATCTTTTTGAGAAAACAAACTGATCAGATTTTTTTTATTGATGTACTTCCCGAGTGTCTTCATTTCTTTTTCACATAACATAAACAATTATATTAATATGGCTAATTTACTAACCATCACGCCGTTTCGCCGATTGGATATGCAGAAAAAATGGACTGCCACACGGATCTTACATATTAAATATTTCTCTCGAGTCTTCAACATTCGCACATCATATCATACACGTAGGTACATCAATTACTCAGTTACCTCGCGCTCATGACGTATACAACTTGAATTTTTTGATCGTGTCACACTTTCCTTGGTCTATCACTTCTCTCAACTTTGAAAACTTCCTTCTTCCGATTAAGGTAAAGAACCTCCAAACATATCAAAAAAACTAAATTCAAGAGTAAAAACTCTGTTGGCGTGAACATGGCATGACCAAATTAAACATATTTTAAAGTAATTAATATTTTTAATTGAAATTTTTTGATAAAAGTTAATTTTAAATAATGAAAACAAATAAAATATATAGAAAATTTATTTATTATTATATATGTAGTGTGCTTCCACTTGTGTTTATCTTCGACCGGTTTCGGGAGCTTACTTAGAAACCGGTCGAACATAAACACAAGTGGAAGCACACTAAATATATAATTATAAAGTTTTTATTTATCAAAATGTTAAAGGTTGGTCATCTTAGAAACTGGAAGAATCGACGTGCGTGTATGACTCGTTGTATAAATGTGGAGGAAGCTAGAGAGGTATGTCAGGATAGAGTAGTGTGGCAGTCCATTCTCTCTGCCTACCCCTGCGGGGGGAAACGGCGCGATGATTTATTTTTGTTAACTAACTAACCATCACGCCGTCTCCCCGAAGAGGTAGGCAGAAAGAATTGACTGCCACACTTTTCTTTCCTGACATATTTCTCTCGATTCCTCAACATTCGTACATCGTGTCATGCACGCGCGTCGATTTCTCTGACTCCTCACATGGCCGACATTCAATATTTGATTTATTTGATCTTGACACGTTTTTCTCGGCTCTCTATTTCTGGTTCCATTTAAAATCATTAACATATTTTTTTTTTACCATTCTTTCTTCATTCATTATTTCCATATGTCCAAACCATCTTAATCATCCTTTCATTATTTTGTTCATGACACCATCATTCGCACCGCATTCACTTCTTTTATTTTCATTCGACACTCTATCATACACAGAGTATCCACACATTCGTCTAAGAGATCTCATTTCTACTGCATTTATTCTACTTTCATCCTTCTTTTGCCAGCTCCATGCTTCGCTTCCATACATAAGGGTCGGTAGAAGAACACCATTGTGCACTGCCATTCTAGCTTTTTTGTATAGGTTTTTGTTTGCGATGACAACTTTTATTGTTGCTGTTGTTATTATTACAAATAACTCTGCTATTGTGAAATAGGTAAGGAACTGTAATGGATGTTTTGTTTTATTTATTTTTAATTGACTCTTCTCGAGAGATATTTTTTATCTGGAACCTTGTTTTTTCAATATCTTTTTCACTCCTTCAGCCTCTGCGTGATGGACACGGGGAGCAACCATTACATATGGTTTACACGCTGAAACAAGAACAAAAGTAAGGACGCGCTGTGACTCCCGTTTTACCTGTTCCTGGGCATTCCTTAGATCCTGCGAATCTCGTCAGATGTCCGTCTGCGACTGCCTTTCCCTTTGATCGAAAAAAGACCGGGAAAAAAAGCGGCAAAAAGGCGGGAAGCCTCCGGTATAAATTTTTCGACACAATAGTTCTGTTTATGGTAAAAATGCCGAAGCGGCTTTGTCCGCCTGACGAATTCCACGTCGCCTGGTTTTGCTCGACTTTTGGATGGCTTTTGTTTTGCTCGACTTCGCGATACCTTTTGTTTTGTTCCATTTTTATATTCATTCGTTTTGTCGCGTATCATTCGGTAGGGGAATGAATTACCGGTGCGAATGCACCAAAATCTAACACTTTTTTAAACTGTAAACTGTTATACAGAAAAACTTTATCATTTTCTGATTCCAGCTTTTCCATGTTTCTGAAATCTAATGTCATTAGAAGTATTTAGTTGAGTGAGAGTTGGCAGTGCACAATGGAGTTGTAGTCCCGACCCTCATGTATGAAAGTGAAGCTTGGAGTTGGCAGAAAAAGGATGAAAGTAGCATAAATGCCGTAGAAGTGAGGTTACTTAGAAGAATGTGTAGAAAAACAATGTATGATAGAATATCTAATGATGAAGTAAGAAAGGAATGTATCAAATCAAATCAGTTTATTTTCTCAAAAGATATTACAAACAACAATTAGAGTTTAAAGCATCTATTGAGAACAGATAAAACATAAAAAATATATAATACCAAGAACTCATGAGAGATGGTTCGACATTAGGAATACAAGATACTCTCCAAAGTCAAGAGTATTTGTCTTCTGAACGTACTTTCACGAATATGAAAGACCACTCTGCCACAAAGGTCAATATAATAGAACAATGAACAATTTTGAATTGTTGGCACTGAATTGTTCACTACATAATCTGAGAAAAACGAATTAATTATTTATTATTGATGGCTAACTTTATCATGCCGCGCTTCCGACACAGGATGCGCGCGCAGCTCTCAATTTTACCCTCTATTAAACGCGCCAAAATAAGTATAACTTCAAAAAATATTTCGTTTCATTCACTCTTTTTTTCTTTATTCGTATATTCGGAACCATTTGTAAAACGCGTTACCTGCTTTGAGAGCATTATTTATACCAGGTGGATTGTATTAGAAATCAGAATTTCATTTACACAAAAAATATCCATTTGAACATAATTTACCTTCAAATGTGACTGAGGTGAGGGCTATGGCATATGCAAGCGAATAATACATACATTATGCACTAAAAAATCATCGGAAAACACAAAAGAATACAAACAATTAAACAATTACGCCATTTCCCCGAAAGGATTGGCAGAGAGAATGGACCGCACACCTCTTTAGCTTCCTCCACAATCGTACAACGAGTCATACACACACGATTCTTCTGACTTCCGATTTTTATTTTAATGGGTTCACGACAGTCACTCCCCTTGACAGCCAAAATGCCCCCCTCACCTCTTGACAGCCTTAATAACCCCTAACAGCCTAAACCCCCTGACAGCCTTAACGCTCCCCCTTGATTGTTTTAACCTCCTTGATAGCCTAAACGTCCCTTTTTGACAGCCTTAACCCCACCCTTGACAACCTGAACCCCCGTCTGACTTAACGCCCCTCTTGACAGCCTTACCCCCCTTGAAAGCATTTACCCCCTTTGATAGCCTTAACAACCCCCTTTATAGTTTTAACCCTACACCTGACACCCTTAACGCCCCCATTGACAGCTTTAACCCCCTGACAGCCTCACCCTCCCCCTTGAAAGCCTTGACCCCCTGACAGCCTAAAAGACCCCCTTCACAGTTTTTACCCCCCTGACACACCCAACGCCCTCCTTGATAGCTTTAATCCTCTGACAGCCCTTACCCCCCCCCCCCTTGATAGCCTTAACCCCCTGACAGTCCTTACGCCCTCCACTTGACAGTCTTAACGCCACCCCCCATCCTCCCATTTGCCTCGGGACCCGTAAAATCCCCCATGAAATGCTTCAGCGCCCACTGGGGGGCAGTACCGCCCCCGTTGGTAACCTATGCTCTAGACCAACGATTTTCAAACTTTTTAAAGACAGGATCCTTTTGAAACACTAAATATTTTACGGAGCCATAAATAAACAAAACCCGGTTTCATATTCAGTATTAAATTATCATTATTGAATGAAAATCATATAAAAAGTTACACTAAAGTACATTATAAGTGTCCTACGCGGATCACACTTTGAGAACCGCTGCTTTAGATCAACGATTTCCAACTTGTGCGCTTGCACACATTGAATTGAAGTCAACTGTGGATCGATCAAGAGTTTTTACTCTCCTATAACTTACTTTTATATTAGGGTTTAAACCAAAGATCCTAATCTGTGGAAACTTATATCAATGACTTTTTGAAAAATGTATGTCATATCCCATAGGGGACAATAAGTCTAAATGTTTGAGTTAAAAGTAAAAAGCGATAAGTTAAAAGTTGAACAACACCTAGAATTTAAATTTAGCCCATTAAAAATTACGATGTTTACTGTATTCGTTATCCATTTTTTCCCCATTCATTCAATTTCAAGTATAAAAATCTGACGGAGACCACCCACAAGATGTTCTGTTTTTTATTTTGACATTTGATTTTAAAATAATGTTATTTTTTAATTCTTCTCTCTACTACCAGTGCTGAAATCAAGAAACGTACACAGGAAAACCAAAATAATCCTCTATAAAACAATCATCCGAACAGTAGTGACCTATGGGTGTGAGGCATGGACAATGACAGCGTAATCCGCAGAGCGACTGGATACTTTTGAGAGAAGGGTGCTGCGCAGAATTCTGGGACCTGTGAATGACGGTGCGGCATAATGACGAGCTATACTATATTTACAAAGCTCCCAAACTCTCCATACTGGTCAGCCTGAATAAACTGAGATGGGCCGGTCACGTGCAGAGGATGCCGTCATCGCGAACCCCAAAAAGATTGCTGGAGTGGCACCCAGGTGATAGAAGACCAATTGGACGACCGAGGCTGCGATGGGAGGATGAAGTTGGGAGAGATGGGGCGAAATTGTTATGAGTGTCAGATTGGAGGGTCAAAGCGGAGGACAGGAGGAGTTGGAGGCGAAGAATACTCTAGGCTAAGGCTCGATATGGGCTGTAGGACCATCAAAGAAGAAGTTATTTTTAAATAAATGAATATCTACATTGCTAGGTGAGTATTGATATCATGGTGAATCAGTTATTGTATGTGATAAAAATATGTGTTATGAAATATTATCAAATTTAGCTAACCAACTAACCATCACGCCGTTTGCCAAAGGTGTAGGCAGAGAGAATGGACTGCCATACTTCTCTTTCTTAACACACTTATCTCGCTTCCTTGTCATGCCCTAAGAGTGTGAACTGGACTTAATGGACACAGTTTTATCCAGACAAATCTCTCGCCTCTTCTACATTCACACATTGTGAGATGCACGCTCGTCGATTATTCCTACTTTGAACATTTTAGTATTGAATAATTTGGACATGCCATGCCTTCCTTGGATTTTCCCGACTTTTCCTTTTTTCATTCCATCATTCACTCCTTTACCCCTTACGCAACAATACGGACAAAAAAAATCCTCCCCGATAGCCCACTACGTACTCCGCCAAACAAAATGGTCTCACGCAGGATGCTATCTCCTACCCCAACTCCATCCAGGCACTGCTCCTCTTATCTTCCCCTAGAGAACAGACTTTTTTTTATAAATACAATCCTAACCCTAACTGGTCTTCCATTCCTTGACAACAATGTAAGACTTTATCATAAACCTTATATCCCCCCTCGCCCTCTTTCGGAGGGACACTCCGGGCCATACATTTAGCCCCATCATAAAACAACTACCAAATCGCATTCCAACAATGTTTCCTACAGACGTAAGAGGAATAGCCATCAGAGCTGAACCTCTGTAAGTCAGAAGATCCAAGTCCAAGTCCATATATATTTTCAACCTTTTTTCCTTCATCCATTCGTTCCATATGTCCATAGCTTTCAAATAAATTTGCTACAAATTTTTTTTTTATTGATATGGGTGTATGATGAAACAAAATATATTTTTCTTGTTATTTTATTTTGCAAAATATAACTGAAAATATTATATTTGTTAAAATTTTAAAAATCATGAATTAAGGGTTATATGAAATTTTTCTTCGTGGCAAATTTCAGTATAATCTAATTGGTACGACAGCAAATCAAACACTTATTAATTTGAATCGTTCTCTTTTGATTCCCCGCTGGCCAATCCGGGGCCATGTTCTTCCCGCCAATAAATTGGCCGCAAACGCGCCAGAACAAGAGAAAAACGTTCTGAATTCAAATTGGCCTCCTATCGGTACAAATGATCGCCTTGTCCGCCGCCTCGGGACCTTCGGTGACGAACTCGAATTAACCCGTTCGAATCTAGATTCGAAATTCGAATTAAAATTTGTTTTTATATTGTGAATATTGAAAATTTTAATAGGTACATAAAGATGGCAGCGTGATGTCAAAACCGGTCGAAGACACAAACATTAGTGGATTTTAACTAAATATATAATATATTAAAGATAATTAAATCAATTTTTTTATCGTAATTAATAGGGAAAAACTCGCATGTCAACAAAAAAGAGTATTTTAAATACAAGAGAGCGAGATAGGAATATTGTACTTCTTTGAATATTGTTCTGATTCTGAATTCAATATTTTATCCACTTTTGAGTAAATAAATGCAGTAGAAATGAGATCTCTTAGACGAATGTGTGGATACTCTGTGTATGATAGAGTGTCGAATGAAAATATAAGAAGTGAATGCGGTGCGAATGATGGTGTTATGAACAAAATAATGAAAGGATCATTAAGATGGGTTGGACATATGGAAAGAATGAATGAAGAAAGAATGGTAAAAAAATATATGTTAATGATGTAAATGGAACCAGAAATAGAGGAAGACCGGGGAAAACGTGGCACGATCAAATAAATCAAATATTAAATGTCGGCCATGTGAGGAGTCAGAGAAATCGACGCGCGTGCATGACACGATGTATGAATGTTGAGGAAGCGGGAGAAATATGTCAGGAAAGAAAAGTGTGACAGTCCATTCTTCCTGCCTACCCCTTCGAGGAGACGGCGTGATGGTTAGTTAGTCAGTTAGTTGGTTAGTTTTTGAGTTTACACCTTCATCATCGGGAGAACGATATAAACTGTTTATATCGTTCTCCCTTTGATGAAGGTGTAAGCCTTCGAAACATGTCAAGAAAAATAAACTCAAAAGTGGAACAAACAGTGTTTTAATTCACAAGAAAATCGTTATTAGTGGTCCCTATCGATGTAAATCTTCATATTAATTAGTTATAGTGAAATCGGAATGAACTGAGTCTTGGGGCCATAAATCATTTCCCTATGTCTATCTCGCTTGCACTTACGGGCCTTATGGAGCGGTTTAGGGTTGGGCGTAACAATAAAAATAAATATATCGATATGTAACGTTTATTATCGTATCTTGTTCATAAACTTTAACGAGTTAACAAAGTTTTGATATTAATCTTTATTTATGGGTTTTATGTGCGTTTAAATTAATATGAAATTAGTGACTACCAGATACTAAATTAAATACCAGTAAAAACCGAAAAATTGTTTAATTTTAAAATTTGTATACCGTACGTCTATAAACACAGAAAGAAAGTCTGGTTTCTTAAAATTTGCTCTTGGTGTACAGGGCCTGCCTGATTGCAATAATTCAGTCTTTGTTCGGTCCACTGTCGCTCTACTCACACCACAAATAAACGCGGCCGTGCATACGTTGTGAATCACTGTTGGAGTTTGAGGGCTAATATCGCCATGTAATTTCTTCAAATCAACGTTTGAAAATAAACTATCCATAGTGTGCAACGAGTGGTGACACACGAATGTATTTATTTAATTGCTGTAAACACATTTATAGCAACAACAAAAAAAAACACGCACTGCAATTGGTAAAGACCAATCATTAGTGACCCATCATATATATCATAACGTACAGATCATATAAAATCATTATAGTCGATCGTATCGTATATCGATCGACGAAAAAATCGATAACGGTCGCTTCCCATCCCTATCTCTATTGACATTTATGGCCCCAAGACTCAGTTTAAAACGGCCGGAGTATAGTATGAATGCAAATGTCATGAATGACATGTTTCGCCATTCTTGGGCATTATCAACCGGGTGCTCTAGGGGATAAAATCCCTAGCTCCGGATTCAGAGGACCTGGGTTTAATCCTGGACAAGACCATGTCTTATTCTCACTCACTCATAATAATGAGTTGTTTCTGCTCATTTAGTATATCTAAAAAAAAAATTCATTGAAACATGTAGTTCCCGTAAAATATATTGTATAAAATTTTTTAAGTTATTTATATTTTTCTTGGTGTTAAATTTCTTCTTTGTGCCTATTTGCTTTTTTTAATTTTTTTTTTCATTAGACATTTAACTATTATGTATTTAAAAATGTCATTTACTAGTTCTAAGATTTTTAAAAGAATTTAACTAAATAAAGAAGCATATTTTTTTTTATAAAAAAAACCTCTAGAAAACACACGCTTTTAGTTAGCATTAATTACGTACAAAAAATAGTAACACTTCTAGAAAAACTTGTTAAAGAAACAAACTATAATTAGTTTAAAATGACAATGACAATGACAATGGTGTTCTTCTACCGAACCTTATGTATGGAAGCGAAGCATGGAACTGGTGAAAGAAGGATGAAAGTAGAATAAATACAGTAGAAATGAGATCTCTTAGACGAATGTGTGGATACTCTGTGTATGATAGAGTGTCGAATGAAAATATAAGAAGTGAATGCGGTGCGAATGATGGTGTCATGAACAAAATAATGAAAGGATCATTAAGATGGTTTGGACATATGGAAAGAATGAATGAAGAAAGAATGGTAAAAAAATTATATGTTAATGATGTGAGGATTCAGAGAAATCGACGCGCGTGCATGACACAATGTATGAATGTTGAGGAAGCTGGAGAAATATGTCAGTAAATAAAAGTGTGGCAGTCCATTCTTTCTGCCTATCCATTCGGGGAGACGGCGTAATGGTTAGTAAGTTAGTTAGTTTAAAATTATTCTAATGTCCATTCCATCGTGTCGCAAAGGGTTGAGTAGGTTTGTAGCTAGGTGTTTTTTTGAAAACCTTTTATGTAAATACAAACAAGCCATTTGATGGTGGAAATGTGCCCAGGACTATGGAATCCTACTTTGAGGCAGATTTACAGCCGCCCGCTCCTTTCTTTCGTCCTTTTTCCGGTCGGATTTCCGAACATTCCTCCGCGCGGACTTAAAACTTCATCGACCAAATTGCTATGCGTCCCAGGTGTGAAATTTTTCTATCGGAGAATTCGTTAAATCAATTTAATAAGTCGCTGAATAGTTTTGTTCACCCGAGTTTTTATTAATTAATATTTCACATATAAACAAGCGTCCTTATAAATGTAAACAAAATATTTAATTTCTTGTTTCTTGAATAATGACGTCAAACTCCATATTATATATTTAATACGAATTACTCCTTTTACTAATGTTTATTAACAGCAACGAGCTATAGTTTTGTCACTTTGATTATGCCTTAGAAGGCGAAACATGTCATTCCCATAAAATACAATAAAACTTCTAGAAAAATTACGTTTTCATTCGTATTAATTATAAAATATTTAATAATTATGTTTTCTAGAGGTTTGATTATATTTTATGGAAATGACATCTTTGGCCTAGCTAAGGCATATTTCTTGGTAGAAGTTCATTTTAAATAATGAAAACAAAAAAATTGAGAAAATTTTCTTTATTATTATGTATTTAGTGTGCTTCCACTTGTGTTTATGTTCGACCGGTTTCGGCAGCTTGCTGCCAACTTCTGGGTTAACAAAAGTGGAAGCACACTAAATACATAGGTAATAATAAAGAAATATTGGATCAAATGTAATGAGTAAAAATAAATTTTTCATTTGTTCCAATGACAATTTGAATAATTTCTTCAATATTTTTTTTAAGTTCTTGCTGGTTAAGTGCCTAATTACAGCTAATTTAAAAAATGGTGGATACGTGTAACATAAATTAAATAAACACAAAAGTCCGGATCGTCCATGTCAACATGTGCAACATCGAAAAAAACATAATGTGTTATTACATTATGTGCTAAATTAAAAAACGGTGGATTCGTGGAACATAATTTAAATAGACAATATGTGCACCATCTAAAAAGAACATTTTGTGTTAAATTATTTTTATTTTGTTATTTTATTTTATATCATTGTATTTTATATTATTTGTTTTAGATTTATTTTGTGGGTGTTGGACGATCGAAGTGTGCGCGGGAGATGCCTATTGGTGGCGATGAGGCTCGCAACCCATCACACCGCGTCTCCCGCGGGGCGAAAAGAGAAGGATGGAGTGCCGCATCAGTAAAAGTGTGATGTCCATTCTTTTTGCCTACCCTTTCGGGGAGGCGGCGTGATGGTTAGTTAGTTAGTTAGTTAGTTAGTTAGAAACAAGCGTCCTTATAAACGTTGTTTTATAAACAAAATATTTAATTTATTGTTTCTTGAACAATGATGTCAAACTCCATATTATGTAATTAAAACGAATTACTCCATTTCCTAATATTTATAAACAGTAACTAGCTGAAATTTTTAAAATGCCTTAGAAGGGGAAACATGTCATTCCCATAAAATATATTAAAACTTCTAGAAAAATGACGGTTTCATTCGTATTTATTATAAAAAAAAATTAATTTAGTAACTAACTAACTTACTAACTATCACGCCGTCTCCCCGAAGGGGTAGGCAGAAAGAATGGAACGCAACATTTTTCTTTCCTGACATATTTCTCTCGGTTCCTCAACATTCATACATCGTGTCATGCACTTGTGTCGATTTCTCTGACTCCTCACATGGCCGACATTCGATATTTGATTTATTTGATCGTGCCACGTTTTCCTCGGTCTTCCTCTATTTCTGGTTCCATTTACATTGTTAAAATATACTTTTTTTACCATTCATTCATTATTTTCATGTGTCCAAACCATCTTAATAATCCTTTCATTATTTTGTTCATAACACCATCATTCGCACCGCATTCACTTCTTATATTTTCATTCGACACTCTATCATACATAGAGTATTCACATATTCGTCTAAGAGATCCAATTTCTACTGCATTTATTCTACTTTATCATTCTTTTGCCAGTTCCATGCTTCGCTTCCGCACAATTATTCGATATCTGTAGTACAAATTATTGTTTTGGTAGGTGCATGTTGAGGGTTAGGCATCAAAGAAATATAATTATTTGGGTTTTCCCACATTGGGTAGTGAAAAATTCATCAGAGACAATACTTTAAAAGTGTTTACAGGACCTATGACCTGTCACTGGTTGGGTTAAGCGCACGCTTTATGTAATTACAATATTCCCCATTCCACATTTGTTATTATGATCATGCATGACAAATTTTGGAAGATGTATATATACTTCAAATCCATATCTATCTTCACGTGTCAGTTTTAATTGGCCATCTATGTAGATTTGATTGCACTTGTGAATCTTTTCAAGATTAACCCATACAACCGACCCACTAACGCCATCTATGGAGAATGATTTTCAGCATTTAGCGAACTACCTTATTAACACAATGCGAAGGCTGTCGCCTATTAACGTATTGTTAGAAGCCGCCAGGAGTATTATTCCATTCTATATACCGAAGAATTGACCAGAATAATTACAAATATTTGTGAATGTATACTTATACTTGTATACGAAATCCTGGATTTTCACCAAAGGATGGTTAATTCAAATTTAATTGTATCTGATCATAATAACAAAGGTGGAATGGGGAATGTTGTAATTACATAAAGCGTGCGCTTAACCCAACCAATGACAGGTCATAGGTCCTGTAAACACCTTGATCATCCATATTCAGTTTCCAGTTTACGTCTTCGTCTCTATTGAGATACAATTAAACTTTAAAAGTGTTTATTTTATTTTCATTTTTACGCATATAACAGGTCGTTTGAAGCCAATTACTGTGAACAATTTTTTTAAAGTTATTCAATTGATTCTCATCGCAATTTTATTGTCAAGTGAATTCTACACCAAATCTTATCAGTTTATTATCTCAATGGACAATACAAATAATATTAATATTTAAGGCATACGAGTATATTGAGTACAAGTAAAATATAATATACATGAGATTGTTCGACATTAGGATATAATACTCTTATGTCCTAAAATCAAGAATATTTGTCTTCTCAACGTACTTTCACTAATAAAAGACGTCGATCTCTGAGGTGAACGCTTTAAATAGACTAAGTGTTCTTCTCATAGGTGTCACCAACGCAGATTGGTTCAAACCACATAAAAGGTTGGTTCGAACCAGACCAAAAAGAGTGTGACAATCACACTGCAATCGCCGAGAATCGATCCCGGGACCTTCAGTATGGAAGTCGGAGCTCTTGCCACTCAGCCACAAAGTTCAACTGAATGGAAGCCAAGGTTGGGCCGGAGAAGTGTCGGGAGACAGCCTACCAGATGGAGCGATGATATTGTGCGGACGGCAGGAAGGGCCTGGAGAACACTGGCGAGAGACCAAGAGGGATGGGCTGGGAGTGGAGAGGGTTACGTCCAGCAGTGGATGGAGACAAGCTGACGAAGAGACGTATTGTACAACAAATTTTAATTTGGAAACAAAATATGAAATAGAATTTGTTTTTTTTGTATACAAATACTTGTAGACAAATTGCGATTTAAAAAATGATTGACCCGCAATGGGTAAAAATCCAGTATTTGTCTACAAGTATTCGTATACAAAAAAACAAATTCTATAAAAAAACTGGTACAAATTAAAAGTATAAAAATTGGACTTTCATTCCAGGCGTTGTCTAGCAATGTGATAATTGCGTAAAAGCCTTTCACATTTCATTAATAAAGATTTTCTGCTTAATGCTTACAAATTAGCTTAATAGATGGCGCTAGTGTAAATGGACCTACCAACAGTGAAGTTATTAAAAAATATTAACATATATACATGTTCCAAAAATTTGTCAGACGTGGTGTCGTAAGCAGGGCGTGGCGGAATGGTGAATGTTGTTAAACATAAAGTGATTGCTTAACCCAACCAATGACAGGTCATAAGTCCTGTAAACGCCTCGATTACCAATTCTATTTCCAAATAATTTATATCTTCGTCTCTATTGAGATACAATTAATTCTTAAAAAATATGCAATAGCAATGTTCGTTTAATGCCCCATTAAATCGTATCTGCTTAAGCGAGAATTCTTTATAGCACCAAATATATGCTCTGGACACAGAAGGCATCCAACATTTCACCACTTGTAGGGTGTTTTTGTGAGATGCTTCGCGAACACGACATTATTTATTACTTTCGTAAGAATATTTTTAAACGGACGATCGTTTCGCCCGACCGCATTCTTGCTACCATTAAATAACAGGGCCGGATGTAACGATCACTACAGCAAAGCTTCACTACACATCTTTAACATAATCATTTATCAATCCAATGCATGCATAATGGCAGTGGATCGGTCACACTCTGAGACGGAACCCAGCCTCCATCGCTCAGGGCGCACTAGACTGGTACCCTATGGAGGGAAAGAGAAGAGCCCTGCAGGACGACGTTAAGCAAGCAGCAGGCCTCACTTGGGATGATGTTATGATGATGATGATGATGATGATGATTTATATAGCGGCATTTTTGTGAAAGATTCACTTCAAGGGCGCTCAAAGTCCAGAAAGCTTCTCTTAAAAAGAAAAGTTTTAAGAGAGCTTCTGAACACTCCTTCGTCGTCTTGATTGCGGATATTGTAGGGCAGCCTGTTCCACGCCGTCGGTCCCGCGATGCCAAAAGCGCGATCTGCGAAGTTTGAAGCTCCTTGGCGCCGCGGGACGAGAAGTTTATGTGTTGCTTCTTCCTTCGAGGATCGTAGAGTTGACGGCCGAGGGTTCAAATTTGTCGGCTGGCAAAGTTCTGTGAGGTAGTGGGGCGCTCGTCCATGTAAGGCCTTGTTAGGCATCAGGCATGCGATAGAGTCGGGTGGAGAAGGTTCCTTGAGGCCTTATGCACCACGGAGGTGTGACAGGACAAAAAGAAGAAGAAGAATCATTCATCAACATTATCATCATTATCAGCCTTAATTTATCCAGTGCAGAGCATAGGCCTCCCTTACCGACCTCCACAACTCTCTATCTCTCGCCGCTCTATGCCATTGACCTCCTGCCACTCTCTTGATGTCATCAGGCCAATTGTCTTGTGGTGTGCCAGGATTTCTTTCGGATCTCGGTCGCCACTTCAGGGTGCGTTTTGTCCACCGATCATCCGTTGTCCTCGCTACATGGCCGGCCCAATTCCACTTCAACGAGGCTATTTTGCACGCCACGTCTGCAACTTTGTTCTTTTGTCTGATCCATTCATTTCGCTTCCTGTCTCGTAGACTGATGTTTATTTCATTTCATTTATTTCATTTTCATTTATTTATTTTAAACATATCTAAAGCATTACAGAATTTTTTTTCCAATACACTAAAGATACAAGTTAAAGATACACAATAATAAGTAATACATAAAAGATTAATAAAAAGAGCGAGAAACATAAGATGCATGACAAATTAATAAAATAAATATACCATACAATTATAATAAAGATAGTACTTCCCTCAGATGAGCCAAACTATCACAAAATATGTCAAACTCCGAGGTGATACGATTAAGCAAAGATAATGCTCTATCTACCGGCATAACCATTGGCAGGTTGGTTCTGCATCGTGGGAGATAAAACAATCTATGGCCCCTTTGTCGAAGATAATTATCAGGGACGAACAGACCTACGAGTACATCACTCAGGATTTCTGAGTTGTGTAAACAACCGCCTATCAGTCGAAAGAAATGGACACCCAAGTGAATATCTCGTCTCCTCTCGAGTGACTGGTAGCCTAGCATCCCTAGCAAGAAATCAGTTGGAAAGAGCCACGGGTAATATCCATACTCCCTAAGATAGAGGTATCGCAGAAATTTTTTCTGCACCCTCTCCACCATCAGGCAATATCGAACCTCATGCGGCGCCCAGATAATGGAACTAAACTCCAACCGACTTCTCACCAGAGAGTCATACAGCAGCTTCAGCACCTGAATATTACGAAAGATCTTGGCGTTCCTAATGACAAAACCAAGCATTTTGAGGGAGCTATTACATAGTGAAGTTATGTGAAGACTAAACGACAAGCGAGCATCGAACAACACCCCTAGATCCATGGACGTCGACGCTCTTTCGAGCTGGGCTTCATCCATTAGATATCTGAAGTAAATTGTTTTAGTTGCTCGTGTAAACGACATTACAAAACATTTGGAGATGTTGAAGAACAATTTATTATGTTTACTCCATTGCATGATGCTTTGTATATCGCGCTGGAGATTCAAGCAGTCTGAAGGAGACTGAATTTCACTGTTTAATGAATTTCACAATTTAACAACCTCCTCTGCATTTCCCGCTGAGTCACTTGGAGTTTCTGTATTGTTGATTTTGTGAACGTACAGTTTCTAGCCCGTATATCATTACTGGGAGGAACCCAATCATTATTAACGGTTTAAATGAAACCATATAATATAGGGTGTTTTTTTAGAGGTTTGGTTTTTAAACTTGCAACATTGTTTTTACAGACTGTCAATTTGACAGCTAATAGCTAATTTGTAATTAATACGTTTTGCCATTTTATTTAATTGCTCGATACAGTTGTCGAAAATTGGACTTCACGATTGCGCTTCATTCGAGCTAGCCGTGGCTTATATGCCCAAAATCATATTTAAACAATAATGGCATAAAATTATCTATTAAATAAACCCAATAGCATCTATTATTTTATTATCTGAATGCAAGCTTGCATCGTATTGGTTGCCTTGATGTATGCCATGCCATGCTCTTTGTCTTTTCTATGGAGATTTTCCTATTGAATCTTTGAGATGATATGTGGAATTTGTACAGTAGCCTTTGTAGATCATCTTCAGAGTTTGCTATTAGCACCGCATCGTCTGCATAGCATATTATATCTTTTTTTTTCTTCCCATGTTAATATTAATATTATATATTTTTTGTGTATTTTACATATTTACAATTTACATATTTACTAATGACCTAGTGAGGAGAAATAAAAACTTTAGGTATTTTCATAGTTCACATATAATTCTTCTTTTTTTCGATCTCATTGCAGGTTCCCCAGCGTCGACTATCAACTGAGATATCAAACCAGGCGTCTCTGTCCCTGGCAGCTCGAAGCAGCTCCTCGATGCTTCTCAAGCCAGTCCATTGTCTTATGTTGTGAAGCCAGGAGATTTGCCTCCTGCCAACACCTCGTTGACCCTCTATTTTAACTTCTTAGAACTGGTATACCAATTCATTTTTTTATACCCTAAGTACACATTTTAATTTTTCAAATTTATAATTAAATTCTACCAAATTTTGACTTCTTATGTCTATATTTGATCAAGATTTAGCTATATTTGATCGTCGTTTCAAAATTGTCGTTTCAATAATTTAAAATAATTTTCCTAAATCTCTTTGCATAGAAATATATCACTCATTTTAATTATTCAATATGGAGTTTTTCATAAATGTTCAGAGGACAATAAACAAATGATTTTTTTCAACTACAAACAAAAAACATTTTTAACCGACAGTCATATTTAGTCCATTGTTTTGGCCGACACACTATGATGTTATTGTTGTTATTGTTGTCATATTTAAAATTTACAAAATTATAATATGATTATTAAAAATATTACTAATGCCGGCTCTGGTTCGGTTAGCGGGCGAACGTGCTATTGGTAGTTTGATTTACTTGGTAAGTTTTTGCTGTCGACACATCATAATTTGGTAGGGTTACGTGAAAAATATATTAAACGACTCATCATTAGAAGTCGAGAGTTAAATAAAGTACACTCCCGATTTTCCAGGGTCTGGTTAACCGAAAAGCGGACTATCCGGGACAATTGAGTCATTAAAAATATATTTTACTAGCTGACCCGGCAACGCTTCGCTATTGCTATATTAGAGTATATAAATACTCGTACACCCAATATATATTAAAGAAATACAATGAAAGTTCAATATCAATTATTTTATTGGATAAAATGACATGTGTATAGGTGCAAGAATGTGTGTATCCTAATTCAGTTCATATCTTTAAAACATTTGTTTAATCCAAGCAAACTTGCTGTGAACTTGAATAATACTAATGTGAATTGAACAATTGAAGGCTGGGCATTACCAAGGTGGCAAGTTTGCAAAAAGTCTGAAATGAGTTTTTGATGCCAATTGGTCTTAAACATAGCTGTGCAAAAGCGCGTTATGATTTAATAATATAGTGTAGTTCAAACGTTACCCTAAAGATGCCACCCAAAAAAAAGTTTATATATATCTTTTTCAGCTTTATGTTTAAACCATTAAACGTCCAGTCTTAATTTTTTTCCTCAATATTTTAAGTGAAATTAAAAAAACAAATAAATATACTATATCACATTTGCATAAAACATTCATACATATACAATTCATATCCGTTCACTCCTGGGCGTAGGCCTCCTCCATCTGCTTCAATGTCTGTCGATCCTGGGCAACACGCATCCAATGTCGTCCCTCCATCGAAGTTGAGGACGTCCTGGGTTTCGGGTTGCACTTCATCTACGCATATATCGAGGTGTGGGATCCATCCTCTGCACACGCGCATTCCATTATCTTCTGGGTTGTCTGCCTCATCTCATGACATCTTTCAGCTTGCAGATTTCACCGTTTCATGTTACCTAGAAATAAAAGGAAAAATATTAAATTAATATAGTGTAGTTCAAATGTTACCCTAAAGATGCCACCCAAAAAAAAGTTAATATATATCTTTTTCAGCTTAATGTTTAAACCATTAAACGTCCAGTCTTAATTTTTTTCCTTAATATTTTAAGTGAAATTAAAAAAACAAATAAATATACTATATCACATTTGCATGAAACATTCATACATATACCATTCAAGGTCATAATAATGCTCTTAGAAATACAATGTTTAGAGAAACAAAACTCTTGATTTTGATGTCCATTAGATGAAGCTAATAATGCACATTCACTTAACCAATGACGAAATTTGTAAATTTGTGTGATGTCTGGAAATATACATTGAATCAATTCTCCTTTGGAGTGTGATTCTACAGAAATCAGTTGATAATTTAAAGCATTCATTCCATACAATGAACTTTCATTGTTGCAGAATTTTACCCATTCCAGAAATATTTAAAATGTTGCATGTAGGTGTTTCAATGTTTTGTATCATCATCATCATGAGCCTATATCCGTTCACTCCTGGGCGTAGGCCTCCTCCATCTGATTCAATGTCTGTCGATCCTGGGCAAAACGCATCCAATGTCGTCCCTCCATCGAAGTTGAGGACGTCCTGGGTTTCGGGTTGCAGTTCATCTATCATCAGGGCTGCGAGCGGCATGCCATTTTAGCGCTGCCACTCTTCCGATGATGTCCGACACTCCTGTTCTGCCTCTAATAGTGGAATTAAACCAATTAATCCAACCTGTACATACCATTTCAAAATTAGTTCATAAATATAACAATCTTCCTGGGCGTAGGCCTCCTCCATCTGATTCAATGTCTGTCGATCCTGGGCAAAACGCATCCAATGTCGTCCCTCCATCGAAGTTGAGGACGTCCTGGGTTTCGGGTTGCAGTTCATCTATCATCAGGGCTGCGAGCGGCATGCCATTTTAGCGCTGCCACTCTTCCGATGATGTCCGACACTCCTGTTCTGCCTCTAATAGTGGAATTAAACCAATTAATCCAACCTGTACATACCATTTCAAAATTAGTTCATAAATATAACAATCGGGTGTGGGATCCATACATGCCAGTATCTTGCGTTGCGTGCCCCATCTCACGACATCTTCCACCTTGGAGATATCGTGGATAGCCGTGTTCCTCACCCTATCTCAAAGAGTCTTTCCTGGTATCATCCTTAGCGTCGGCATCTCTGCAAAAATCAAATAATTATATTAAAATGAGCAGTATATTTAAAAAAAAAACACTCGATCATTGTAAGATTGGCGTGGGAACATCAGACCATTTGGAAATGTTATATTACTGGATTTTTCCAACTGAGGCAGCTAATGCTGTATGTAAGGATATGTTTACCTATCACAGCATAACAGAGAAAAACTAAAACAGCTGAAGTAAATCGTCTAATCCAAAAGATATTATAGGTTATCGCCCTGCCAGAACAATTTTACATTAAAATAACTAACTAACTAACTAACCATCACGCCGTTTCCCCGAAAGGGTAGACAGAAAGAATGGACTGCAACATTTTAATCGATGCTGCACTCCATTCTTCTCTTTTCGCCAACGCGAGAGAAGTGGTGTGATGGGTTGCGAACCTCATCGCCACCAATAGGCATCTCCCGCGCACACTTCAATCATTCAACGTCTACATAATAAATCTAAAATAAATTATACAAAATACAATGATATAAAATTAAATAACACATAAAAATAATTTAACACATAATGTTCTTTTAGATGGTGCACTTGTCGTCAGCTGGACGATCCGGACATTTGTGTTTATTTAATTTTTTATTCCACTGTTTTAATTTTATTAGGCACTTAAAACAATCCAACACCAGCAAAAACTTGAAAATTTGATTAAAGAATTTATTCAAATTGTCATTGGAACAAATGAAAAATTTATTTTTACACCTGTCAAAATTCTTTTTATAAACGAAAAAACTTGTATTATTTTAACATCAGAAGAGTGAAAACGTATTTCGTGTCACAAATAACTATCACAAAGTGCGGCAACAATCAAATTGACCAAAACAATTCACTTATACAGGAAATATCTCCAAATTGACAGGAGCACCACATGAATCAAATATTTTTTTTTAAATCAGAACCAGAACCAGATTCCTTGCAGGATTTGCGAATTTATTCGTTGGGTATCCTATCTCTAACGGTTCTCCCCACAATAAAATAACATTATTAAAATAGATTATACCAATTCATAGAATTGTTACTTAGAATTTAACGTTTTTCCATGTATTCATAACATAACCTAAAATAATACGTAAGTAAAACGATAGGTATGTAATTTCATTTCTATCTATATAAATTCGATATAATTTAGAACTAAAACTTTGAAATATGTAATGCGGAAATATAATCTGTATTCATTTCAACGGCAAAATAGAATAAACTGAAGATATATATGAATTAGAAATATAAATATTTTACTTACGAAACTGTAACTGTAACACGCAATTCAAATTTGACATTTCAGAGATAGGGATGGGCAATCCGCTCACGAGTCGACTCAAAGATTCGAATCTTTTTGGTGAGCGGGTGAGCGATGATCCATAAAAAAAAGAGCGGCAGCTCAATGATCCGCTAGGTCAGGGGGGTCGGCAAAATTATTAGCCAAAGAGCCAAATGCGTACTTTACAACGATTTAAAAAAAAATTGAGAGCCAAATATGTTTATTGATTTAGATAACCTTTATTATAATTTTTGCACTTCATTCAATTACGGGTACACTGAATAAAACATTATTTCATACTTCTTCCTGTGATGAAGGCGACCAGCCTTCTCTCCATCTCTTTGGTGGTCATCCTGGTGGTCGACGGCCCTCTGGAGTCTCTTGCATCACGATATTAGGAATTCTTGCTGGATCCATTCTCTCGATGTCTCTGCCTACTCCATCTCACTATGTCTTCAATGTTGCAGGATTTGCGAATTTATTCGTTGGGTATCCTATCTCTAACGGTTCTCCCCACAATAGGTCGCAGTCTGGTTCTGACAGTGTCTGTTCTTGCTTTGATTCCGTATGTTATTATGGACCTGATGCATGTTTGTTTGTTGTTATTCTTAATTTTAGGCACAATTCCATGTTCTGTTCTTGCTTTGATTCCGTATGTTATTATGGACCTGATGCATGTTTGTTTGTTGTTATTCTTAATTTTAGGCACAATTCCATGTTCTCATCAATAAGACGACTTCGTAGTTTACTCTTGTTAAAATTCATGCTTGAATAAAATTGTCCGCATGAATATGTAGAAGCGAAAAGCGAAAGATCAGCAAGAGTCAGTAATACTATTTCAGGCGTTGAAGATGATGACTAAAAATCTTTGAATTGGCGATGATGATTAAGAGTTTTAGCTAAACCGGAATTGATAATCGTAATCACCAATTCCATAACTTTACAAATTTCTTCTGGAAATGTCTGCGGACAGAGCGTTCTTGATGAATGATGCGATGGTAAGCAAGTATCTCGCGATTATTTTTTCTTTCAACAAACCCCTTCGGCTCCGGAGCCGCATTTTGCTGACCTCTGCGCTAGGTGAATCATATATTATTGCAAAAGAGTCGACGAACGGTTCCGCTCAGTAAAGTGAGCCGATTCGCGCTCGGTGAATCGTATATTATTGCAAAAGAGTCGACTATTTTTAGTGATCTCTTTAAGGGATCTGAGCTGAATGGTTCCGCTCAGTAAAGTGAGCCGATTCTTCTTGATAATTATCGAGTCGTTTGTCAAAAAAGTTGTTTGTCGTTGTGAATTTTTTTTTTAGCTCATCGACAAAAAATTTATCCTGGTGAATTTTTTTTTTTTACCGGAATCAACTTTTTTGGTCGAGGAGCAAAAAAAAAAGGTCACTAAAATAATTTCAAACTTTGAACGACTCAAAATGGTGAACCGTGGATCGTTAAAAAGAGTCGGCTCACTTTGCTGAGCGGAACCGTTCAGATCAGATCCCTGAGATGAGTCGTTTTGCCCATCCCTAAACGTGCGTATATTTTTCAGTTCAAAGGAGCGACTAATTTCATATCTGACCACGCAAAGAGTCAAAAAAGCCACTAATTTGCATCTTATCACGCCAAGCGAATATAGACTCTAAAGATCGATACTCAGGTGATACGAACATGAAGGTCTATACTCGCTCGCACTACGAAAATTTATAAATTTACAAAGTTAATTAGAGCTCGATTAATAACAAAAATATGCCTATGCCCACCTATGTCTATCTATTAAGGAAGTGTATAACTTGGAAAATGATCAGCTCAGGAATAACCTCAGAAATAGTCCACACACACCCGGAAGATCGCCTTTTATTTATATAGATAAAAACAAACATATTTCACAACAGTACCTACTTATAATGCGTCTGTCACATTGGGCGTTTAGTTCACATTGACGCCACCGCCAACATACGTTTGTGGCTCTAAAGTCGTAATTTTATTTTAGTTTGAATAAGTGTTATAATGTCTATGTCTATGGTATAATGGATAAACGCAAACGAGTCGTACTTTCAATCGAACTAAAACTCGAAATAATTCAAAAGTTTGAAAATGGTACAACCGTTAAATATTTATAGAATCAATATAAGGTTGGTGATTAAACTATTTTGGATATTGTTAATAAAAAGAGAAATAAAAAGTTTACGAATCAACCGGGAAATATGTGATTTTTTTACCATCCATCCCGAAAAATAAGGAGTGAACTGTACTCACTAAATTAAACACCTCTAATTTCCGAAAGGGTAGGCTGAGAACTTGGATAACCAGAGGCTACAATCCTGACATCTGACCATAATTCATATATATTTTATAATTAATTGTTTAAATTTGGAAGCAGGTGCAAAAATGAACGGTGTGTCAGTAAGCTGTATTTTGTATCCAGACGATGCTGTGCTACTTGCAGACAACGAACATGAACTAAGCCCTGGCGTCTAGTATGTATGAGGTATGCAAGCGATACGATTTGATTATGAATGTAATGAAGGTAATATTTTCTTAAAATAAGGAAACATGGCAGTCTGCAACATTAGTGAAATGGTGAAAATCTAGAACAAATGGATGGTTCTGTTTATTTAGGAAGTATTTTTATAAAGCATGTGAGAGAGGAGAAAGATATTGAAAGAAAGGTTGGGCCAGACAACAGAGTAAACGGTGCACTTAAAGTTATCAAAAAATGCAGTAGAAATTAGATCTCTAAGACGAACAAATCTGTATATGATAGATTGTCAAATGCAAATATAAGAACAGAATGCGGTGTGAATGAAAGTGTTAACCCTCCCTTCCCTATGATGGGTATCTTCTACACGTTGTTTCTAAAAACCATCAATATCTCTATAAATATAATAAGTACAAGTTTAAGATTTTTGGTATACCTCCATAATATATTTACGCATTTATTTAAAAAATAATATTAATAATAACAGAATTTATCGGGTACATCGGAGGTATTTTATGAAAATCGAAAACAAATTCGCGTATAGACAGCGATTTGAGTGCGTCACACTATATTCGCATCTCACTCTTGCTTATGTTCTAGCTCAATGTTCTCACTCTCGCCGTCCCGCCGCGCCGGCAATTGCTTTCGGGCTTGCAACCAGAGCGGACCTATGCCCGTTCCGTGAGCGTTGCAGGACGTTTTTTTTAATGTTTTTAGCAATTAAATCTCAACTATTATAATTTTTTACTTCAATTATAATTATATAAGGGGATTAGCTATGAATGTTCCTATTTTTCCGATTTAAATTCGCTAATTTTTTAACGCGTACTGACTCCCCTACACCGGAAAGCACCATTTTATTTTAGCATCGTAAGCGAAAGGTTAAGAACAAAATAATGAAAGGGTAGTAAATGGTTTGTACACATGGAAAGAATGTTTGAACCTAGAAGAATTAATGTTTCTAATTGAAATTTCTTGATAGACGTTAATTTTAAATAATGAAAACAAAAAATATAAATAAAAAAATTCCTTTATTATTATGTATTTAGTGTGCTTCCACTTGTGTTTATGTTCGACCGGTTTCGGCAGCTTGCTGCCATCTTCTAGTCAAGCAGCTTTTGGGCAAACTTCAGGTCGAACATAAACACAAGTGGAAGCACACTAAATACATAATAATAAAGTAGTTTTGTATATATTTTTTTTGTTTGCATTATTTGAAGAGAGATTGGTAAAAAATATATATGTTAACGTCTTAAATGGTACTAGAAATAGATGAAGACCGAATAAAACGTAGCGCGATCATTTAAGTAAATTATTAAATGTAGCCCACGTGAAAAGTCGGAGAAATTGATATGTGTTCTTGACACGATCTATGAATTATTCTTATAATTATTATTATTTTGTTGAATCGTTCTTCACATCATTACAGCGCAAGTCAAATCGATGTAAAGTGTATAGCTATCATATTGATTCTCGTGAAATGTGATAGGTAGCTAACCTATCGCCATTTTATTGTCACGCGAATTTTACACCACACTAAAGACAGTGTGGCAATCACATTGTCGTCGCCGGGAATTGAACCCGGGACTTATCACTCGACCACGGTCGTCATGAAATATGTCTGGAAAGAACCGTGTGGCGATGTATTATTTCTGCCTACCCCTTCAGGAGACGGCGTGATGGTTAGTTAGTTAGTTAATAAAAATCAATGTACTAAAATTTGATCGGTGTAAATACTAAAGTACGCATTGACTGTCATAGCCTGTCAATGGAAACATATTACCAAGATTGTAAACTACCCCGGCTTCCCCTTCCACTCCGCTTCGGTGGTTATATACCGCGGCACCTACTCACCCAGATCGATACGGGGCCGAGGGAAGAGGATGTGGATGGAGGAGATGGTGGTGGGAGATTTGGGAGGTCACGGAGAGAGGCTGTAGACCGGATGGGGGTTATTTGGCGTGTGGGTAGGGGGTGTGGAGTTAAATGGATCACTGAAAAGCAAGGGTGGAGAGAGATCAAATAGATTAATTTTGATTTTTAGTAACTAAAATTTTTTTTCATTTTTTGTTTCTTCTTTTCCCGTCCACTCCTGGACAAAGGCCTTCTCTATTTGCTTCCATGTCATTCTGTCCTGTGCAGACTGCATCTAGGTTATTCCGACGTGTCTGTTTAGATCATCCTTCTACCGTAGTTGCGATCGCCCTGCACTTCTCTTCGCCGTCCACGGTCTCCAAGTCAGCAGTCTTCTTGTCCACTTTTCATCTGAGCTTCTGGCTACGTGACCAGCCCATTACCATTTTAGAGTTGCCACCCGGTGGATGATGTTTTGTTTATTCGCTTTGAATTACAACAGCATCAACAAACCATCACGCCGTTTCCCTGGAAAGGTGGGCAAAGAAAATGGTTAGTCACACTTCTCTATCCTGACATACCTCTCTAGATTCATCCACATTCATACAGCGAATAATATACGCACGTTGATTCTTCTGACTTCTCACATTGCCAACCTTCAAAATTTTATTAATTTGGTCACGCAATATTTTCCTCGATCATCCTCGACTTCCTACTCCATTTACATCATTAACGTATACTTTTTCAACCATCCATGCGTTCTATATGTTTAAACCAACGCAGTGATCCTTTCATAATACTAACTAACTAGCCATCACGCCGTTTCCTGAAAGGGGTGAGCAGAGACAATGAATCGCCACACTGTTCTATCCTGACTTAATCCCAGCGCTTCTTCTACATTAACAAATCGTGACATGCATGCACGTCGATTGTCCTTATATCGAACATGGCCGCCTTTCAGTAATTGATTTATTTGTTTATGCCATGCCTTCTTTGGCCTTCCACGACTTATTTTCAGCTCACATTACTTGTATATATCTTTTAACCACTGTCCCTCATCCATTCGTTCAGCCAAACCACCGTAGTGACCCTTTCTTAATTTTATTTATCACGCATTCATCCGCCTTACATTCCTTTTTTACATTATCATAAGATATACTATCATTCGTTGTTTTTCCTCATATTATTCTTAGTGAAATCATTTCTACGGCATTTATCGTACTTTCATCCTTCTTCTGCCAACTCCAAGCTTCACTTCCACACGTAAGGGTCGTTATTGCGCACTGCCAAGTTTGCTTCAGTCGATATATTTCTATTTGCAATGATGATTTTAGGTACACCATTTATTTTGTTTCCAACACCAACCAGTTGAACTAGTTAAAGAATATAAACTAACTAACTAACTAACCATCACGCCATCTCCCTGAAAGGGTAGGCAGATAGAATGGACTGTCACACTTTAACCGATGTGGCACTCCATCCTTCTCTTTTCGCCCCGCGGGAGACGCGTTGTGATGGGTTGCGAACCTCATCGCCACCAAATAAATATATGTTCAAATAAAGAAACATTTGTTACAAGAAATGAAATGCAGGTTTCGTTTTAAAATTGATAAGGGTTACAATTGAATTAAGGAAAATATTGTATTTTTTAAAACCGTACATAATATATTTAAAATTCGAATAGTATTTTGCACCGCAGCGCCTCTGTGTTACAACATGGCACAACATTTTCCGCAATTTCGCTGTAGGGAAGAGGGAGAAAACCACCCTTCAAGCCTTCCCGCCCCTCCCCGCGGTGGGTACCTACTCACGACCAATGGGATTTAGGGGAAGATCGGGGAGCAATTTGCTAACGATCCGTCTAATGGAATCTTCATTTCCGCAATGGCCATTTCCTTTACAAACACTATGGAAGGAATACTTATATGAAATAATATAGCTGACTAGTTCCTGGTTATATAAGGATTCTGATATTTATAAAGTAGTTTTAAAACGTGTCTATAAATATAATAAAGCTTATAAAAAAAACATATTGATTAGACTTAATTATAATAAACGTTCTTACTGTTTTTTTTCTTTATTTTTTTCGACCAGTTTCCGTATCTTTAATATAATATAATTATTCGCACAATCAAATATTTCACCTTAATGCTTATCGCACTAACTACGCTCAAAGCGCGGCAATGTACCGGATATGTGACAGCTACAATACGAGTACATGCTTTAGTAACATCGATGTTTTCCATCTGAATGAAAGTGATTTTAAAATAATGGTTGGAGCAATCTTTTGGGGTGAATGAAGCTACAATGTTACTCTACTTTTTTGTTTATAAATCGAATGAAAACGTCTGTTTTCTAGAAGTTTTATTATTATTTATGGGAATGGTGTTTCGCCTTTATAGGGCATTGTGTAATGTGGCATTTGATTATTCCTTAGAAAGGCGAAACGTGTAATTCCCACAAACTATATTAAAAATTCTAGAAAACAGTCGTTTTCATTCCTTTTACTTATTTTACGAGTATATGGAGTTTTACATCATTGGTCTAGAAACAAAAGTGTGGCAGTCCATTTTTTTTGCCGACCTAGTAGCTGGATAGCGTGTAATTGGCGTTATTTTATTATTTCTATATGTTTTTATATATTTATTACAATCGCTATTCGTTATCCTAAATAAATCAATTTAAAATATTTTAAATATGTAACTTTATAATATCACTGAGGAAGGACCGGTTGTCCAAAACATGTCTGATATTTAATTTTAATTTTTTTAAACTTATTGTGTATACAAAGTATATAAAACGGAAAAAGACATTTAAAACATCTACAACAGAAAGTATGGCGAACATAGAAGAATTAATCAATTAATCATTATATTGTCATAAAATTCACTTAATACCCTATTTCATCCTATGCCTTTGATGTTTCCAACTACACAGAAAGACTCCGAGCATCTTCTATATAACCACCAATGTCCAACTTCAAAACTTATAAAAAGAAAGAGTTTTTTTAAACTTCATTTCACTACTTCACAGGTCTGCTGATATGGAGAGAACGAATGAATGGAGAAAAGCTGTAAAATAGATGTTATCCCTGGAGACCTCACCAAGCGTTGTTGGCCTTCTCTACAACAGTGCACCATTGACTCCTAACTCTGGCCATACCTCTCCATTCTCCAGATCATCCTAGTTTCCTCCATATTTGACGATTTTGTTCTCTTTCCACGCGGCATCCATCTTAACATAATCTTTGGTGTTCTATCATCTGGCATTCTTTCTATATAGCCAACCCACCATAGTCTTCTTTCCTGGTCAATTAGTACTTCTTTGTTCATGGTTTCTTTTGATTCTGTACCTCTCATCTTCAAGTGTGGATTGGACATTACCTTTGGTGTTGATTTTTATTAACTAACTAACTATTTCTATATGGCCTGCCTACCGTAGTCTGCTTTCCTGGTCAATCTGTACTTATAGTTCATAGTTTCTTTTGGTTCAACATTTTGAATGTATACAAATTCTTGTAGACAAATACTGGATTTCACCCATTCCGGATAAATTATTTTTATTTTATAAGGATTAATTGTATCTCAATAGAGACGAAGATGTAAATTGTTTTCTGGGAACAGAATGTGGTGGCCGAGGCGCTTATAGGACTTATGACCTGTCATTGGTTGGGTTAAGCGATCGCTTTATGTTTAACAACATTCCCCATTCCGCTTTTTTTTCTAATTACCACCACGTCTGACAAATTTTTGGAACTTGTATATATGGTAGGATTCCACGCCTATCTTTAGATATTTAAGTTCACTCTACACTAGCGTCGTCTATTAAGATTGTATCTCTCATTCTCAAGTGTGTATTGGTCATAATATTTGGTGTTCTGTCATCTGGCAATCTTTTTATATAGCCTGCCTATCGTAGTCTACTTTCCTGGTCAATCAGTACATCTAGTTCATAGTTTCTTTTGATTCTGTACCTCTCATTTACACGTGCGGATTGGTCATAACCTTTGGTGTTCTATCATCTGGCATTCTTTCTACAATATATGGCCGACCCACCATAGTCTGTTTTCCTGGTCAATCAGTACTTCTAGTTCATACTTTCTTTTAATTCTGTACGTCTCAACCTCCATTGTGGCTCTTAAAATATCCCTCAAAATCGTTCGTTCAAATATTGACAAATTGTTCTCTATTCGTATTGTTCTGAAATATTAACATGATATTTTAATTTCGGTAGTGTACATTTTACATTTTATGATACAAACAGAAAAAAATATATGTTGCTATTTTAAGTGATTATTTATTGAAACATATTCATTATTGAGCCAAAAATACCGAAGGTTCCATCATTTTGTCCGGAAGTTCCTCAGAAACCTTTTCGATTATAAAGGGTGTTTTTTTAGAGGTGTACAATACATATTCAAAATGAAAAAAAACCACATTAAAATAATGTTAATGTCTATGATATTGACTTTATTTAATAGATAATTTTATGCCATTATTGTTTAAATATGATTTCGGGCATATGAGCGCCACGGCTAGCTCGAAAGAAACGTAATCGTGAAATCCAATTTTCGACAATTGTCGTCTTTGTGGATGCGTATTATCCACTAGAGTGTACGTGGTGCGATAACGATCCATGATCTTCCGAATAACTTGCTCGGATGGACGATAATGTCGACCGTAAAATGGACGTAGTGCACGATAAGTTTGGCAAATCGAACCATGATTTTCAAAATAAATTTGCACAATTTGCAAGCGCTGTTCTGGCGTCAGTCTATTTTTGGTAAAATGGCAAAACGTATTGACTACAAATCAACTGTCAACTGTCAAATTGACAGTCTGTAGAAACAATGTTGCCAGTTTAAAAACCAAACCTGTAAAAAAAACTATATTACATCTACTTGCAACCATCACGCCATCTCTCTGAAGGGGCAAGCATACTGGACTGCCATACTTTTCTTTCCTGAAATACTTTTCTCACTTCCTTAACAAACATCGTGTCATGCACGCACGTAGATATCTTACGAGGCCGACATTCAATATTTGATTTATTTGATCGTGCCACGTTTTCCTCGGTCTTCCTCTATTTCTGGTTCCATTTAAATCATTAACGTATAATTTTTTTACCATTCTTTCTTCATTCATTCTTTCCACGTGTTCAAACCATCTTAATGTTCCTTTCATTATTTTGTTCATAACACTTTCGTTCACACCGCATTCACTTCTTATATTGTCATTCGAAACTCTGTCATTCACAGTTTTTCCACACATTCGTCTAAGAGATCTCATTTCTACTGTATTTATTCTACCTTCATCCTTCTTTTGCTAGATCTATACTTTGCTTTCATACATAAGGGTCGGTACAAGAACACCATTGTGCACAGCCATTTTAGCTTTTTTGGATAGGCTATTGTTTGCGATGACAACTTTATGTGCACTTTTCACTTTTTTGCCTGCCCCAACCCTTCTAAGTAATTTTTAAAACGAAAAATACAGATTGCAGTTTTAGCAGCAATAACATCTGGTCTAGATCCCAGCAGCATCATCAAAACCTTATTCTGGAATCAGTAAAAAAATTGTTTTTGTTATGCTAAAATAAATCGAAATAAATAATAATCAGAACGTGCGCGTTGAACCCATTTTATTTGTGATTTTAGAGGGTTATTTCAGTCCATTTTCCCATCTCTGTTTGTTCGCAATATTTCTATAATCCCGCTGGCGGAATGTTTGTCGTTACATTAAGTAATATCATCACGCTCTTTCCCCCAATTTTCATTACAAATTGTTTTATTAGGTTTCCGGAAAATCTCGTAATCGCTTCGCGGCAGTAGGGTGACTATGATCCACTTTAATAATGGCACTGAATTTACTATTTCTTGCACAATGATTTTAAACTCCATAACTAACTAACTATTCATAACGCCGTTTCCCTGGAAGGGTAGGCAGAGAGTATGGACCGCCATACGGTTCTAACCTGACATAACTCTCGCGACTCTTCTACTTTCACACACCGTGACATGCACGCACGTCGATCGTTCCTACTTCGAACATGGCCGCCATTCAGTAATCAAATCAGTTTATTTCATCCACAGACATTTCAAAATTATTTTTTAGGCATCTATTGAGAACAGGTAAAATAATATATTGTGTATAGTATACTTACCAGAAACGCATGAGAGATGATTCAACATCAGGAAGACAGGATACTCTCCAGAATTAAGAGTATTTGCCTTCTGAACGTACTTTCACTAATATGAAAGACGACGATCTCCGTGGAGACCGCGTTCAGCAGATTAATTGCTCTTCCCACCGGTGTCACCAGAGACAAGTTGGTTCTGGCAGCCGGTAGGTAAAACAATCTATGCTGTCGCTGTCGGAGATATCTATCAGGGACAAAAAACCGAACACCTTCCAGCACGGCCGAGTTCTCGAAATATCCCCCGAGTAATCTAAAGAAATGGGTTATGAGTTACCCATCTCTTCAAAGCTGCAGAGAGTTAGCCCCAAGCATTCCCAAAAGAAATGCTGTGGGATAGAGCCACGGAGCTCAATTATCTGTTTGCTATATCATTAATGAAAGATTCGTTTCATTTCATCAACACGTTTTGTTTTCTGTTTTTTTTTATTTCCTACCCGAAAGATGCGTACCCTATTTTGGGAGGCTGTATCCAAGATGGCGTCGTTTCCGTTTCCCTCAACACCCCACACAATTATAGCCCGGGGGTTGAAGGCGGGTGGGATGGTTGGACCATCTATCTCCCTTTCGCCTCTGTAGTACTGCCAACAGCACTGCTACGAGTATCACAGTCTCAATATCATATTATGGATATGAAGAGATAATATCATCCAATTTGCAGGCATTTTGGATGTTTTATAAGAGGGTAACATAGATGGTTTGGCCAAGCGTAAAGAATGTAATAAATAGTTTTTTTATTAACACTATCATTTTCTGATGTAAATAGTTCTCATGTATTCTCAGCATTTTTACATCGTATCAAACACGCTTACTTTTAACTAATACTAATGAAAACGTCAGTTTTCTAGAAGTTTTATTATATTTTATGGGAATGACATGTTTCACGCTTCTAAGGCATTATCAAATGTGACGAAACTTCAACTCGTTGCAGTTTATAAACAAACAAACAAACCATCACGCCATTTCCCCGCAGAGGTAGGCAGAGAGAATGTACTGCCACACTACTCTATCCTGGCAAACCTCTCTAGCTTCCTCCACATTCATCCAACGAGTCATACACGCACGTCGATTCCTCCAACTTCTAACATGACCAATCTTTAAAATTTGATTAATTTGGTCATGCCATGTTTTCCTCGGTCTGCTTCGACTTTGTACTCCATTTACATCATTTACGTATACTTTCTTAACCATTCTTTCTCCATCTATGCGTTCCATATGTCCGAACCAACGCAGCGATCCTTTCATAATTTTGTTCATAATATCTTCTTCCGCTCTACATTCCTTTCTTAATGGAGCAGAATATTGTAATTAACGAAAATTGATGTGACTTTATACCTTTTTAACAAAGAATTATTTGGATATGTCCAGAAATGTTGGAAAGTGTTTCTTGGAACTCGTTGAGAAATTTTATGACAATGATTACATAGTTAGAAACATGTCATTCTATTTCGTGCTCTATTCAAATCTTTAACTTATACTTTCTTCGCCATGCTTTATTTATTCATTGTTTCTGTGTACCGATATCACCTAAACCTTTATTTAAAAAAATTGAATTTCCAAGAATCAAAATACGTTTGGTAAAATGACAAATCTACTATATTTGATGAAGGTATTATAATATTCCTTCCTCATGTCGAATAAAGTAAATTCAAATAACGACAAATGCAGTGTTTAAATTCAGAAATAAATATTTTAAAATTAACAAATTAATAAAATAAAAATATTAAAAAATACTCTTCTACTCGTTTTTCACGAATTTATTTTTGTTTTATCAAACCTACCGGTTTCGCTTCCGCCGTAACTTTGTCAGGGTTACAAAATAAACATATATCTCACCTCCATAGAGATAGAGGTCACCTTCGAAACATTCTCGTGTTTTAATATTTTTATTATTATTTTATAAAAATATTCAAGTCCAACAATGAACCTGAACCTGAACCTTCAAAAACACCTTTTAAAAACATTGGTGTGGAGTGTTTTACTGTACGGCTGCGAGACTTGGTGCTTGGGCGAAAGAGAACGTAAAAGGCTTGAGGCATTTAAGATGTGGACCTACCGACGAGTTTCATGGAGGGACCACATTACAAATGAAGAAGTTCTCAGCAGAGTTGAAGAGAGTAGGCACGTGTTGAACACCATAGCGGAGAGGCGCGCAAGATGGATTGGTAATGTGTTGTGACACGAATGTTTCCTGCATAATATGTCGGAGGGAATGGTTGAGGGATCGATTGGCAGAGGACGACCACGCCAAGAGTACCTAGACCAGATTTACCGAGATATGGGTTGCACCTCTTATGCAGAGTTGAAGAAAGTTGCCGAGGACCGAGCGGAGTGGAAGAGGAGATGCGTCGCCTTGCTGCAGACCAATCGCTAGATTGAGACCGGATAGAGATAAAGATATTGAATAAACCAAAGTGGAAAATGTACATGGTTGTGTTTCAAATTCCAATTTAATTAGAAATGTGTTTATATTGGTTTAAATAGTGCTCCACCGCAAATTACATGCTTTATACGAAAGTAAAGTAAATTATCTCGTAACCATTTTTAATAATGTGATAACTACCGTGTTTTATAGAAACGGCGTGATGGTTAATTAGATAGTTATATTTACAGATAATTAATCTTAATTCCGGTTTAGATTTTATATATACTTCTTGCAATGAAGTGAAGAAAAGTACGTGCAATGACATGCCTTCTATTAAAACATTGAAAAAATAATAAATAATATGTAATTTTTTTAGTCTTCATCATCTTCTTCTGATTGTAGATCTTGCGATCTGTTTATGCAGGATATCAACTTTCTTCCTGTGATGAAGACGATCAGCCTTCTCTCCATCTATTTGGTGGTCGACGTCCCTCTGGAGTCTCGTGCATCACGATATTAGGAATTCTTGCTGGATCCATTCTCTCGATGTGGTCCCTCCAGAATCGTCTTCTCTGCCTTCTCCATCTCACTAAGTCTTCAATTTTGCAGGATTTGCAAATTTCTTCATTGGGTATCCTATCTCTAAGGGTTCTCCCCACAATAGGTCGCAATGTTCTCATTTCTGCTATTCTTAAGAGATGTTTGGTTTTGGCAGTGTCTGCTCTTACTTCGATTACGATTCCGTCTTCCTCTATTTCTAGTTCCATTTACATCGTTAACATATCTTTTTTTTAACACAGAGACACTATCATACACAGAGTATTCACACATTCGTCTAAGAGATTTCATTTCTACTGCATTTATTCTACTTTCATCCTTATTTTGCCAGTTCTATGCTACGCTTCCATACATAAGAGTCGGTACAAGAACACCATTGTGCACTGACATTTGGATAGGTTTTTGTTTGCGATGACAATTTTAAGTGCACCATTCACTTTGTTGCCTGCCCCAACCCTTCTTTCAATATTCCTCTCCACACGCCCATATTTTGTAAACTATATAATATCGGTCACTCTGTATTATATATTATAGTAAATCTGTATATGATCGAGTTTTGATAGTTTTATTCATTTCATTCTATTTATTTTAATAAAAATCACAAACATTACAGACATATAATTCCAGATCGCTTATAAGAATTCAAAAGAGAAGCAAACAATTATTAAGCTTAAGAATTAGAAAGAATCATAACATTGATATTGCATCCCTGGGGCAACTCACACTATCACGAAATATTTCGACCTCCGAGGCGACCCGATTAAGCAATAAGATTGCCCTACCCACAGACATAACCATTGGCAGGTTGGTTCTGCAGCGCGGCAAATAAAACAATCTGTGTTGTCTTTGTCGAAGGTAATTATCAGGGACAAATAGACCTACATCACTCAGGACATCCGAGTTTTGTATACGGCCGCCAATCAGCTGAAAGAAGTGAACTTACAAGTGGATATTCCTCCGTCTCTCCAATGATTTGTAGTTTAGCATACCTAGCAAGAATTCAGTCGGAAAGAACCACGGGTAATAACCGCGCTCCCTAGGGTAAAGAAAGCGCAGATTTTTTTTTCTCGCTCCACCATCAGAGAAAATCGGATCCCAGGCGGTGACCAAATAATGGAACTATATTCCAGCCGACTTCTTACCAGGGAATTATGCAAAACCCAAAGTTTCCTGAGTGTTAAAAAATATCTTGGCATTCCAAAAAACAAATCCAACCATTTTAATTGAACTTTTGCATAGACCAACTATGTGAAGATTGAACGATTCAAACAAATTCTTATTTATTGTGTTTAATCAGCCACTCCAGGACATTACCGGACCTATCTATCCTGGGCAACACGCATCCATGTCGTACCGGCCTCTTTAATTTCGTCTCTCCATCGATGTTGAGGACATCCTGGGTTTCGGGTCGCAGTTCTAGGACACCAGCAAAGGAGGTAAAATTGATACCAAATAAATACGAGGCATGTTCCAAGTATTATCTTTTACCTCTTAGAAAAGATACCTATTGTGTAGAAGAATTTAAGATGGATCGAACTGATAAATGGTCGTTATAGTAAGCAGAAACTATTACTCCGGGTCATTATAAGTTTATTTTAATCTTGGGTTGACATACATCATTCAAATTTTGATAAAATCGCGACATTTATTCATTTGTTAATATAAAACAGAACCAAACTGGTATGCGTTGAACAAATTTAATAGTAGGTAGGTACCACGTAAAAGTTATAATTTTTCAATAGTCCATTGTTTTGGCCGAAACACTATAATACTTAAACATTGTAAATCGTTAAATTTAAAACTTTGTTTTATCTATCATAATTGTATTTTTATTATACGCGACAGCTGTTTCGTCAACTTATGTTGACATCATCATTTTGATATATTATTGTAACACAAAACAGCTGTTGTGTAAAATTGTGATACATAAAAGAGATTTTTATTAATTTAACAGTTTATAAATTTAAAATAAATTAAAATATTAATTGATAATTAAGTAAAATAATGCTTTTAATTAAAACCGATCGCTGTCGAAATAAAGGCAAAAAGTGGAAGCAGTTATTAAAAAACATCGTTATATCTATTTATTTTTCAAAATGAACTTCTATCAAGATATTTCAATAAATTTTTAGATTATGTAAATATGAGTATAATATTAAATTCGTTAATTAAACAATCTTGATGTCAGTTCATTATAAATAAAGAAAATTAAAGAAGAAGAAGACCAGAAGAGCGTCAGCGAGCTGCCGAAACCGGTCGAAGCCACAAATCTAAATGGAATTAAGCTAAACATATACTCGTACACTGTTAAATTAAAAGACTTTGTTTTATGAATCACAATTGTATTTTTAATTTATCACGATAGCTGTTTCGTCAACCTATGTTGGCATCATCAGAAGTTACAATAATATATCAAATGTCAAATTTTCGTGATTTTTCGAACCTTTATGTGTATTTGTTCCTATGTCAATTTGAAAATAACTAACTAACTAACTAACCATCACGCCGTCTCCCCGAAGGACTAGACAGAAAGAATGGACTGCCACACTTTTCCTTCCTGACATATTTCTCCCGCTTCCTCAACATTCATACATCGTGTCATGCACGCGCGTCGATTTCTCACCTCACGTGTCCGACATTCAATATTTGATATATTTTATCGTGCCACGTTTTCCTCGGTCTTCCTCTATTTCTAGTTCCAATTACATCGTTACTAAATACTTTTTTACCATTCTTTCTTCATTCATTCTTTCCATGTGTCCAAACCATCTTAATGATACTTTCATTATTTTGTTCACAATACCATCATTCGCACCGCATTCTCTTCTTATATTTTCATTCGACACTCTATCATACGAGTACACAGAGTATCTACACATTTGTCTAAGAGATTTCTAATGCATTTTATTTCTACTTTTGCCAGTTCCATGTTTCGCTTCCAAACATAAGGGTCGGTAGAAGAACACCATTGTGCACTGCCATTTTAGCTTTTTTTGATAGGTTTTTGTTTGCGATGACAACTAAAAGTGCACCATTCACTTTGTTGCCTGCCCCAACGCTTCTTTCAATATCCGTCTCCACCCGCCCATATTTTCTAAACATACTACCTAAATACACGAACTCATCTACTTGCTTCTAATTTTCACCATTCACGCTAATGTTGCAGACTGTCATGATTTCTTCTTTTTCAAAAATCATTACCTTGGACTTATTAACATTCATCATCAGATCATTTCGCATGCATACCTCATACATACGATTCACCAGGACTTGTAGTTCATGCTCGTTGTCTGCAAGTAGGACAGCGTCATCCGCATACAAGAGACAGCTTACTGACACTCCGCTCATTTTGGCACCTACATCCAACCCTTTCAGCTCTTTCATATAATTGTCCATATACATATTAAATAACCACGGGGACATTACGCAACCCTGTTTGACACCTTTATTGATATCAAACCAGGCTGTAAGATCTCCATTTACTCTGATACTAGCAGTGCTTTCCGTGTATAGCGACTTAATTGCCGTGATCAGTTTTGTACTTATTCCATATAATATCTGATTTTATTAATTTAAATAAATTAGTTCGGCCCTGTTGCTCTAAAAAAGAAATCATTTGTGTTGAAAGCTCCATTCATTACTAATGATAATAATTCAATGGAAATTAGAACAGATAATATCTCGTTTTGTATACAACAAGATCAAATATTGATATCACTCTCTTATAATATATACGAGTATATCAAACATGCATATAAATAAAAACATTGGTTTTAAATAACTTACTAACATGACGTTTCCTCCGAAGGTAGGCCTGACACTTATATTATCACTTTTAACATTATCATCAGAGATTGTTGTAGGCAGAGAGGATGGACTGCCATGCCGTTCTATCCTGACATACCTCTCTAGCTTCCTTCACATTCGTACATCGTAACATGTACGCTCGTTGATTTTTCCGACTTCTGGCCGCCTTTCAGAATTTGATTAATTTGGTCATGCCATGCCTTTATTTATCTTCCTCGACTTCTCTTTCCACTCACACTGCTTGGATACAACATTTTGACCATTCTTCTCTCGTCCATTCGTTTCATATGTCCAAACCACCTCAGGGATCTCTCCGAGATCGTGTCCGCTACGTAGACATAAGAAAAACCTGCGAAATAGAGGATATCGTTCAGTGGAGTAGATCCAGAAGAAGATACTGGAGGGACCATGTAGCCCGAATGGATGGTGACAGACTTGCATATACAGCCGCTTATGAAATCCCCTCCGGACACCGCCCACCTGGAAGACCGCCTAAGAAATGGAGGGACAGCTGGATCTCATCATCCGACGAGATATAATTTCTGTGTCACAGATCATGAGATCTATTAAAAGAAGAAGAAGAAGAAGACATATGATGCAATCATCTGCCTTACATTTCTTCCTTATTTCGTCGTTCGGTATTCTATCATATACCGTTTTCCGCACAGTCTTCTCAAAAATATTACTTAAGGGTTGGCATTAGAACTCCATGTACAGCGATCTTTGCTTTAGTGGATATATTTCTATTTCCAGTGATGACTTTGATAGCGCCATTTATTTTGTTCCCAGCACCGACCCTTTTTTCGATGTATTTCATCGTGTATCGTTTTCCCGATCATTATTCTAAGTAAATGTGCGGGAAAACTCATATTTGTAAAATTACCCACCACACATTAGAAACTACCATGAATCTGGAGACTGCTACGATCTCCAAACGAAAATCGCCGAGCTCATAAAACATGTCAAACCTTAGCGCTTGCTACAGACAAAGTAAACAATGAATACAGCTGAAAAATTTAGCATACTTCGGGGGCATGTATACCAACATAATAAAAATTTAACTGTTAATGAATATACGAGTACATTGTTTTTTGTATCACAATTGTATTTTATTTTACGCGACAGCTGTTTCGTCAACCTATGTTGACATCGTCAGGTGTTACAATAATATATCAGTAGTGTTTCGGCCAAAACAATGGACTACGAGTATTTAAAATAAATTGACAATCGGATTTTCTGAATACACCTCGTAAAAGTTTTACGTCATTGTTCAAGAAATAATCAATTGTTGAATTACGTAGTACTCCACTGGTAAGGTATTAGTTCTAAAAACCTCCCACTTAGTTACTTTGGCGACTGTGTGCTCTCGAGAGTGGAGTTGAAGAGAATTGTGTGGATTATCGGGGGGATGAAAGGGGTGTAGGGGTGGTATTGTGGGATACGTAAAAGACAATGGGGGTGGTAATATAACGAGAAATTAGGTACGTGCTTGCTGCGCAGAACATAGTAATTTATCCGTGTATTATACGTATAAAAAAAGTAAATGGAGACTTATGAAAATTAATGTATAGTGGTTAAAATAATGTCTTACTAAATTCGTTATTTCTTTGAATTATAAATTCACATTTGAGTTTAAACAATACGCTTTCAATATACGAGTAATTAATACGAATGAAAACGTACGTTTTATAGATGTTTCATTATAACAACAAACCATCACGCCGTTTCCTCCGCAGGGGTAGGCAGAGAGAATGTACCGCCTAACTACTCTATCCTGACATACCTCTCTAGCTTCCTCCACATTCATACAGCGAGTCATACACGCACGTAGATTCTTCCGGCTTTTAACATGACCAACCTTTAAATTTTGATTAATTTGGTCATGCCATGTTTTCCTCAGTCTACCTTGACTCCGAACTCCATTTATATCGTTAACGTATACTTTTTTAACCATTCTTTCTTCACCCATGCGCTCCATATGACCAAACCAACGCAGCGATCCTTTCGTAATTTTGTTCATAATACATTCTTTCGCTCTACATTCCTTTCTAATATCAGCATTTGAGATTCTATCGTAAATCGTTCTACCACACATACGTCTTAGGGACCTCATCTCTACCGCATTTATTCTGCTCTCATCCTTCTTCTGCCAGTTCCATGCTTCGCTTCTATACATAAGGGTTGAGACCAGAAGTCCACTGTGAACGGCCATTTTCGCTTTCATTTATAAATTATAATTTATATGAATAACATGTTTCGCCTGTCTAAGGCATTAACAAATATTTTAAAATGCCTTAGACAGACGGAAAATGTCATTTACATTAAATATAATAAAACTTCTAGGGAACAGAAATGTATTTAATAATCAAATTAAATCAAATCAGTTTATTACCACAGCAGACATTACAAACAATATCTATGTTTAAGGCATCTATTGAGTACAGTAAGACTCGAAAGTGGTTCTGTGATATGGAGTCCCCCACGAGGCGAGATATTCCGTTATGCTGGAGAGGGTTCAGAAAAAAATCTGTAGTATCTCTCCTCAGAGAATATGGTAACTATCCATGGCTCTATCCCACGACATTTCTTTTAAGAATGTTTGGGACCAACTCTTTGCAGCTTCGAAGAAATGGGAATCTCATAACCCATTTTTTTAGATTAATAAGGCGATATTTCGAGAACTCAGCCGTGCTGGAAGATGTTAGTTATCCCTAATAGATATCTCCGACAGCAACAGCACAGATTGTTTTACCTAGCGGTCGCCAGAACCAATTTGCCTCTGGTGACACCGGTAGGAAGAGCAATTAGTCTGCTGAACGCGGTCTTCTCGGAGATCAACGTCTTTCATATAAGTGAAAATACATTCAGAAGGTAAATACTATTGATTCAAGAGAGAATCTTATCTTGTCTTTCTAATATCGAACCATCTCTCATGCGTTCCTGGAATTATATACTCATATATTATTTTAACCTTTACTCAATAGATTATTATTATTATTTTGATGACTTATATTTTAAGTGCGCCGTTTTGTAAAATCAATTACTCCAAGAGCGCACTAGGAAATGACTGACCGAACAGTGCAGTCTTTAGAAGTTTCTTAAATTTAACGTCACTGTCCTCGTACTTAATATTAACATGGAGATTTTTTTTTAAATTTATAATAATAAACACGATTGTTTAGTGGTTTTACTTGGATTTAATTTATATAATTTATATAAATTGTGACAAATTTGTTTCGCCTTCCGAGGGCATTCTCAAAATGTCAGTTTGAGAATCCTCTCGCAAGGCGAAAGAAATTTGTCACAATTTATATCATTTCTTCTTCTTCTTAAAGTGCCCTGTCAGGTCGGGGGGACCACTCTGGTAAACTCTTCCCTATCCTGCGCTATCCGGAATAGCTCCTCCACAGCTCCAATTCCCGTCCATTCCCTTACATTTCGCAGCCAAGAGATCTGCCTTCTCCCTGCCCTCCTGCAGCCCTCTATTTTTCCCTTCAAAATTAGATGCAGCAGGCGATATTTTTATTAAAATTTATGTAAATTAAATTCGGTTAAAACCACAAAACAATCGTGTTTACTATTATAAATTAATAATAGAGTTTTACAAAATGAATACCTCAACCATCACTCACATGGAGGCTATTCCATGCTAACGGACCCACAACGCTGAAAACACGATCATAGAAACTTGCTTTATTGGCTCTGACTGGAATTGCTATGTTGTTTGCACTTATTTCTCCTGATCGGAGTGAACGTTGACTTTCCGTTGGCATGAGTGTCACGCAGAGGTCTGAAATATACGTTGGCGCTATAGATGCATTAAAAATTAATATTGTTTCTAATGTCTGTTGAGGAAATAAACAGATTTGATTTGATTTGATTAAGAGTTATGTTTCAGGTCATTTTGGTAACATTTGCTATAGGCCTCTGCCTTGAAGACACTAAACACCAAAACATGTCTTGTGAAGCCGGTGATGATTGCAAGGGTGGTTAGTTTAGCTGGCTTTTTATCATTTCATTATAAAGGGGAAAGACTTGATTACGCGTGAGGTGATTGGGGTAATAAGTTGGGGAAAACAGGGGGTGTATTACTGGCGGTGGGAGGCCAATAAAAGTGTGGAGAGGGGGCGACAGAGACAGAGATAAGGGGGGAAACGGGACGTGGGTAGAACCGATTAACAGACTAAAGTGGCTGCTATATAATATAGCTAGATGGCGTTATATTGCTTTATACTCAACGGGGCTGTAAAAACATCGCAATATTACAGAGCTTTTATATAAAAGGCTTACATTAAGGCTTGGTTAGTCGTATCGGGGTTTGGATACAGCGTTATAATATATATTTCCTCAATATTTTAACGCTGTATCTAAACCATGTAAATATTAAATAGTCCTTAATTTGACTGAAACACTATGATACTTCAACATAACTAACTAATAAACTAACCATCACGCCGTCTCCCCGAAAGGGTAGACAGAAAGAATGGCCTGTCACACTTTACCCGTTAAAAACAAAAAGGGTTTTTGGAAATGGATAGTTATTGGAAACAAGAATTTATCAATGAAAGCGAAAATAGACGTTCAAAATAAAGTTCTGGTCCCAACTCTTATGTATGGAAGCGAGCATGGAACTAGCAGAATAAATAGGAGAGCAGAATTAATGCGGTAGAGATGAGGTCCCTAAGACGTATAAGTGGTAGAACGATTTACGACAGAATCTCAAATGCTGATATTAGAAAGGAGTGTAGAGCAAAAGAAGGTATTATAAAAGGATCGCTGCGTTGGTTCGGACATATTAACGATGCAAATGGAGTACGGAGTCGAGGTAGACCGAGGAAAATATGGCATGACCAAATTAATCAATTTTTTAAGGTTGATCATGTCAGAAGCCGGACTTGCTGTATGAATGTAGAGGAAGCTAGAGAGGTATGTCAGGATAGAGTAGTGTGGCGGTCCATTCTCTCTGTCTACCCCTGCGGGGAAACGGCGTGATGGTTTGTTGTTGTTCTTGATAAAGTTGAATTCTTTTATATTGTAGTTACTTGAGCAGTTCTATGGTTAACGTCGGTACTTGATGGATGTTATTTTGTGGTTATTTATCGTTTATCATCGTTGATTATAGTTGTTGCATAATTACTTATCTTAATTCATTCATATTTGTCGTGATTTCGTGGTTATTTGTCATGATTTCGTGGTTATTTGTCATGATTTCGTGGTTATTTGTCATGATTTCGCGGCTGTTAGTCGTTATTTATCGTTTCATCATAGTTAATTATAGTTGTTTCATAATCACATAATCATTCATGTTTGTCGTGATTTCGTGGTTATTTGTCATGACTTCGTAATTGTTCGTTGTGATTTTGTACCTATTATTTTATTGGTCGTAATTTTCTTGTTATTTGGCGGGATTTCATATTTGGTTTTCGTGATTTCGTGGCTATTGATCGTAATTTCGTTGTTGTGACTCATGACTTCATGATTGTTTGCCGTGATTACGAGGTTGTTTGTCGTGATTTCATAGCTATAAATTGGTCTTGATTTCATGGTTGTTTATCGTGATTTTGAGGATTTTTATGATGATTCCGTGGTTGTTATAATGATTTCATGGTTATTGATCGTGATTTCGTGGTTGTGATTCATGATTTCCTGATTGTTTGCCGTGATTTAATGGTTGTTACCCACGATTTCGTGATTGTTTGGCATGATCCAATTTTCATGGTTGTTACCCGTGATTTCGTGGCAACTTGTCGTGAATTCGTGATTATCCGTCATGATATCGTGTTTATTGGTCGTGATTTCTAGGTTTTTTTAATCGTGATTTACTGATTATTTGCAGTGATTTCGTAGTAATTCTACAGTTGATTGTTAATTTTATGTAGATATGTCGTTTTTTAATGGTTGGTTGTCACAGCTCTCTGGCTAATAATTGTGATACTTTTAACTCTTCTTCTTCTTTTTGCAGATCTTGTGATCTATTCGGCATAATATGTATTTTGGTCCTGTGATGAAGACGTCCAACTTTCATCATGCTTTGGTGGTTGACAGCCCTTTGGAGTTTCGTGAATCCTCGCTGGGTCTATCCTCTCAAATTGGCTTCTCCAAAATCGTCTTCTCTGGGTAATATTTATCGTTTATATAAACAAACTTAATTGAATAACTTTTTGAAAACATTATATTTTCACAACACTTTTTTTTTGCATCTTTCAAAAACATGTTTTAGGACACAGACTTACCTTCTTCAATGTATGAATTGTTACAGTCAAATAAAAGAGAGTCATGACCTATACTAAATGACGATTGGAAAATTGGAGGGGGGGGGGAATTTAATTTAACGGCAGGGTAAATTGTTGTTTAGTTAGATTTATGAGAAAGGGAAACAAATCAATTATAGGACTAGAAGTTATGTTTAGTTGGTTGTTTATAATATTTTCGTTGTTTTAAATGGCCTTTTTGATTTCCTGAATGTCTAGATTATTATAGTTATAATTTGTAATCTTCTTCTTCTTCTTCTTCCTCAGCCTATTCCCGTCCACTCCTGGACAAAGGCCTCCTCCATTCGCTTCCATGTCCCTCTGTATTGTGCAGACTGCATCCAAGTTATTCCGAATTGTCTGTTCAGATCATCCTTCCACCGTATTTGCGGTCGCTCTGCACTTCTCGTTGCCATCCACGGTCTCCAAGTCACCAGTCTTCTTGTCCATTTTTCGTCAGAGCTTGTGGCTACGTGACCTGCCCATTGCCATTTTAGGGTCGCCACTCGGTGGATGATGTCAATGACCTTTGTTTTTTCTCTCACCTTATAGTTTCTGACTCTGTCTCTTAGGCTTATTCCTTACATGGCTCTTTGGGTCACTTGTAATTTCTCGGCACTTTGTTTGGACAATGGTACAGTTTCAAGACCATAAGTACCTACCAACTGGCAGAACGCAGGCTTCATAGACTTTTCGTTTCAGGTTGATGGGTATTTATTTATTATTTATATCCTGTATTATTATTAATATTTATTTTATTTAGGTATGTGTAAAATTTCAATGCCGTTTTCTTTGATTAATACGAATGAAAACGTCAGTTTTCTAGAAGTTTTAGATAATGCCTTTGAAGGGCGAAACATGTCATTACCATAAAATATTATAAAACGTCTAGAAAACGGACGTTTTCATTCGTGTTAATTATTTAATATGGAGTTTTACATCTTTGTTCAAGAAACAATAAATAAGCCGTTACCTTTAATATAATAAATTGGATAATTTGTAGAGCGCCAGTTTTATAAATTACTCATCTCAAGGGCGCTGTAGAAGATGCTCCGTTTTATTGACTAGATAAAAATAATAATAATAATGATAACAATAATAATAAACATATTTAGTATGAGGGCTACACCTGACGTAGTCAATCAGCTAAACGTTTAACGAATTAAATGAATCAATTGTATCTCAATAGAGACGAAGATGCAAATTGGAAACAGAATATGGTTGATCAAGGTGTTTACAGGACTTATGACCTGTCATTGGTTGGGTTAAGCGCACGCTTTATGTAATACAACATTCCCCATTCCACCTAATTTTTCTTATGACCACCATGTCTGACAAATTTTTGGAAGTTGTACATATGTTAATCTCCAACACCACCCTTAACATGGTAGTATATTCAATCTACACACTAACGCCTTCTATGAAGATTGTATTTTAAGCATTAAGCAGAAGATCTTTTTAACGCAATGTGAATTAAACGAAAGTTAAACTAATGATCTCTTTCAATGAGATGATTTACAAATTCTGTTGTTGCAACATTAATTGTATTGCAATCTCCGTCATTAATCAGCAACTCGATATACACTTACTCACTACTATCTAACCATTACGCCATTTACCTGGAGGGGTAGGCAGAGAGGATGGATCGCCACAATGGCCTGTCCTGGCTTACCGCTCGGGCTTCCCCTACATTCATACATCGTACCATGCACGCACGTCGATTATTCCGACTTCTAATGTGGCCGCCTTTTAGTAATTGATTAATTTGGTCATGCCATGTTTTCCTCGGTCGTCCTCCGCTTCATTTCCACTCACCCTGCTTGTGTACAACTTTTTAGCCATTCTACTCTCATCTATTCGTTCCATATGTCCAAACCATTTCAGGGATCCTTTTTTAATTTTATTCATGATGCAGTCATCTGCCTTACACTTCTTTCTTATTTCATCGTTCGGTATTCTATCATACAACGTTTTCCCGCACATTCTTCTTAGTGATCTCATTTCTACGGCGTTTATCCTGCTTTCATCCTTCTTTTGCCAGCTCCAAGCTTCACTTCCATACATGAGGGTTGGCACTAGAACTCCATTGTGTACTGCCATCTTTGCTTCTGTGAATGACTTTGAGTGCTTAATGACTTTGAGTGCGCCATTTATTTTATTCCCAGCACCAACCCTTCTTTCGATGTCTTTCTCCATTTTTCCGTCTCTTGTAAACATGCTTTCCAGAAACGTAAATTCAGTAACTTGCTCCAATTTCTCGCCCATCGCACTTATATCACAAATCGTCATACATTCTTCTTTCTCGAAAACCGTCACTTTAGATTTAGACACATTCATCGCCAAGTCACTCTTTTTGCATGCCTTATACATCCTTGACACTAAGACTTGCAAATTTTCTTTGCTGTCAGCGATTAACACAGCATCGTCTGCATATCGTCACCTGAGAGTAAGAGGGTTCCAACTAACAAAATTTCAGATTTGGCTTTTTTTCGTGAAAAGGGTTTTTACTAACCTTATCTATACGTACAATTAAAAAAACATGTAATAGTGTCGTCATTTTGATGTTACGAAAAGAATTAAGTTTTATCTGATCATTCAAAACACACGATTCACTGAAGAAGGTTTCATTTACACTTACAACTTAGAAATGAGAAAAAGAGTAGAAATGAGATCACTAAGAAGAATGTGCGGGAAAACGTTGTATGATAGAATACCGAACGATGAAATAAGAAAGAAATGTAAGACAGATGACTGCATCATGAATAAAATTAAAAAAGGATCCCTGAGATGGTTCGGACATATGGAACGAATGGATGAGAGTAGAATGGTTAAAAAGTTGTACACAAGCAGTGTGAGTGGGAAAAGAAGCCGAGGACGACCGAGGAAAACATGGCATGACCAAATTAACCAATTACTAAAAGGCGGCCACATTCGAAGTCGGAATAATCGACGTGCGTGCATGGTGCGATGTATGAATGTGGAGAAATGTGTGCCAGGACAGGCCAGTGTGGCGATCCATCCTCTCTGCCTACCCCTCCGGGGAAATGGCCTGATGGTTAGTTAGTTAGTTAGTTAGTTACAACTTTATTATTCCTACTTTTGCCGGGGAGAAAATTTACATGCTTCTCGGTAAAAGAATTTCATCTGCTTCTGATGGAACCCTTTTATTCCAAGATACACACCCGAAATCAACAAAACTTTGACTTCGTTTTTCTCAGCTTTTTGCTTTTGACAGTTGGAACCTTCTTACTCTCAGGTGACGATATAACAAACAGCTGACTGACAAACAATTCATCTTAGCACCAGCGTCTATTTATACAAACAACATCAAGAACAAAGAAAAGACATTGTCCATGTAATGCCGTCGAGGGTTAGAGATTTGAGCATAAGTTGAATATAAAAAGTGTATCGAGCATTGCAAACATCGCGGCCGTAGAATAAATCGTGTCATTTCGCAACAATGGCGTTAGGATAATGAAGCTATTGCCCGCAGAGCCGTGTGACAGCGGCGCGGGAGTTAGCAGCCATTCCCGCAGTAAACGGCGGCTCCTGATTGGCCCGCGCGGCGTAATGCGCCCCCCACCATCGCCCTGCCTCCGACGGCTCAATAAACCCACGATCCAACCGGCCTACCTACAAACGGTGCTCTTTCAACATTATTTTTTACGAACTAACTAACCATCACGCCGTATCTCCGAAAGGGCTCAGAAATAATGGACTGCCACACTTTATTTTCATTTATTTATTTTAAATATTATATATCTAGCAATACAGTGCCAACTCTCATGTATGGAAGTGAACCTTGGAGCTGGCAAAAGAAGGATGAAAACAGGGTAAACGCCGTAGAAATGAGATCACTAAGAAGATGTGCGGGAAAACCTTCGTGGCATAGTGGTAAGATCTCTGACTTCATTACCGAAGGTCCCGGGTTCGATTCCCGGCGATGGCAGTGTAATTGTCACACTGTCTTTGGTCTGGTGTAGAATTCACGTGACAATAAAATGGTGATAGATTGACTACCTATCACATGTCATGAGAATCATCAATATAATAGCTAAAAATAATGTGTTTACAGTAATTGGGTATAAACAACCTGTTATATACAAGAAAAGAAAAAAAAACGTTGTATGATAGAATACCGAACGATGAAATAAGAAAGAAATATTAGGCAGATGACTGCATCATGGATAAAATTAAAAAAGGATCTCTGAGATGGTTTGGACATATGGAACGAATGGATGAGAGTAGACTGGTTAAAAAGTTGTACACAAGCAGCGTGAGTGGAAAAAGAGGAAAACATGGCATGACCAAATTAAACAATTACTAAAAGGCGGTCACACTCAAAGTCGGAATAATCGACATGCGTGCATGGTACGATGTATGAATGTAGAGGAAGCCCGAGAGGTATGTCAGGACAGAGCATTGTGGCGATTGTCCCTACCCTTCCGGGGAAATGGCGTGATGGTTAGTTAGTTAGCATTACAGATTTTTTTTCAATACACTAAAGATACAAGTTAGTGTTACACAATAATAAGTAATACATAATAAATTAATAAAAAGAGCGAGAAACATAAGATGCATGACAAATTAATAAAATAAATATACCATACAATTATAATAAAGATAGTACTTCCCTCAGATGAGCCAAACTATCACAAAATACGTCAAACTCCGAGGTGATACGATTAAGCAAAGATAATGCTCTACCTACCGGCATAACCATTGACAGGTTGGTTCTGCATCGTGGGAGATAAAACAATCTATGGCCCCTTTGTCGAAGATAATTATCAGGGACGAATAGATTTACATCACTCAGTCCAAAGAAATGAACACCCAAGTAAATGTCTCGTCTCCTCTCGAGTGACTGGTAGCCTAGCATCCCTAGCAAGAAAACAGTCAGAAAAAGCCACAGGTAATATCCATACTCCCTAATATAGAAGTTTATTTTACTTTACTCGTAAAACTGTCCACTCAATGCAAAAACGCAAATAGCACAATGTCGGTTTGAAAAACACAAACTACTTTGACATCAAAGTACCCGTGAATTGCAACTAAAACGCATAATATTTAAATATTCATCAATACTTATTTTGTCACCTTCAAAGTATCTCCCATTAGATTAAAACAGATATGTCAGCATTTTTTCCACTCTTCGAAACATTTCTGGTATCAACCGAAACGGGTTCCACGGAGCGGCATTTATGTTTTGGGAACAGAAGATAGTCACACGGAGCCAAATCCAGAGAATATGATGGTGATTGATCGATAAGATTTATCGCGTTTTTTGGCCTTGAATTTGGTCACAATTAGCTCTGTACGATGGCGCATTACCGTCATGCAAAATCATTTCAAATGCATTTTAGCGTAATTGACTTTCCGGTCAGAACAGATTTCAGATTTTAATTTTTAATTAATAAATTCGACGCACTTTTCATAAGGGCTTGACTGTACCTAAAGTACCAATAAGTGGCTACTTGCTATCGCCACCCCTCTCACACCCGCGCGCCCCGCTCCCATCCCTCTCGCACTCGCGGCCGGGGATGAGGAACTTGACGGGAGGCGGGAGGAGCAAAAGGGACAGATATAGAGAGGGAAGGGACTAACTACTTTTCAAACAGTATGGAATGGCTTAAGACGATTAACACTTAATTTTAGAATTACTATTACCTAACTATAGTTCTTGGGCCGACCCTTATGTATGGAAGTGAAGCATGGAACTGGAAAAAGAAGGATGAGAGTAGAATAAATGACGCAGAAATAAAATCTCAAACTAACTAACAATCACGCCATTTTCCCGGAGGGGTAGACAGAGAAGATGGATCGCCACAATGCTCTGTCCTGGCATACCTCTCGGGCTTCCTCTACATTCATACATCGTACCATGCACGCACGTCGATTATTCCGACTTCGAATGTGACCACCGTAATTGATTAATTTGGTCATGCTTAGTTTTCCTCGGTCGTCCTCGGCTTTCTATTCCACTCACTTCCCGGAGGGGTAAGCAAAAAAATGAATCACCACACTGTTCTGTCCTGACATACTTCTCACGAATCCTCTACATCATACATCGTTTCATGCATGCACGTCGATTTCTCCAACTCCCCATGTGACAGATATTCATTATTTGATTGATTTGATCGTGTCACGTTTTCCTCGGCCTTCCTCTATTTCTAGCTCCGCACACGTCGTTTACATATACCTTCTTGACCATTATGTCTAAACTCATTCTTTCCATGTGTCAAAACCATCTTAACGACCCTTTCATTATTTAGTTCATAACACTTTCATTGGCACTGCATTCACTTCTTATACTTGCATTTGACATTCTATCATATCCAGATTTACCACACATTCATCTGGATATGTGGTTAATAGTTTACAGATAAGAAGGGATGGATGCATACTTACCCATTTCTTCAGACTAATCAGGGGATTCTTTGAGAATTCCGCCATCTTGGAGGCTATCCATCTTCATGTTCCGGATGATTATCTTCGACAGTGTCAGCACAGACTGTTTTATCTCCCAGTATGCAGAACCAACCTGCCTCTGGTGATCCCGGTGGAGAGAGCAATCAAACTGCTGAACATGATCGCTTGGGAGATCGATGTCTTTCATATTCGTGAAAGTACGTTCTAAAGACAATTACTCTTGACTTTGGAGAGTATCTTGTATTCCTAATTTCGAACCATCTCTCATGCGTTCCTGGATCCTTATTATTATTATTATTATTATTAATTATTGTACTTTACATCATTGCTAGGGACACGTGCTAGGGAAATATATGTAGAGGAAATAGCTATCATATTGATTCTCGTGACTTGTGATTGGTAGCTAATCTATCGTCATTTTATTGTCACGTGAATTCTGCACCAGACCAACGACATTATGGCAATTACACTGCTATCGTCGGAAATCGAACCCTAGTCATCACTCGGCCACGAAGGTCGTAGACGATATATGATAGAATTTTGGACGATATAAGAAGTTTTTAAATACACGATGTCTCAAATGTAAGTTTATATTTAATGAATGAATTAAATAAAAAGTATGCCAATTATTTAAAAAATATATTAAAGTACAGGATTTGGGAATTTATTTCTTAAAATTATTTTCCAAATGTAAACCCTCGCGTTCGCGGCCCTCATTTACTCGAACAGTAAAATTTCTTATGGTGGCTCGGCAGGTAGACTCCGTGATGTCTGCCATTTCGTGATGAATAGTTTCTTTCAAATGTGCCAGGGAAGTCGGTTTATTGACTTAAGCGTTAGATTTGAGATAACCCCACAGGAAAAAGTCCATAGGCATTAAATTAGGTTTTTCGCCTGCCATGGTCCAGAGAACGGCATTTGACACTGTTTGGGGCCAATAGATCTTGAATATTGAGCGAAGGCACCTGTTTATAAACGCCTGGAGTTTTTCAATAACGTCCGCGGTAGATTTCCAAGTCTCACATCCGTACAGCAGTTTAACGCTACAGCTGAATATTCGGAGCTTAAGCTTTCTCGAAAAGATACTGAAACGCTATACAGGGCGAAGCATTGTTAAAGCTCCCCTCGCCTTGTTGAGTCTGCTGGCTACATCTTCCTCCGTACCTCCCGAGCCTGCTATCATACTACCGAGGTAGCAATATCTGGTCGTGGTCACAAGGGGGACACCGTGGTACAAGATTGGGGTGGAGTCACCTGTGGTTTATGCTCTGCATCCACCCGGTTTATCGAAAGCAGACAGAAGTCATCAACATAATCTAGATCCTCCAACTGGTACTGATAATGCCTTAGAAAGGCGAAAAAACTCTTCTTCTTCTTCTTCCCTTTTGGTAGACTCAGGAGTCTGTTATTTCAGGCGGGTTCTCTTGAGATGCTGAACTCCAGCTTTCTCTCCACCGTTTCGGGGGTCTTCCTGGTCGGCGTTGTCCGTTTGGCGTTCCATGGAGAGCTATGTGTGGTATTCTATTTGAGCTCATCTTTTCTACATGTTGATGCCAGTATCGCCGTCTTTGACGTCCCCATCTGATCACATCTTCGACCTCGCAGATTTCTCGGATTGCTGTATTCCTAACTCGATCACGTAGGGTCTTGCCAGCTATAGCGCGGAGTGTTTTCATCTCGGTTGTCCTGAGCATGCTCTTTGTCTTGACAGTGTCTGCCCTCGATTCAATGCCATATGTGAGGATTGGTCGCACACAGGTCTTATAGATGCGTACCTTGCTGTCAGTCCTCATGTCCTTGTTTCTCCATATGACATCTTTCAGGCAGCCTGCAACTGCTGCAGCCCTATCCACCTGTGACCTAACTTCTCTGGGGAGGTCATTAGAGCTGGTTACTTCGCTTCTGAGATATCTGAATAGGTCCACCTGTTCGATTTCCTCCTGGCGTACGGAGACTTCGCATCTCAGTTGATTTCTTGCGAATGTCATACACTTCGTTTTTGGGATGGATATGATCATGTTATATTTTGAACAGGATTCATCAAACAACAAAAAACTCATTCCCATAAACTATAATAAAACATCTATAAAATAGACGTTTCCATTCGTATTAATTTGTCAAACATGTTTTTCGTTGGCAGTTTTCCATACCCAAATAGTTCGTACAAGTAATTAATATGAACTAGTTGCAACCCATGAAATATTCACGATAATAAAGATTTTACTCTAAACTTGGTTCACTGCACAATCGTAATCAGAAATTAATTTTAACTTTTAGATCTTTTATTTTTTAACACAAGTAAAAAATTTCATAATTTACAAATTATTAATCTGTTTTAAGATAATCAAATGATTTCACTGAAATCTCTTGATGGAAGTTCATTTTAAATAATAATTAAATAAAACGATGTTTTTTAACTACTTCCACTTTTGTCTTTATTTTCAAACATTATATTAGGTCCTTACATATGAAATTGGCGTTTTGTATGGGAGGAATATAAAGTTGATTTTTTTAAATATAATATATTTATTTAATCAAAGTATGTACCATTGCTATCTATGCACTTCTGCCATCTCATAGGTAGTTCATCGATCCCTTTACTAAAAAAACCATTCGGACGGGAATCAATAAAATCTTTGAAGTCGGTTTGGACTGCCCCATCGGAGTTGAATTTTTTCCCTTGCAAGAAGTTATCCAAATTTCGAAAAAAATAGTAATCTGTTGGGGCAAGGTCCGGAGAGTACGGTGGATGTCTTAGACATTCCAATTGAAGCTGTAGTGAACGACACCAGCACTTGTCCACCAAACGCTCACAAGTAACTTTTTTGGAGTCAATTTTCGCTTGGGGCATGGTTTGGCTGGTTCGGCAGGGTTCAGCCATTGCGATGAGCGCTTCCGATTATCATACAGGATCCACTTTTCATCACCGGTAATGATTCGATTCAAAATCCCTTCATTATTGTGCCGGTTGAGTAATGCAACGCAGCAGTCAACGCGCGTTTGTTGATTTGCTTCACTCAATTCGTGAGGTACCCACCTTTCAAGCTTTTTCAACTTCCCAATTTGCTTCAAGTGGATTAAAACAGTTTTATCACTAACACCGCAGCCTGCAGCTAACTCGGAGTGGTTTGCGATGGATCCGCTTCCACAATAGCCTTCAATTCTTCATTATCAACTTTGGTCTCCGGCCGTCCACGGGGCTTGTTCTGCAGGTCGAAATTTCCAGAACGAAAACGTTGGAACCAAAAACGCACTGTGTTTTCTTTTGCGGCACCGTCGCCATACACATCATTAATCCTTCGAGCCGTTTCTGTACTCGTAAATAACGCGATATTTCAAGTTTTCCATTTTGTAAACTGAGTGACGTAAGGAAAAAAAAACAATTGAGGAAAAAACAAATGAATTATAATTTTCGAAACACAAATACTTGAGTAAATAGCTGTATAAATTTGAATTTGGAATTCCTAACCAAAGAGAAGATATTTGAGATCAAAGTTGCCAGTACGGCAAAACGCCAATTTCATATGTAAGGACCTAATATATGAATATGTAAGCAATAATAAAATTTAAAATCCATTGTATTAAATACGAACCTCCTTGAATACCTGTAATACCAATATTTAAATTCAGTAAATTTAACATAAATATTTAAAGATTATTTTTGTATACAATCATGTTTACCACCCCTGGTCTGTATGTATATAAAGGACTAAGTTGACAATAGTGTCACTAGTCTGTCGATGCCAGCAAGCCTTGACGAAACCGGTCGCTGTCTAAATAAAGACAAAAGTGGAAGTAGTTAAAAAAAACATCGTTTTATTTAATTATTATGTAAATCTTTTAATTAATACGAATGAAAACGTCAGTTTTATTATATTTTATGGGAATGACATGTTTCACCCTTCTAAGGCATTATTAAATGTGACGAAACTTCAGCTCGTTGCAGTTTATGTACACTAGTAAAAGGACCAAAATATGGTAATTAACGAAAATTGATGTGACTTTATACATTTTTAACAAAGAATTATTTGGGTACGTACAGAAATAATTATTTGTTAAAAATGTATAAGGACACATATATTTTCGTTAATTACCATATTCTGCTCCATTTACTAGTGTATATAAACTAAAGTTGAAGTTTCGTCACATTTGATAATGCCTTAGTAGTGCGAAATATGTCATTCCCATAAAATATAATAAAACTTCTAGAAAACTGATGTTTTCATTCGTCTTAAGTATTTAATATGTAGTTTTACATCATTATTCAAGAAACAATAAATTTGTCATGCATGATCACAATAACAAGGTGGAATGGGGAATGTTGTAATTACATAGAGCGTGCGCTTGACCCAACCAATGACGGGTCATAAGTCCTGTAAACACCTTGATCATCCATGTTCAGTTTCCAGTTTGCGTCTTCGTCTCAATTGAGATACAATTAAAATTGGAATTAACCACCCTTTGGTGTAAATCCAGGATTCGTATACAGGTATAAGTATACATTCACAAATATTTGTTCTTCAAATATTCTGGTCAAAATTCTTTGGCATATAGAATGGAATAATACTCCTAGCGGCTTCTAACAATATGTTAGGCGACAGCCTTCGCATTGTGTTAATAAGGTAGTTTGCTAAATGTCGAAAATCATTCTGCATAGATGGCGTTAGTGGGTCGGTTGTATAGGTTAATTCTTGAAATAATTCACAAGTGCAACCAAATCTACATAGATGGCTGACTGAAACTGACACGTGAAGATAAATATGGATTTTGAAGTATATATACATCTTCCAAAAATTTGTCATGCATGATCACAATAACAAGGTGGAATGGGGAATGTTGTAATTACATAGAGCGTGCGCTTGACCCAACCAATGACGGGTCATAAGTCCTGTAAACACGTTGATCATCCATGTTCAGTTTCCAGTTTGCGTCTTCGTCTCTATTGAGATACAATTAAAACAATAAATATATTAATCTTTTGTTTTTACAATAAGCCACACAACAATATTCAAAACTAAATTCAAAATAATCCAGACACGTTCAAGAGACATGTACATCGTGTTCATTTTAAATTGCTTTCGGAGAGAATCGAAGTATTTCTCTCTCGCTCTCTTGTATTAAAAATATTATCGTACGCTTTCTTGATGACATGTTTTTTTTACCTATTTATGGTATTTTATGATATAAACATTATTAAATAAAACGAGATATACGCGTAAATGTTTATATTTGTTACATGAGCGAATGGAACGGAATGCTATAACGAAGATAATAAGGGGCAAAAATAATTAAGGTGCAAGAAAAAATTAAATAAAATATAAAATTATTACTTGGAAATACTCGCAATTCAAGTATTTCAGAACTTCTTAGAAAAACATGTTATTACAATAATTACAAACCTGTTTTACAGTAATAACGTAATAATACCAGATCCCCAAATTATTGTCTCCCTATATGAACTCACTAAGGCTAAATTATTTGTATTATTTTGTTGTATAGCTCTTTACATCATTACAGGGCGAGCCCAATCGACGTATGATATTAAATCACACTTAACTAACTAACTAACTAACCATCACGCCGTCTCCCCGAAGGGGTAGGCAGAAAGAATAGTCTGCCACACTTTTCTTTCCTGACATATTTCTCTCGCTTCCTCAACATTCATACATCGTGTCATGCACGCGCGTCGATTTCGCTGACTCCTCACATGGCCGACATTCAATATTTGATTTATTTGATCGTGCCACGTTTTCCTCAGTCTTCCTCTATTTCTGGTTCCATTTACATCATTAACAAATATTTTTTTTACCATTCTTCCTTCATTCATTCTTTCCATATGTACAAACCATCTTAATGATCCTTTCATTATTTTGTTCATGACACCATCATTCGCACCGCATTCTCTTCTTATATTTTCATTCGACACTCTATCATACACAGAGTATCCACACATTCGTCTAAGATATCTCATTTCTACTGCATTTATTCTACTTTCATCCTTCTTTTGCCAGTTCCATGCTTCGCTTCCATACATAAGGGTCGGTAGAAGAACACCATTGTGCACTGCCATTCTAGCTTTTTTGGATAGGTTTTTGTTTGCGATGACAACTTTAAGTGCACCATTCACTTTGTTGCCTGCCCAACCCTTCTTTCAATATCTTCTTCCTTCTCTTGTAAACACACTACCTAAATACACGAACTCAACTACTTGCTCCAAATTTTCACCATTCACGCTAATGTTGCAGACTGTCATGTTTTCTTCCTTTTCAAAAATCATTACCTTGGACTTATTAACATTCATCATCAGATCATTTCGCATGCATACCTCATACATACGAGTACAATTCACCAGGACTTGTAATCACACTTAAAAAAGTATAAACCTCCACCTTACCCTTAATTTTTGCAAACCAGTTCAAGTTCATTAGCTGATTGTCAGCCATGTTCACATTGTTCATCTCGAGTACATAATTTATTAATTATTTTTTATGAATTAATTGTATCTCAATAGAGACGAAGATGTAAATTATTTGGAAACAGAATATGGTGGTCGAGGCGTTAACAGGACTTATGGTGTGTCATTGGTTGGGTTGAGCGATCGCTTTATGTAATACAACGTTCCCCATTCCTCCCTTCTTACGAACACCGCGTCTGACAATTATTTTTGAAGTCAGATTGGAGGGTCAAAGCGGAGGACAGGAGGAGTTAAAGGCGAAGGATACTGAAGGCTAAGGCTCAATATGGGCTGTAGGGCCATCGAAGAAGAAGTTATTTATAAATAAATTAATATCTACATTGCTAGGTGAGTATTTATCAAAAATTATTTTGGTAATTCAACCGGATGCATACTATGGATGCTTTGCTGGTGTTCTAAAATTTTCTTATTCAAATTTTTTGGCAGTAAAAGTTGATGGTCCAGCAATCTCCCTACCGAATCCGTATAAGGTATTATTAGAATTATCTTGTTAGGGTTGACTGTGTCTTCTCATCACCCGAAATTGCCTGTCCACGTGATTTATGGCCCGAACAGAGAACTGTATTACCGACCGAACCCTTTGACATTTGGGAGAAATTTTCCGGAAAATCGGTTGAATTTGGAAACTAAGGCGTCATTAGCGACTCGTGAAAGATGTATCGTTTTATTCCATAGTATTATTTGGAACAAGATTAAGGTATGGAAGCGAAGCATGGAACTGGCCAAAAGAAGGATGAAAGTAGAATAAATGCAGTAAAATGAGATCTCTTAGACGAATGTGAGGATACTCCGTGTATGATTGAGTGTCGAATAAAAATATAAGAAGTGAATGCGGTGCGAATGATGGTGTTATGAACAAAATAATGAAAAGATCATTAAGATGGAAACATGGAAAGAATGAATGAAGAAAGAATGATAATTAAAATTTATGTTAACGATGTAAATGTGACTAGAAATAGAAGAAGACCGAGGAAAACGTGGCACGATTAAATAAATCAAATAATGAATGTCGGCCACGTGAGGAGTCAGAGAAATCGACGCGCGTGCATGACACGATGTATGAATGTTGACAAAACGATAGAAATATGTCAGGAAAGAAAAGTGTGACAGTCCATTCATTCTGCCTACCCCTTCGGGGAGACGGCGTAACGGTTAGTTAGTTAGTTTTTTTTTGTTGGTATATTTATTTTATTAATTTGTCATGCATCTTAAATTTCTCGCTCTTTTTATTAATCTATTCTGTATTACTTATTATTGTGTATCTCTAACTTGTATCTTTAGTGTATTGGAAAAAAAATCTGTAATAATCTGTGATATATTTAAAATAAATAAGTGAAATGAAAAAATAAATAATATTAATGAGTATAAAATATTGGTGTTATGAACAAAATAATAAAAGGATCATTTAAGGGTTTGGACATATGGAAAGAATGAATGAAGAAGGAATGGTAAAAAAAATATATGTTAACGATGTAAATGGAACCAGAAATAGAGTCGGCCATTTGAGGAGTCAGAGAAATCGACGCGCGTGCATAACACGATGTATGAATGTTGCCTATCATTTCATTTCATTTATTTCATTTATTTATTTTAAACATATCTAAAGCATTACAGAATTTTTTTTCCAATACACTAAAGATACAAGTTAAAGATACACAATAATAAGTAATACATAATAGATTAATAAAAAGAGCGAGAAACATAAGATGCATGACAAATTAATAAAATAAATATGCCATACAATTATAATAAAGATAGTACTTCCCTCAGATGAGCCAAACTATCACAAAATATGTCAAACTCCGAGGTGATACGATTAAGCAAATATAATGCTCTACCTACCGGCATAACCATTGGCAGGTTGGTTCTGCATCGTGGGAGATAAAACTATCTATGGCCCCTTTGTCGAAGATAATTATCAGGGACGAACAGACCTACATCACTCAGGATTGCTGAGTTGTGTATACAACCGCCTATCAGTCGAAAGAAATGTACACCCAAGTGAATGTCTCGTCTCCTCTCGAGTGACTGGTAGCCTACGGATTGAGCATTGGCAGTCCATTCTTTCTGCCTACCCCTTCGGGGAGACGACGTGATGGTTAGTTAGGTAATAAGTTTTACAATATTGGTTCGTAAAAAGAGAATTGGATCACGTACGCCCCTGGCGCATCTTCCCAGAGCACAAAGGCCATAATGTAAGGAGGGACAGTGTGATATGTATCGAAAAAGACATTTTTCACGGAAACAACATAACGACCCCTCTATTTTATGTTATTATTCGCAAAAACGTTCGGGACTTCAAACATTTTTTGCCCTTTTTTAAGAAAAATGGCGGTACCTACTCGTCCACCCATCCAGTGTATTTACATACGAGGGGAAATTTACGAGCTCTTTGGGAAGGCGCGGGTGAAACGGCACACGGGGCAAAACGGCTTCTTATATATTTTTTTTGCTACAACTTTGACTTTACGTTCGTACAAAAAAAAATATTAATAAATTAAAAGTGTGTTTAATGTAACATGCAGTCGGGTGGTAGTCTAGGGGATATAATGCATGGCTTCTGATCCAGGGAACTTGGGTTCTAGCCTGGACACGACCAGATTCCTTCTTCATAATAATGAACTAGTTTCTGCTCATATTGTAGATTACCTATTTAATAAATTCTAATACCATTTATTTTAATACTTTGGTTTTAGTGTTTGTGGTTCTCCTGTAAATGTATTCTTACGCGTATTCTTAACATGGCTCTTTCCATGGCCCTTTGGGTCACTCGTAGTTTCTCGGCACTTATATGTTTATTTAATGTCAATGGAATAATCGCGACAGCTGTTTCACTAATCGATATTGACATCATCAAGCTTTACAATTAACTGGTTGTTGATTATAACACCGCATTGTTAATTGTATAATAACACCTGGTGACGCCAACATCTTTTGAAAAAAATAAACTGATTTGATTTGATTTGATTTGAAACATCGTTTGTAAACATTTTTCATAAGATAATGTTGAAGCATCTTTGTATTTACGTCAAAACAATGGATTATGTTGTTTTTGAAATACTCTGAAAATTTTGTATTATGCTACCCTACCCTCCCCCTTTTTATAGCATCCCATTTCCTTGACAGAGCGTTATGTTAGCGAAAGAAAATATAATATTGGTTCGGGATAGGGGAGCGTGGGACGGGCGGGTCATATATCCTTTTGTAAGCAAACAGAATACGTATAAAGTTTATATTATTATTATTATTACCCCCGCCCACTGTTTCCCCCCTCCATTGATTCTCCCTCAACTCCCCGCCCAGACATCTTGCAATAGGATCATAAATTACAAAAATCCATTCAGATTTGCCAGGAAAATGTTGAATTTATTGGACTATTTTGCAAACTATAAGTTATTTTTATATGTTCGATCTATCCAATATGTTCAATGATAAGCAAAGTTATTTTAATATGTAGTCAATGTATAATACAATGATAATGTTTTAAGAATTCTAATGGTTTTTTTTAAGACTAACACCAAGGATTAAAATCAATGATATTAAAATGCACTTAGAAAATTGAAAATAACTTTGTTTATAATCCACAAAATAATAATAAAAACACGACATGTTTCGGAGGATACCTCCGTCTTCTGGTGTAAATTTACTCGTATAATTAAAACTACTACTATACAAAAGACTAATTATACAAAACGCATTTAAAATTCGGTACAATTATTTACCTGTAGTGCCTAATTAAAGTAATTTAAAAAAAACGTGTAAAAAATTAAATAAACACATATTTCCGGATCGTCCAGCTGACGACAAGTGCACCATCTAAAAGAACATTATATGTTAAATTATTTTTATTTTGTTATTTTATTTTATATCTTTGTATTTTATATTATTTGTTTTAGATTCATTTTGTAGACGTTGGACGGAGATGCCTATTGGTGGCGATGAGGTTCGCAACCCATCACACCGCGTCTCTCGCGGGGGCGAAAAGAGAAGGATGGAGTGCCGCATCGATTAAAGTGTGGCAGTCCATTCTTTCTGCCAACCCTCTCGGGGAGACGGCGTGATGGTTAGTTAGTTAGTTAGTTACAATAATTAAAATTTAAAAATTAACCTGGACTAATAATTAATTTAATGTATCATTCAAACTTTAATGTGAACAGATAAAAGCTCATTATAAGGAAAAAGGAATCTGGTATTCTCCAGGCTTGAACGCTAGCTCCCTGAATCAGTAACCAAGCGTATGTCACCTAGACCACTGTTCCCCAAACAGTATTAAAATTATCAAGAAATTCACTATGCAAAACATATTTTCATTCTTTTTCTTTTTTATTTTTGTCCTGTCACCTCCGTCGTGCATAGGGCCTCAAGTAACCTTCTACACCCGACTCTATCGCAGATCTGATGCCTAACACCATTCCAAGTGAGGCCTGCTGCTTTGAGATCGTCCTGTAGGGCTCTTCTCCAGGTGGCTATTGGTCCTCCTCGCTTCCTCTTTCTCCCCATAGGGGACCAGTCTAATGCGTCCCGAGCAATGCAGGCTGGGTTCCGTCTCAGAGTGTGACTAATCCACTGCCATTTGCGTCTAACGACTGGTTCTCTAATTGGCTTTTCGCCTGCCATGGTCCAGAAAACGGCATTCGACACTGTTTGTGGCCAATAGACCCTGAATATTGAGCATTTTTATTAGTGTATTATTATTATAAAAATAGAATTAATGTAGAACTGTCGTGATAGGTCTCACATTAATCTAAAGACCTGTTAAAATGATTATATATGCGAATAAGTATTTTCGTCCACGTCAAAAAAAAATAAAGAAAGAAGACTGGACTTTGTATATTAGTTATAGCAATGTCCATCTGTCACAATATAAGATTAAAAAAATATTATATAAAAACAATTTTTATTTCAGTATCAGAGGTCCGCGATTTTTTTTTCCTTTTTTAACTGGTCAGCAGGTGTGAAAGGTTGGGGAACACTGGCCTAGATTACTACATGTGCTCATTTTTTTATGTGAAAACAGCAGAAAAACATATTTATAATATTAATTTAGTGCTTTTTCACTTGTTCTTTAGTTTCGTGCTCAACCAGAATGGAACTAAGGAACTAGTGGAATAAAACTTTTTCCTCTCCGGTCTCAATCTAAAGATTGGTCTGCAGCAAGGCGACGCATCTCCTCTTCCACTCCGCTCGGTCCTCTGCAACTCTCTTCAACTCCGCATTAGAGGTGCAGACCATATCTCGGCAATCTGGTCTAGCTACTCCTGGCGCAGTCGTCCTCTGCCAATCGATCCCTCGACCATTCCCTTAATACATCATGCTGGAAACATTCGTGTCGCAACACATGACCAATCCATCTCGCGCGCCTCTCCGCTATGGTGTTCAACATGTGCCTATTCTCTTCAACTCTGCTGAGAACCTCCTCATTTGTATTGTGGTCCCTCCATGAAACATGAGCAATTCGTCGGTAGGTCCACATTTCAAACGCCTGCAGCCTTTTGCGCTCTCTTTCGCCCAGGCACCAAGTCTCGCAGCCGTATATTAAAACACTCCACATCAATGTTTTTATGAGTTGTTTTCGAAGGTTTAGGTCTATGTTGTTGGACTCGAATATTTTAGCTTTCTTGTTGAAGGCAAGTTTAGCCTGGTGGATACGACTATCGACGTCTTTCTTTGATCGACCATCCCATGTAATGCTGCTCCCCAGGTAAACAAAAGTCTTTACGAATAAAACTAAATATGCATTATTATTTTTTTTATATTTTAAACTTATCATCACACCGTCTCCCGGAAGGGGTAGTTAGAAAAAATACAGACTTGTTTTTTTTAATGTATACAAATACTTGTAGACAAATACTGGATTTTACCCATTTTTACATTTAATCTTCATAGATGGCGCTAGTGTAGATTGACCTAAAAAAATGTGAAGTGTTCTTAACATAGTAGCATATATACATTTTTCAATAATTTGTCAGACGTGGTAGTCGTAAGAAGGGCGGAATGGGGAATGTTGTTAACATAAAGTGATCGCTTAACCCAACCAATGACAGGTCATAAGTCCTGTAAACGCCTCGACTACCATATTCTGTTTCCAAAAAACAATTTACATCTTCGTCTCTATTGAGATACAATTAATCCTTAAAAAGTTCAGAGTTTAAAGGGTAAATAATGTATGTTAATTTTTTTAATCAGAGTTTTATACATGTTTTCTCCCACTTATTTATTCGGAAAAGAATTATTAATATTAGGTCCTTACATATGAAATTGGCGTTTTGCCGTACTGGCAACTTTGATCTCAAATATCTTCTCTTTGGTTAGGAATACCAAATTCAAATTTATACAGCTATTTACTCAAGTATTTGTGTTTTGAGAATTATAATTCATTTGTTTTTTCCTCAATTGTTTTTTTTCTTTGCGTCACTCAGTTTACAAAATGGAAAACTTGAAATATCGCGTTATTTACGAGTACGAGTTCCACCGTGGCACCAGTGCTGCAGAAACGGCTCGAAGGGTTAATGATATGTATGGCGACGGTGCCGCAAAAGAAAACACAGTGCGTTTTTGGTTCCAACGTTTTCGTTCTGGAAATTTCGACCTGCAGAACAAGCCCCGTGGACGGCCGGAGACCAAAGTTGATAATGAAGAATTGAAGGCTATTGTGGAAGCGGATCCATCGCAAACCACGTCCGAGTTAGCTGCAGGCTGCGGTGTTAGTGATAAAACTGTTTTAATCCACATGAAGCAAATTGGGAAGGTGAAAAAGCTTGAAAGGTGGGTACCTCACGAATTGAGTGAAGCAAATCAACAAACGCGCGTTGACTGCTGCGTTGCATTACTCAACCGGCACAATAATGAAGGGATTTTGAATCGAATCATTACCTGTGATGAAAAGTGGATCCTATATGATAATCGGAAGCGCTCATCGCAATGGCTGAACCCTGCCGAACCAGCCAAACCATGCCCCAAGCGAAAATTGACTCCAAAAAAGTTACTTGTGAGCGTTTGGTGGACTAGTGCTGGTGTCGTTCACTACAGCTTTCTTAAATCTGGCCAGACGATTACGGCAGATGTCTATTGTCAGCAACTGCAAACCATGATGGAAAAGCTAGCTGCTAAACAACCGAGGCTGGTTAATCGCTCTAGGCCACTGCTGCTTCATGATAACGCTAGACCACACACTGCACAACAGACGGCTACCAAATTAGAAGAGCTTCAATTGGAATGTCTAAGACATCCACCGTACTCTCCGGATCTTGCCCCAACAGATTACTATTTTTTTTTTGAAATTTGGATAACTTCTTGCAAGGGAAAAAATTCAACTCCAATGGGGCAGTCCAAACCGACTTCAAAGATTTTATTGATTCCTGTCCGAAGGGTTGTTTTAGTAAAGATGGCAAAAGTGCATAGATAGCAATGGTACATACTTTGATTAAATAAATATATTATATTTTTAAAAAATCGACTTTATGTTCCTCCCATACAAAACGCCAATTTCATATATAAGGACCTAATATTTTAAGACATTAACAACTTTGATTAAATACATATATTATATTTTTAAAAAATCGACTTTATGTTCCTCCCATACAAAACGCCAATTTCATATGTAAGGACCTAATATTTTAAGACATTAACAAATGGCTATTACACCTTTTAAATATCATAAAACTAATAACTAGTGAACAATGTAAAGGTTATTCAGTTGATCCGGTTTGTGGCAATGATAAAAAATCTATATAGAATGGTAAAAAATATATATGTTAACGATATTAATGGAACTAGTAATAGAGAAAGACCGAGGAAAACGTGGCACGATAAAATAAATCAAATGAGAGTTCCAAAACCATCACGCCGTTTCCCTGCAGGGGTAGGCAGAGAGAATGGACCACCACACTACTCTATCCTGACATACCTATCTAGATTCCTCCACTTTATACATCGAGTCATACACGTCGATTCTTCCGGCTTCTGACATGACCAACAATTTGATTAATTTGGTCATGCCATGTTTTCCTCGGTCTACCTCGACTCCGTACTCCATTTACATCGTTAACGTATGCTTTTTCAACCATTCTTTCTTCACCCATGGCTCCATATGTCCGAGCCAACGCAGCGATCCTTACATAATTTTGTTCATAGTACCTTATTTCGCTCTACTATCAGCATTTGAGATTCTTTCGTACATCGTTCTACCACACATACGTCTTAGGGACCTCATCTCTACCGCATTTATTCTGCTCTCATCTTTCTTCTGCCAGTTTCATGCTTCGCTTCCATACATAAGGGTTGGAACCAGAACTCCATTGTGAAAGGCCATTTTATTTTATTTCATTGTTACGGACTTGGATCTTCTGGCTTACAGAGGTTCAGCTCATGTGGCTATTCCTCTTACGTCTGATGGGAACATTGTTGGAAGGTGATTTGGTGGGTTGTTAGTTTATTCGGGGGCATGATTTGTGTGGCCCGGAGTGTTCCTCTGAAGGAGAATCGATTTTGGGCGCTTGTGGCGGCTGGAAGTGTTTGGGTCGTAATTAGAGAGGTCTTTTATTGTGGGGTTGGGATGTGAAGGGAGTCCTTTGTAAAAACGTTCGGCAAGTTTCAGAATGAATTCATCTATCATCGGGATTCCCGATTCTAGGTGCAGTTGTGTAATCCTGGTCCATGAAGGCGCACCAAGCGATAAACGGATAGCCTTATTTTGCAGGATTTGGAGTTTTTGTATGTGACTCGAAGCTGCATTGCCCCAGATTGGGGCTGCATAAGTGAAGATCGGCCTTATAACCGTTTTGTATATCAGGAGTTTATTGTCGATGCTTAGTTTACTGTTTCTAGCTAACATTGGGTAGAGGGCTGAGATTGCTTTTGACGCGGCTTTGACTTTATTTGTAATGTGTGGCCTCCATGTCAGCTTAGAATCCAAGGTAACCCCAAGGTATTTGATTGTTTTGGTCCAAGGAACGTCTTGGCCGAACATTTTTATGTTGGGAATGTTTGGAGGAATGTGTCTTTTACTGAAAAGGGTCGCTGCGCTTTTACTCGGATTGATGGTAATGCGCCAGTTTTTGCACCACACCTCTAGCACATCGGCCTGTTTTTGCACCCTGCGGGTCGCGAGAAGCGGCCTTTTAGCACTGGAGATGATGCCCGTATCGTCAGCGAATTGGGCAATGTGGGTGTTCTGATCTCGGGGAAGAGGGATATCACTGCAGTAGATGTTGAACAGAGTAGGAGCCATTACTGAACCTTGGGGAACTCCTGCTCTGATAGGGCGTACAAGGGATTTGGCCTTGTTGATTTTGACGCTGAAAAGGCGATCGGACAGAAAGCTGGCTATGAGTTGAATCATAGGCAGTGGGAATTGTTACGGACGTTTTATTTCATTATTACCGAAAATAAACTTCCACCAAGAATTTTCAGTTTAATCGTTAGATTTTCTATGTATTTATTATTATTTCATACCCGAAAATATAATAGGCAGACGATTATTTCCGGTACGAGTGTCTTGCCTACTTCTATATCGACATGGCGTGATGGCGGAATCCAATCAATTTATTATAATAAACGCGTTTCCGCTCTGCAGCAGCGGTAACCCGATCTGGTCTCCGATTTAAGATATGATCATGTGTTCGTATTATACAAACTGTTCCCCAGACAGGCCCGCGAGGGCGTGCTACCCCGAGCTTTGGGGGTCTTAAATCGAAAAACAATAAGAGAACAGAATCGAAAGCAGGGGTGGCTCGATTTTATTTAAATATTTATTTTTAAAAAACTAACTTACTAAACTAACTAACCATCACGCCGTCTCGCCGAAGGGGTAGGCAGAAAGAATGGACTGCTACACTTTTCTTTCCTGACATATTTATCTTGCTTCCTCAACATTCATACATCGTGCCATGCACGCGCGTCGATTTCTCTGACTCCTCACATGGCCGACATTCAATATTTGATTTATTTGATCATGCCACGTTTTCCTCGGTCTTCCTCTATTTCTGGTTCCATTTACATCGTTAACATATAATTTTTTTAACATTCTTCCTTTATTCATTCTTTCCATATGTCCAAACCATCTTAATTATCCTTTCATTATTTTGTTCATAACACCATCATTCGCACCGCATTCATTTCTTATATTTTCATTCGACACTCTATCATACACAGAATATCCACACATTCGTCTAAGATATCTCATTTCTACTGCATTTTTTCTACTTTCATCCTTCTTTTGCCAGTTCCATGTTTCGCTTCCATACAATTATTTTTAAAATTGTTTACATTATTTCAAACACAAAAATCACATTATATAGAATCATTCCAAGAATTAACCACCAAGAATTAAGAATTAATTGCATCCAAGAATTAATTGCTTTTTAATTATTGAATCCAAGAATTAATTGCTTTTTAATTATTTAGTAAACAAATTAACCCAAAATTTACATTATATAGAATCATTTCAACTACAACATAATAACAGTTATACATTATTTAGAATCAGGAAAAAAATGTTTAACCCCCACCACTATCAGTTATTGTATAAACCAAATAAATTTTTATGTTTTATCTATAATTGATATAGGTACCAGACGATGGCAGCAAGCTGCCGAAACCGGTCAAACATAAAAACAAGTGGAGGCACACTAAATATATAATAATAAAGATATTGTGTATCAATTTGTTTTTTGTTTTCGTTATTTAAAATGAACTTCTACCAAGAAATTTCAATTAAAAATAATAATTAATTAGTTTAAAAACACACTAATATACTTTTTACACCACTTTACCGGTTTCGTTACTACCGGAGGTTTGTCAGGGTTACAGAAACTTTATACCGAAGTACAAGAACAAGTTAGTAAACCCTCTGCCGTGTCATTCAAATCGAATCAAATCAGTTTATTTCATCAATAGACATTACAAAATTAATTTTTAATGCATCTATTGAGAACAGGTAAAATAATATATTGTGTATAGTAATACTACCAGAAACGCATGAGAGATGGTTCGACATTAGGAAGACAAGAACTTTCCAGAATTAAGAGTATTTGCCTTCTGAACGTACTTTTACTAATATGAAAGACGTCGATCTCCGAGGAGACTGCGTTCGGCAGATTAATTTCTCTTCCCACCAGTGTCACCAGAGGCAGGTTGGTTCTGGCGGCCGGTAGGTAAAATAATCTATGCTGTCGCTGTCGGAGATATCTATCAGGGACAAAAAGCCGAACGAATATATCCCCTGAGTAATCTAAAGAAATGGGTTATGAGATGTCCATCTCTTCGAAACTGCGTGGTGTGAAGAATGGTGTCTGAAGTAGCTGGTCTAAAAGAACAATCATGACGTACACTGTAGAGACGCATGCCGACACCGTACGAACCAAGGATCTACCAAAAACATCTAATATCTCAATCTTCCCTTTCATGATGAGGTACAGCATACTATATTTCTCGTTGCGGAGAATGTGAATGAATTGTCGAATGCGAATAATGAATCCAAAATATGCCATCTTTCTTGTATTAATATAAGACAATATTTTAATAACCTTAAATAGCTGATAAATATTTTTCTTCTTCTTATTGTTGATCTTGCGATCTGTCTATGCAGGATATCTATTGTCTTCCTGTGATGAAGATGACCAGCCTTCTTTCCGTTTCTTTGGTAGTCGTCCTGGTGGACGACGGCCCTTTGGAGTCTCGCGCATCACGATCTTGGGAATCCTCGCTGAATCCATTCTTTTGATGTGATCCTGTAATTTTTTTTCAAAAACCACGCACCGCCAGTGTGTTTCGATACTCATATGTATGAAGAAATATAAAAAATACGATCGAATTCTATCAGCTAGCATTTCGAAAATCGGTCCCCCGGGACAGATACTGAAGAGACCCGCCCAATAAACTGAAAAACAAACAAAATGAACAGCGCAGAAAGACATAAGCTGAAAACCCACCCCTTCCCTGCCCACCCCATGGAGAGATATTTTGTAAATGGCCCCTCGGTCCCAGCCCTTATAACTTGAAACTTGATACGACTGCCTTTTTACATCTTTGTAAATTGCTCGCAATGTGAACTGATACAATTGGTAGGCGCTTTAGAGAGCACCTACTTAAATTCTTTGCGATTTTGGTTCGTAAGAGATAAATCCATAATATAATAATAATATTAAATTGGATAATTTATAGAACGCCATTTTTGGGAATTACTCATCTCAAGGGCGCTGTAGAAAATGCTCCGTTTTATGAACTAATTAAAAAAAATAAACATATTTAGTATGAGGGCTGCACCTGACGCAATCGTTCAACATTTATTATATATTTTTCATATTTTTGTCCTGTCACACCTCCGTGGTGCATAGGGCCTCATCATCTTCTCGTCCTGCATGGCTCTTCTCCAAGTGGCTGTAAGTCTGCCTTGCTTCCTCTTTCCCCCCATAGAGGACCAGTCTAGTGCGCCCTGAGCGATGCAGTGACCGATCCACCGCCATTTGCGTCTAGCGACTTGTTCTCTAATTGGCTTTTCGCCTGCCATGGTCCAGAGAACGGCATTTGACACTATTTGGGGCCAATGGATCTTGAATATTGAACGAAGGCACCTATTTACAAACACCTGCAGTTTTCCAATAACGTCCGCGGTTGATTTCCAAGTCTCACATCCGTACAGCAGTACGCTTTTAACGCTACTGCTGAATATTTGGAGCTTGAGCTAACTCGAAATGATACGGTGAAGCATAGCGAAAGCTCCACTTGCCTTATTGAGTCTGCTGACTACATCTTCCTCCGTACCTCCCAAGCCTGCCCTTATTATATATTAGAAAGGGATAATTTGAAAAGGTGCGTTTGAGTCTCGATCTAAACTCTGACTGATTCTCAATGCACTTGAGGTCTACTGGAAGATTGTTCCAGGCTGAAAGGCCGGCTACCGCGAAGGCTCGGTCGCCAAAGTTTGTGAGAGGACAACGTTTTGGCACAGTCAATCTACCCACCTCAGAAGACTTGCTGATTGATTGTCTGACATTCAGGTTCTCGTTGATGCAGAGTTCAGATAATAAGCTAGTACCATTCCATGCAACGTCTTAAAGGCCATCCAGCAAATCTTTTATTGTATCCTTCTGGACATTCAGCCAATGGAGCTCCTTAAGATGCTGTGTTTTATGACAACTCTTCGGCACATCCATTATCAGTCTTGCTGCCGCATTTAATGCACGTTCTTTTAATTTACTCTTTGGGATTTGGATAGATTTGAATTTTATTAATTTTCTCTTTGGAGATGGGGATTTGAATTGCAACCTTTGAAATATTCACGGATGTTAACCAAATCCCACATTTTAGAAATATCGAATGGAGCAAGATCAGCTTAATTTTTTTTGGGTTCATTATTATTTTAAGACTTAATTCTTCCTTGTACTTCTTTCTCAGATTATTCCCGTCCACTCCTGGACAAAGGCCTCCCCTATTCGCTTCCATGTCACTCTGTCTTGTGCAGACTGCATCCAGGTTATTCCGACGTGTCTGTTCAGATCATCATTTGACAGCAGTTGCGGTCGTCCTGCACTTCTCTTTGCCGTCCACGGTCTCCAAGTCAACATGACTTGATTAATTTTCTTAAATATGTTTATGCACGATTTTGTGTGTATTAACATTCTTCTTCTTTGCTAGCCTTCTTCCCTCCACTGCTGGATATAGGCTTCTTCCAATTTCTTCCGCTCGTCTCTATCTTGCCCCCTTTGTATCCAAGATTTTCCAACCCTTTTGATAATATCATCGGTCCATCTCATCGGTGGCCTTCCGACACTTCGCCTCGTTTCCCATGGTCTCCAACTGAGTATCCTGGGTGCCCATCTGTTGCCACCCTGTCTAGCCAAGTGTCCAGCCCATTGCCATTTCAATTTTGCCACTCGGTCCATGACGTCAGCAACCCTGGTGCAGCGTCTGATTTCTTCATTCCTTATGCGGTCACGCAAGCTCACACCAAGTATTTGTCTTTCCATGGACCTCTGTGTATACTTGAGCCTGTGGACTCTTTTTGCTGTAAGAGTTGTCGTCTTTAGTCCGTATATCATCATGGGCAGTATACACATATCGTAGACCTTTCTTTTGAGACAAACCGGTATTTCATCATTTTCAAAGACATGTCTCAGTTTACCAAAGGCAGCCCAACCCAGTCCAATTACTAACATTACTATTCCAGTATTAACATTACTGTTTTTCAATTTGAATCTACGGTAAAGCTTTCCTTGAAGACTTGTTTTAGGACTACTGACTTTAATGTTTTCGCGTTTCCAACATCGTGAAAAAGTCACCTTTCTGTTTTTCAATATCTAATAATTAATTAGAGGGTAGTGTTATACGAAAGTCTCTCTTTTTACAAGATTTTCTAATCTTAAAAACCTCGTTCATTTTACAGTCGTAATCAGTAATAAGTTTTAGTTTTTAATGTAAATATTTTTTTTCAAACGCTTTAGAAATTCGACAATTAACATGTTTTCTAACTGTCAACTTCAAACGACCATTTTTTTTCCTTCTATGTTCGCCATACTTTGTGTTGTAGATGTTTTATTTGTCTTTTTCCTTTTTTATATACGAGTACTTTGTATATACAACACTATTAAAATTACATATCAGACATGTTTCTGACAACCTGTCCTTCTTCAGTGATACATATTATAAAGATACATATTTAAAATTGTTTACAAATATGATAAATTTTAACAGATTTTGTAAAGATTTATTTTGTAACGTTTGTGCTTTTGTCATAACAAATATTTTGAGTGAATTTAAAATTTAAAATAATAATTTAAAGTTCTTATTGGGATTCTGACATTAATATACAACAAAGGAAATAAATCAAAGATTGGACTTGACGTTAAATTTATTTGATTATTTATAATATATTCTTTATTTTTAATTTCTAATATTTCGAAATTGCTCAAAGTTATATTTCTATTATTAACATGCAAAATTTCAACGCCATTATCTTTATTAAATGAGTGATCTTTTTCAATATAGTGGTTAGAAAATTCAGAAAAATTATCTGAAATCTTATGTGCACTTTTATTCTTAATTTAAAATTACGCCTTAGGTTGTCCGAAACATGTTTGATATGCAATTTGAATAGTGTTGTACTCGTGTATACAAAGTATATAAAAAAAAAAATACACACATTTTTTTCTTTAAAGTCTTTAAGATAATCAAATGATTTTACTGAAATCTCTTGATGGAAGTTCATTTTAAATAATAATTAAATAAAACGATGTTTTTTAACTACTTCCACTTTTGTCTTTATTTAGACAGCGACCGGTTTCGCCAGGCTCGCTGGCATCGACAGACTGGTGTCGTCGATGTCGATGTCGATACCAGTCTGTCGATTCCAGCGAGCCTGGCGAAACCGGTCGCTGTCTAAATAAAGAAAAAAGTGGAAGTAGTTAAAAAACATCGTTTTATTTAATTATTATTTAAAATCTTTAATTTAAGAACGTCGCGATTCTCATTTGTCTTCTTCGCGTAACGTAAAATCGTTTTTTTTTTCTTGTCTTATTCGTGGAATCGATGAAACCTTTATCGTTACATAAAATGTTACATCTATTCGAATAAATAACCATTCATTTAACACGGAATGCACTAAATTACACCTACAACGATCGGTCCATTAGAATAGTAACACTTAATCCATTTGAATCCCATACCCGCGATTCGATTCCCAGAAGGGCCCTTTTAATGGCAGCATCACAGAGATTCATCTCTCTATCAGATAATAATGTTTCCAGTTGATTTTGTTCTCCGAGTGTGGCAGAGTTCTTTGTTCATCCCTTTTGTGGGTTTGATAGGGGAATAGGCTTGCGTGTCATATAAATTAAGGGTGGATCCGATATTTAAATCATTTCATTGACAATCGTAAATTAGTATAAATCGATAACGACGTAATATCTGTATACATAGATACATTCTTTCAAATGTCAAAACTATGAAATATTAAAACTTATATATAAAAATAGAATAAAACTTCTAGATGTGATAGGATAAAACTTCTAGATAAAATAGAATAAAACTTCTAGACGTAATAGAATAAAACTTTTAGATTTAATAGAATAAAACTTCTAGATATAATAGACTAAAATATTGAGATTCAATATTATAAATAATCTAGATAAATCGTAAATTAGTATAAATCGATAACCATATAATATCTGTATACATAGGATACATTATTTCAAATGTCAAAACTATAAACGATTAAAACTTATATATAAAATAGAATAAAACTTCCAGATGTGATAGAATAAAACTTCTAGATAAAATAGAATAAAACTTCTAGACGTAATAGAATAAAACTTTTAGATTTAATAGAGTAAAACTTTAAGATATAATAGAATAAATATTCTGGATAAATCGTAAATTAGTATAAATCGATAACCATGTAATATCTGTATACATAGGATACATTCTTTCAAATGTCAAAACTATGAAAGATTAAAACTTAAATATACAAATAGACTAAAACTTCAAGATGTGATAGAATAAAACCTAGATAAAAATTAATAAAACTTATAGATATATCTATAATAATAGACTAATATATATCTATTATAATAGACTAAAACTTTAAGATATAATAGAATAAATATTCTGGAAAAACGAAACATAAACGTTATTTAAAATATAAAAAGGCCTGTTTAATCGTTCAGATGAATCGTAAACGTCAAGTTACTACAATTGAACGTGGATCCATAAGCTATGACCATGGACGGAGCACTTGCAAAAGTATACCACGGTCACTAATGGCATAATTTCTTGGGTAATTATTGCTATGTACGCATCTTATAATTTCTCGTTTTTACTATGACCCTGACGGCGGCACGGTAAAGCTCGGAAGTCTTATATCAGAATATAAACTATGCTCTGCTAATCTAATACAAATGATTCGGCTTCGATTCAATTCTCCAGGGGGTACTTATGTAGTTCCTACCGGTTAACTGCTATTCAGTACTTGAATTGTAATGTCTGATGTGATTGAGCGAATTAATGAACCCCTTTTATATAGAAATAGGGGAGTGTTCTAAAATACAGAACCTATATAGATCAACAGAATTACATCCCTCATTTAATGGTCAAGTAACATAGTTGTTATTGCTTTAATAGGGACCTAAAATAAACTTTTGAATGAGTGTCTAATTGAACGCACAGTCTTCATGTTTTTCTAATTCCTCAGCATTGATTCCGTCTTCTTGGAGGATAGCAATCTAAATTTTCCCAATTCATTCAGCACAGACTGTTTTATCTCCCAATATGCAGAATCAACCTGCCTCTGGTGATGCCGGTGGGGAGAGCAATCAAACTGATGAAAATGATCGCTTCATAAATCTAGTGTTAATGAATCTGATTTGATGTTTTTTTTATTACTCGTCTTAAATTAATCCTGTATTCATTATGTTCGATTCAATAATAATAATCAGATTCCTCCTTTTACTCCTTTCTCCTTAAATACTTTGTCTACATTTAATCTCCCAAGCTCCCATTCCCAATCAAATGCAAATTAATCATTTATTAATTTCTATATAAATTATGTCTTTTCAAACATATGTTTTTTTTTTCTAAATTAAATTTTTTTGTATATATATTTTTTTATACTATCATCATGTATTATTATTATTTAATATTATTTATTAGTTCTTACTTTTAAGAAATAATGGTTAGTACCTACTTATAACAAATAGTACAGGTTAATTTTTAAATTTGAATTATTCTATCTATTTTTAAATGCTTTTTTATTAGTCTTTCATTGTTTAGTTTATATTATATTTTATTAATATTATATTTTTACACCTGAAGATGGAAGTATCCTCCGAAACATGTCGTGTTTTTTTAATATTTTTTATTAAAAAGTTTTTCAATTTCCTAAGTATATTACTATGGAATTCCACAGTGTTAATGCCTTAGCGTTCAATAATTTAAGTTAATGTTCAGTTTAATGTGTATATTATAAATTATTCTTTTTATTTTTCAGGCTTCTTCCCTCCACTGCTGGATACAGGCCTCTTCCATTTCTCTGCACTCGTCCATTTCTTGCCTCTTCCGCATCCAGGTCGTTCTAGCTATTCGGGCAGTGTCATCCGTCCATCTTTCAGGTGACCACCCGATACTCCTTTTCTTTGTCCAAGGATTGGAGCATTCTGGATGTCCATCCTGTAATGCCCTGTCTGGCTAAATGTCCAGTCCATTACCACTTAAATTTAGCTATATGATACGGCAAACTTTGGTTCGGCTCCTTATTTCATCATTTCATATTTTATCTCGAAGGCTCACGCCGAACATTTGTCTATCCATGGAACGTTGCGTATTTTAATTTGATTTAATACAAAAGCTACAAAGCTAATTATTGATTTTTTCATTAATTAATCGGTTGGTGGTCTAGGGGACAGAATGCTTAACTCCTGATCCAGGAGACTTGAGTTCAAGTCTAAACAATACCACATTCCTTCTTAATAATAATGAACTATTTTCTTCTCAACTTTGAGAATGTTTAATCTAATAATAAATGCTAATACCGTTTATTTAATTAACAAAAATGAAATCCTGATAATACCTGAGAAGGGCGAAATATGTCATCCCATATAAACTGACGTGTCAACCTTCGTGGCAGAGTGGTGGTGGCTCTGACTTCCATGCCGAAGGTCCCGGGTTCGATTCCCGGCAATGGTAGTGTAATTGTCACACTGTCTTTGGTCTGGTGTAGAATTCACGTGACAATAAAATAGCGATATATTGTCTACCTATCACATGTCATGAGAATCAATATAAATAGCTATAATAAATCGTATACAGTAATTGGGTTCAAACGACCTGTTTTATGCAAGGAAAAAAAATAATAAAACTCCTAGAAGACAGGCGTTTTCATTTTTATTAATTATTTAATATAGAGTTTTACGGAAAGAACGAATGAAGAGATAATAGTAAAAAAATTATATGTTAACGATAAAAATGGAACCAGAAATAGGGGAAGACCGAAGAAAACGTGGCATGATAAAATAAATCAAATATTGAATGTCAGCCATGTGAAGAGTCAGAGAAATCGACGCGCGTGCACGACACAAGCAAGAGAAATATGTCAGGAAAGAAAAGTGTGGCTGTCCGTTCTTTCTGTCCACCTCTTCGGGGAGACGGTGTGATGATTTGTTAGTTAGATAGTTAGAGTTTTATATCATTGTTCAAGAAACAATAAAACCATTTATTTAAACCCTTGGAGTCTTTTTACACAATGGAGTTCTAGTGCCAACCCTCATGTATGGAAGTGAAGCTTGGAACTGGCAAAAGAAGGATAAACGCCGTAGAAATGAGATCAATAAGAAACGGGGAAAACGCTGTATGATAGAATACCGAACGATGAAATAAGAGAGAAATGTAAGGCAGGTGACGGCATCATGCATCAAAAAAGGATCCTTGAGATGGTTTGGACATATGGAACGAATGGATGAGAGAAGAATGGTTAAAAAGTTGTACACAAGCAGCGTGAGTGGAAAAAGAAGCCCAGGACGACCGAGGAAAACATGGCATGACCAAATAATCAATTACTAAAAGGCGACCACATTCGAAGTCGGAATAATCGACGTACGTGCATAGTGTGATGTATGAATGTACAAGAAGGACAGGACAGGGCATTGTGGCGATCCATCCTCTCTGCCTACCCCTCCGGGAAGATGGCGTGATGGTTAGTTAGTTAGTTAGTTAGTTAGAGTCTTTTTTTAAACTTCGAATAATTTATTGTAAAATAAGTTCAAAAAAATTACGTGTGTCTTGCACAGGCGTCGCTGTTCACTCGGTATCCATTACCTTTCTTGTTGAATAAGACGCAAAAAGAACATCCAAATTCAAACGTTGAATTTCAAAAAAGGAATAAATGTTCGTAGACGATTTAAAAGTCGGAATTAATTATCCGTTTAAACGAAATATCAACGCAATTAAGCCTCGAGCACTTGTCACATTTTGGTCATCGCACCAAGACGAATGGATCTCGTTCCAACCGGTACAGAGGTTATCTTGCGAGGGAATCAAAACAAATAACTCCAGGCATAGATCACGGGCCGGCCGTTAGAGATAACTACATAATAAATGCCGGGTTAATTAGTGTCTTTATGGGCTATCAACTCGGTGTAAGCGACGAGAACACTGTCATAAATTTTAAATAATAACCTCTGATGAAATCATTTTTAGTTATTTCGTTCTGTGCGCGTTTAGGGGTCAGCACCGATCCAATGTCATTTTGGACCATTTCGTTTAAGTACTGCTTACGTTTTTATTGCTGGATGAACAATGATGTACAACTCTATTTAAAGGATTTAAATTTAATTAAAACATTTGTTTTTTAGAAATTTAATTATATTTTATGGCATTATTTTGTTGAATAGTTCTTTATTATTTATTTATTTTATAGACATACAATATTTATACTGTATTCCCATGAGTATAACTCATTAAGGAACAAAATGATAATTCGCATATTTATTATCACATACGAAAGTCCGAAAGGCGTGCAAGATGGATCGGCTATGTAATACGTCAAGAAGGTCTCTTGCATGCCATAATGGAGGGTATGACCGAGGGAACAAACTCTAGGGGACGCCCACGTCGAGAGTACCTGGAGGACCTGTTGGTGGACGTGCGCTGCTCATCATATGCAGATTTCAAAAGAACCGCACAAGACAGGGAGGAATGGAAGAGAATAATAGAAGAAATTACTGCAAACCAATCCCAGGATTGAAACTTTCTAACTAACAAATATACAACAATTATAACTTTCAGGAAATATCAAAACACAGACATAGAAACTAAAACATCTTACAACAACAACAACAACAAACCATCACACCGTTTCCCCGCAGGGGTAGGCAGAGAGATTGGACCGCCACACTACTCTATCCTGACATACCTCTCTAGCTTCCTCCACATTCATACAGCGAGTCAAACACGCACTTCGATTCTTCCGGCTTCTGACATGACCAACCTTTAAAATTTGATTAATTTGGTCATGCCATGTTTTCCTCGGTTTACCTCGACTTCGTACTCCATTTACATCGCTAACGTATACTTTTTTAACCATTCTTTCTTCACCCATGCGCTCCATATGTTATTAATTAGAATGAAAAGTTCTAAAATTTTATAAGAAAGATATGTTATGCCTAGCAAATGCATTATCAAATGCCATACGGCAAAATATGTCATTAACATAAAATTAAATCTTATAGAAAACAGACGTTATCATAAATAATATATTTATTGTTTCTTGAGCAATGATGTAAAACTCCATATTAAATAATTAATAGGAATGAAAACGTTAGTTTTCTAGAAGTTTCATTATATTTTATGGGAATGACATTTCCACAAAATATAATAAATCTTGTAGAAAACAGACGTCTTCATTAATATTTAATATTTATTATTAGTATTATTTTGTTGAATCGCTCTTTACATCATCGCCAAATCTATGTAAAGGGTATTATAGCTATCATAGTGATTCGTGACATGTGATAGGTAGCTAATCTATCGCCATTTTATTGTCACGTGAATTCTACACCAGACCAAAGACAGTGTGACAATCACACTGCCCTCGCCGGGAATCGAACCCGGAACCTTCGCGGTGGCAGTCAATACACTTGCCACTCGGCCACGAACGTCGGCCAAACTTTATGAAAATATCCGTTTTATATAAGATTTATAATATAATAATATATGGAAGTAACATATTTAATATTTGATAATACTAAAAAATATTTTACTATTTTCTGGCGAGATAAACAAAATGTGTTTTTATTCAAAATAAAATCCTAAATATTTGATGCCTCAACGATGTTCTTATTTCACAAAAAAATATTTTTAAATTAGAACAATGTTTGAAAATCTATCAGAAGGTAAGGTTCAACACACATGCTAACACGTGTATATACATATTCATAATAATTGCCGTTTTCCTGGACATACGTGGGTACATTTAAAATATTTTTTTCCATACCGTGAACTATCTTTTAGCTGTCTTGCGAGATGAAGAGATTCATAGATACGGGGGAAGCTGAAATATCGGAGTTAATTAGTGTTATTCTCTGTGACTGGCCCCCGGGGGATATGGCGTGATGATTAAGATGACTAGTTAACTAGTTAGCTATCTTACTTGATAGCTGATAGTGAATTGCCCCTACACTACGGCCACAAATAATGTATCCAACAAATATATTGTTTCGATTTTAACGTGTGTAACTTCAAATGTCTCTAATCAAATAGATAATCCATTGTTTTGGCGGAAACACTTTGATATTTCAACATTATTAACTGTTTAAATATTTTTTTAAAAATTAGATAAACTTAACATATATAACATGTGCTAGTTAACTTGGCGAGTACGTATACTAGGGACATTAATAATAGACATATCATTATGTTAAATTTTGAAAGGATTTTTAGATGGAAGTGTTGAGTTGAGGGTGTTTTATTGCACTCAGTTTATAATAATTTTGGTCAGTTTATATCGTTCTCCCAATGATGAAAATGTAAGCCTTCGAAACATGTCGAGAAACTTAAACTCAAAAGTGAAAAAACAGTGTTTTAATTCATAAAAAATTCGGCATAAAAACTTTGTTATAAATATCACAATTGATTATATTTTGTCGCGACAGCTGTTTCGCTAACCGATGCTAGCATTGTCAGGTCTTACAATCAATGTTTATTGCAAGACCTGACGATGCTAACATCTGTTAGCGAAACAGCTGTCGCGACAAAATATAATCAATTGGGATAATAATAATAATATGCTAACTTTTAAAGCGCCGTTTTTGTGATGTAATCACCTCAAGGGCGCATAAAGGCGTGTTTTAAATCTAAAAATCTAAATGTGAACGCTGCATCTGATTTTCACGATCGGTTAGAAAGTACGAGTATAGTAGAACAAAATATAAAAGTTTTAATTGGGTATGAAATATGAAAAAGATGGGTTTTCAGTTTAGATCTGAAATCTGTCGGATCATTTATTTATTTACTTTATTGATCATTTACCAAGTACATGGTTTTTAATACCTCCCAACTGGGGTAACCCGTTTTAGGGAGGCATTCCTAGCACTCTATATAATTTCAATATATAGTTTCTAAATTTAGGGAACAATTAATGAACAAGGGGAGCAACACATATCCTAAAGTGTATAACTTAAAATTAATTGTCTTATATAATATATTCTAACACTATTTAAACTATTTACCTATTTTAAAAAATTACACTACATTCAAGCCGCCCTTTTTTTAATGTCTCCGTAGTTAACTAACTAACTAACTAACCATCACGCCGTCTCCCCGAAGGGGTAGGCAGAAAGAATGGACTGCCACACTTTTCTTTCCTGACATATTTCTCTCGCTTCCTCAACATTCATACATCGTGTCATGCACGCGCGTCGATTTCTCTGACTCCTCACATGGCCGACATTCAATATTTGATTTATTTGATCGTGCCACGTTTACATTTGTCTGTTGTCATTTGTTTGTCTCCGTAGTTACATATATTATATTTTGTGATTGTGCATTCTGCATGCATCTGAGGTGTGAAAGGAGATGGAATGAAAAGTGTGGCGATCCATTATTTCTACCTACCCCTTGGGAGAGACTGCGTGGTGGTTAATGCGTTGGTTCATTATTAATTTTTAATTTTACTTTTAAACGCGTATTTGTGCTGGCGCGAAGATTATTGCCGGCAGTGAATACCCGCTATTCCAGCAATCGCACCAACAAGAGGTGATATATTCGGGCCATGAATCAAACGGGCGATCGCCTAAAACTAAACATCCAAATAAGACGTAAAATTAAGTTTTTTTATAATTCGAACGGTGTTATAACACACGATGGAGAACACATTGAAATGAATGTGAACAAAAAATGTTATGGATCCTAGAGCAGGGGTGTAGTCTATGCAATAAAACTTTTAAAAATATATTAAAATTGATCCCAAGATTTAAATCAATGGAAATAAAATTTATTACATCATTTAATCTTTTATGTGAGCAGAAAATCGATCTCTTTTTCTTTTTTTTATACTTTGTATGTACTGAATTAATCAACAAAGTGAATGGTGCACCTAAAGTTGTCATCGCAAACAAAAACTTATCCAAAAAAAGCTAGAATGGCAGTGCACAATGGTGTTCTTCTACCGACCCTTATGTATGGAAGCGAAGCATGGAACTGGCAAAAGAAGAATGAAAGTAGAATAAATGCAGTAGAAATGAGATCTCCTAGACGAATGTGTCGATATTCTGTGTATGATAGAGTGTCGAATGAAAATATAAGAAGTGAATGCGGTGCGAATGATGGTGTCATGAACAAAATAATGAAAGGATCATTAAGATGGTTTGGACATATGGAAAGAATGAATGAAGAAAGAATGGTAAAAAAATTATATGTTTATGATGTAAATGGTACCAGAAATAGAGGAAGACCGAGGAAAACGTGGCACGATCAAATAAATCAAATATTGAATTCGGCCATGTGAGGAGTCAGAGAAATCGACGCGCGTGCATGACACGATGTATGAATGTTGAGGAAGCGAGAGAAATATGTCAGGAAAGAAAGGTGTGGCAGTCCAGTCTTTCTGCCTACCCCTTCGGGGAGACGGCGTGATGGTTAGTTAGTTAGTTAGTTATAATATTTTATATAGGTAAACAGAAAATTTATCATTATTATGAAAAAGAAATCGGTCGTAGTCCGGACGATAAAACTATTCATTTATTTTTTGTGCAGTGCACAATGATGTTCTTGTGCTGACCCTTATGTGTGGAAGTGCATGGAACTGTATAAAGAAGGATGAAAGTATAATTAATGCAGTAGAAATGAGATACGTCTCAAAATCCGGATCGTCCAGCTGACGACAAGTGCACCTTCTAAAAGAACATTATGTGTTAAATTATTTTTATTTGTTATTTAATTTCATATCATTGCATTTTATATTATTCGTTATAGATTTATTTTGTAGACATTGGATGATCAAAGTGTGCGCGGGAGATGCCTATTGGTGGCGATGAGGTTCGCAACCCATCACACTGCGTCTCTCGCGGGGGCGAAAAGAGAAGGATGGAGTGCCGCATCGATTAAAGTGTGGCAGTCCATTATTTCTGCCTACCCTCTCGGGGAGACGGCGTGATGGTTAGTTAGCTAATTAGTTAGAAATGAGATCTCTAAGACGAATGAGTGGTAAATCTGTGTATAATAGAGTGTCAAATGCAAATATAAGAAGTGAATGCGGTGCGAAATAGAGGAATGCCGAGAAAAACTTGACACGGTCAAATCAATCAAATATTAAATATAGGTCACGAGTCGGAGAAATCGACGTGCGTGCATGACACGATGTATGAATGACCTGACACGGTACCAGAAGAAGAAGAAGATAGGATTGATAAATATTTATTTACACTTGGAACAAATCCTTAATATGAAAGTATGTAATTATTTTGAATATAGCATAAGAAGGCAAATAATGTTTCTTCGTTTTAATATTTATTTTAGTTCTGAATGCACCCCTGGCTCGAAATAAGGTCTTCGAAAAGGCAACATTTGTAAATCGGACTCGCTGGAGAACCGTCCATATATCTCCAGAGAGGGCCAGCCATCTTATCGTCTCATTAATTTCGGTTCAACACGTTTTAAAACAAATACACACTTTATAACTGTGTTAACAAAATCACCTTTCGCTTAGCTGTGTGTGTGAGACACGCGCTTGTAGATGTATGCGTTAAAAACAAACAAAAAAATTCCCGCCATTTAATTACCTAGAGGGATAATCGAAGAGCTATCTCCCATAAAGCTTCGCTGACTAAGATTACCTGAATTTATCCAAAAAATTCATAATTCTTAACAAACACATTATTATTATTATTATTTTGTTAAAAAAACTCCTTACATCATTACAGCGCAAGCCAAATCGATATAAAGGGTGAATAAAAAGATTACCAAAGGAAATATAAATAGAACCTTATGAATAGAAAAAGCTAGTTATTTGCTTGCTGCCTTTATCATAAGGGTATTTACGAATTCGCCATAACTGCATCCCAAGAGGTCTATCTCTTTTGCAACCTCATTTAAGAGACGAATCGCTTTCAATACAGGAGAACTTCGAAGGGCCTCAGTACGGCAATTTGGGACAATTATCACGTTGTTTGCTTGAAGGGGTAGGCAGAGAGAATAGACCGCCACATTTCTATATTTTTCTATCTACTCTATCTACTGATACGAGGTGTGCCGAAGAGTTGTCACATAACACAGCATCTTGAGGAGCTCCACTGGCTGAAATGTCCAGAAAGGATACAATACAAGCTCTGCTGGACGGTCTTCAAGGCGTTGCATGGTATGGCACCAGCTTATATATCTGAACTCTGCATCAACGAGAACCTGAATGCCAGACAATCTACATTGCGATTAGCTAAGACTTCTGCGATCGGTATATTGACTGTGCCAAAACGCTGTCCTAGCACAAACTTTGGCGACCGAGGCTTCGCGGTAGCCGGCCCTTCAGCCTGAAACAATCTTCCAGCAGACCTTAGATGCAATGAGAATAAGTCAGAGTTTAGATTGAGACTCAAAACGCACCTTTTCAAAGTATCCTTTCCTGATAAGAAGGATTGATCGACTGCGTTAGGTGCAGCCCTCATTCTAAATATATTTCTTTTTTTACTAGTTCATAAAACGGAGCATTTTTACAGCGCCCTTGAGATGAGTAATTCATAAAAATGGCGCTCTATAAATTATCCAATTTATTATTATTATTACTCGATCCTGACACACGTCTATAACTTCCTCCCGAAGCCATAATCATAACTGGAATTTACTGTTTAATTTAATCACTGTCATACATATAATATCACAATTGATCTAATTTCTATGAAATTATCGCGACAGCTGTTTCTCTAACCAATCAGGTGTTACAATCAACTGACAATTTCATAGAAATTAAATATTCTTCTTCTTCTTCTTCTTCTGATTGTAGATCTTGCTATCTGTTTATTCAGGATATCAACTTTCTTCCTGTAATGAAGACGACCAGCCTTCTCTCCATCTCTTTGGTGGTCGTTGGCCCTCTGGAGTCTCGTGCATCACGATCTTAGGAATTCTTGCTGGATCCATTATCTCGTTGTGGTCCCTCCAGAATCGTCTTCTCTGCCTACTCCATCTCACTATGTCTTAAATTTTGCAGGATTTGCGAATTTATTCATTGGGTATCCTATCTCTAAGGGTTCTCCCCACAATGGGTCGCAATGTTCTCATTTCTGCTACTCTTAAGAGATGTTTAGTTCTGACAGTGTCTGCTCTTGCTTCAATTCCGTTAGTCATTAAGAAATTAAATCAATTATGATATTACATAACAGTGTTTCAATTTTCAATTCAATGAGATCTCTTAGACGAATTTGTTGATACTCTGTGTATGATAGAGTGTCGAATAAAAATAAAAGAAGTGAATGTGGTTAGAATGATGGTGTTATGAACAAAATAATGAAACGATCATTGATATGGTTTGGACACATGGAAATAATAAATGAAGAAAGAATGGTAAAAAATATATATGTTAACGATGAAAATGGAACTAGAAATAGAGGAAGACCGAGAAAAACATGACACGATCAAATAAATCAAATATTGAATGTCGGCCACGTGAGGAGTCAGAGAAATCGTTGCGCGTGCATGAAAGGAAGGGAGAGAAATATGTCAGGAAAGAAATTGTGGCAGACCTTTATTTCTGCCTACCCCTTCGGGGAGACGGCGTGATGGTGATTAAACAATCAATCATGTTGAATATTATATAACAGTGTTTTGATTAATCAATTAATCATGTTGAAATAACAAAGTGTTTCTGCCAAAACAATGGATTATCTAATCAATATTGGAATTTACTAAATTCACATTTTTTTTATTAACATTATTAATTAATATGGCTAATTTTGTGACTTTATGTTTTTTATGGTTCCACTCCCGGCTTGTTATCCTGTGTCTGGTGAACAACACAACAAATACTCCGAACCTGCCAATGCCGATACCTTGAAGGACAATAAAAGGCATTTTCGAAGCAATGAAATCCGATATTCGAAATCAGAAGACCGACCAACGATACTATTACTTCTACCCACGTGGAGTCTACAGTATGTTCCAAATACAACTTTATCACTTTTTCAAAAACAAATATTCAACATCACACTTTCTTCTTTTTCGGCGTGACAACCCTTGATGAGTCTTAGCCTCCTCCAAGAAACGTCTCCATCCTGTCCTGTCTCTGGCCGCCACCTCCCAGTCTTGCTGCTGTTATGTACATATTGGAACGCAGCAACAAAATTGTAAGAAGCATATCTTTATCTGGTGTCGACTTCCTGTTCCCCCTAATCTACCGAAAAACAATATTATGTAAACATGCTGTGAATATGAACTTTGAAAGCTCAACTTTGAATGCAGTAAAGTCCAGGATATTATCTTAATGTTCCTTGATAACTCCTGTTTATAAATAGGGCATTTGCTGTATTTGTCGCACACATTAAATTTGTAAACAAAGCTTGTAACACACGTATTGTAAATTTATATAATAAATCATCGAGATCCAATCGATCGTGCATTTTCATTTTAGAAGACCGTAACACTGGATAACCGTAACCGTGGGTTTTGTTCTTCGAACTGTTATGGTTTTCAGAGATACCCGGGTCCTTAGAACTCTGTATAACTCCTTAGTCAGAAGCAGACTCGATGGAGGTGCCGTGATATGGAGTCCTCATGAGGCTCAGTATTCTCTCATGTTGGAGAGGGTTCAAAAGAAATTCTTGAGAGCCCTCTACATGAGAGAGTACGGGGTATATTCTTGGCTCTATCCAACGGCATTTCTCTTGGGTAGGCTGGGGTATAACTCCCTTGAACTGAGGAGGGAAGGATTACTGTCAACACATTTTTTCAAATTGATTCGGGGCTCTATTGAGAACCCCTATGTTCTGGAGCAAATAGCTATTTTTGTTCCTGATAACTACCTGCGACAACGCCGACATCAATTGTTCTTTACTCCGTCACGCAGAACCAACCTGACTTTGGTGATGCCAGTAGGAAGAGCAATTCGGACGCTGAATCTAATCATCTCGGATTTGGACATTTTCAGTGTCAGTGAGGCAGTATTCATAAAAAAAATATTGCAAATTCTGGAAAGAGTACTGCCTCACTGACGTCGACATATTTGGATTCCTTTTGATATGTATGATTTTTTGGTCTCATGTTGTTTTGTTTTATTTTATCTTTGTAATACCGTTTTGTGTCCAAATGAGTCGCCTAAATGTTTTATCGTTTGTAATGTCTCATTTGTGTATAATGTATAAATAAATAAACACTGCTCCAGGACCCGACAGTCTGCCACGGCACCATTCAACTATCGCAGTCTCGGCCTGCTGACGCTTCTTCACCCTAATGGATTGTTAAACAGACTTAAACTAGTCTCATCTTAGTCTTATTAGAGATATGTTTGTCTTGACATATCTTGGTGAGCTTTGTCATGGCAGTTTAAGCCAGCCATTTGAGTTCTGCGTCAAATCTCTCTCTCGCATTACCCCCGGTCAGTAAGTAATTGATATGAGTGGAAACGTCTGTCTTCTAGGAGTTTTATTATATATTAAATGAAATGGCATGTTTCGCCCTTCTAAGGCATTTTGATAAAGACGTTTTCATTCATATTAATTATTTAATATGGAGTTGTACAGCATAAACGCTGGTGCGAAAATGAACGTTATGTCCATCAGCTGTTTGCTATATGCAGACGACGCTGTTTTAATCGCTGACAGCATGGACGATCTGCAAGCGCTAGTGTCAAGAATGTACGAAGTATGCAATAAGTATGACCTTGTGATGAACGTATCAAAGTCTAAAGTTATGGTATTTGAAAAGGAAGAATGTATAACGGATTGTGACAAACGTAAGAACGGTCAGAAATCGGAGCAAGTTACCGAATTTGTCTATCTGGGAAGCATGTTTACAAGAGATGAAAGAATGGAGAAAGATATCGTAAGAAGGTTTGGAGCTGGAAACAATATAAATGGTGCACTCAAATTCATTACCGCCAATAGAAATATGTCGACTGAAACAAAGATAGCAGTGCACAACGGAGTTCTAGTGCCGACCTTTATATATCGAAGTGAAGCTTGGAGTTGGCAAAAATGCCGTAGAAATGAATTTCACTAAGAAGAATGTGCGGAAAAACAATGTGTGATAGAATATCTAATGATGAAGTAAGAAAGGAATGTAAAGCGGATAAATAAAATTAAGAAAGGGTCACTAAGATGGTTTGGACATATGGAACGAATGGATGAGGGAAGAATGGTTAAAAAGATATGTACAAATAGTGCGAATGGAAAAAGAAGTCGAGGAAGGACAAGAAAGATATGCATGACCAAATTAATCAATTACTCAAAGGCGGCCATGTTCGAAGTAGGAACACTCGATGTGTGAATGTAGAAGAGGCGCGAGAATTATGTCAGGATAGAATAATGTGGCGATCCATCCTCTCTGCCTACCCCTCCGGGGAAACGGCGTGATGGTAAGTTAGTTAGTTAGAGTTTTACACCATTTATGAGAGTAGGCTGACTTTTCGTGCACATATCGAGAGGGTTTCTGACATTGCACTGAGGATGTAGGGCTTCATCATTCGGACCGGAAGAGTTTTCAGAAATCCCAATGTGCTCAGAGTCCTATACAACGCGTTGGTTCGGAGCAGACTCGAAAGTGGTTCTGTGATATGGAGTCTTCACGAGGCGAGATATTCCGTTATGCTGGAGAGAGTTCAGAAAAAATTTCTGAGGTATCTCTACATGAGAGAGTTTGGTAGTTATCCGTGGCTCTATCCCACGGCAATTGTTTTAGGAATGCTCCGAACCAATTCTTTACAGTTTCGAAGAGATGGACATCTCATAACCCATTTTTTTTAATTAATCAGGGGATATTTCGAGAACTCGGCCGTGCTAGAGGGTGTTGGGCTTTTTGTCCCTGATAGATTCCGACAGCGACAGCACAGATTGTTTTACCAACCGGCCACCAGAACCAATCTGCCTCTGGTAACACCGGTGGGAAGAGCAATTAGTCTGCTGAACGCTGTCTCCTCGGAGATCGACGTCTTTTATATTAGTGAAGGTGCGTTCAGGGGACAAATACTCTTGACTTTAGAAAGTATATAGTCTTCCTAATGTCGAACCATCTCTAATGCGTTCCTGGTACTTTGTTGTATTTTTATAATATTTTACCTGTACTTAATAGATGCCTTAAACATTTTCCAATGTCTTTTGAGTTAATAAACTGATTTGATTTGATTTGATTTGAAAAGAAGCAATAAATAAGTATAAATCATTTCTACGATTTTAGTTTCCAGCTTCTAACTTCAGTTCTAAGCTTTTATTTGAGGTTATGTAACGTGGACAGTACTTACCGTTGCTTTCCACTAGGCAAGGTCACGAAGTTTATTTTAATACGCCAATCAGTAGGAAAATCAATTAAATATTTTATGACGTCCTGTACATCATCCCACATGCTCTCTGCATACTAAACTGGCAGTAAATACACATTTTTATTGCTCGAGCCATTCTCTTGCCCATTACGTGGATACGTTTAAATACTCCTGCGGTTTGAGGCAACACGGTTTGGACCCGGACCAGTGTTTCTCAAAATGTTTACGCCTGCGAACCCGTGAAAATATGAGACCTATCTTGCGAACCGGTAAAGGCGATTTTTTCAAAGATAATGAAGTGATTTTTATATACAATAATATCGTGGGTTCAATACTAGAACTAGACAAGTCGAATTTTGGTGGTTTTGAGTTATTTATGCCAAATGTTTGTGTTGCTCAGGGAGTACTGAATGCTCTAATTGGTTATCTCAAATATTCTACCATTATTAAATTAAAGACAAATTTCAAAAGTAGACAAAAGGAAAAATCATACTACGTTTAGTGCTAGAACTAGACAACTAGTAGTGAAATGATAGAAAATGTTAAAAAAACACATTCAGTCTTTTCCAGTTGTGGCGTCACACTACACCAGATCTGATACCGAACGAAAGTATCTATCCCCAGACTTAAATATAAGAATGTTGTATCGATCTTGTATCAAAGATTGTGAAGAAAAACAAATACCGTGTGTTAAAGATTCTGCTTTTAGAAATATCTTCTGCAATAATTTCAATCTGGGATTCCATCAACAGAAAAAGGCTGTTGAAGACGGGGTAATAGTGGATAATTACAAAGAGCATGTAGACATAAAGAACACAGCAAGAAGAGTTAAAAAAGAAGACAAAGTAATAGCCGAGCGATTAGTTCAATTTATATAAGAGACATTCACTATGTAACAATTTCTATACATTTTTATATAAGAGTTTTATTTAAACACTTTTGTAGGCTTGTCAATCAGTTTTATTGAGCTAGTGAATTGTATAGCATCACCAAAATCGCGATAGCTTTGAATAAAGATTAATAAGTAACATTTACATAGTGTTTAAATAAAACTTTCATTAGTACAAAAATAATATACCTAATTAAAACTTTTTTTAAACAGTAACATTAGTATAATAATTCAAGCAATAGTGTCAAAATGTTGGTTCCAAGTCATAGATAACTAATAATTACACGTATATATCCTGATATACCCCGCAACAATGGTTAGTGCTAAAGGTTAGTGTTAAAAAATAATGAAGCCATTTTTGGTCAAGTTTATACATTTAGTGGCTTCCTTGAACTCTAAGCTATGTTTTTCAACAATAAACTACGTGTTAATTACTATCCTTCTGAAAATAATGTCATGATTTGTGTAGCCAAAAACTTTAATTGCCATTATCTCAAAACTATCTATTTAGAGTTATCTAGTTCTAGTATTGAACCCACGATATAATGGCCGAGCCATAGAGGGCTCCCTCCGCTTACCCGAAGCTGTTATAGGAACAGCGGCGCTTTTCATCAGCTTCACTCGTGCACTCCCTAGGCACGTCCCGTCGTCCAGGATTGGGCGCATGCGGACCCACAACCGTGAAGGATAGTCTTGATGATGAACAAAACTTGTATAAAACAAACGTTTTCATTAATATTGATTATTTTAATAAAATAAAATTAAGTATAAAGATGAAGGAACAATTAGCGTGAATGGTGAAAACTTGGAGCAAGTAGTTGAGTTTGTGTATTTAGGTAGTATGTTTACAAGAGATGGGAGAGTGGAGAGGGATATTGAAAGAAGGGTTGGGGCAGGCAACAAAGTGAATGGTGCACTTAAAGTTGTCATCGCAAACAAAAACCTATCCAAAAAAGCTAGAATGGCAGTGCACAATGGTGTTCTTCTACCGACCCTTATGTATGGAAGCGAAGCATGGAACTAGCAAAGGAAGGATGAAAGTAGAATAAATGCAGTAGAAATGAGATCTCTTAGACGAATCTGTGGATATTCTGTGTATGATAGAGTGTCGAATGAAAATATAAGAAGTGAATGCGGTGCGAATGATGGTGTCATGAAGAAAATAATGAAAGGATCATTAAGATGGTTTGGACATATGGAAAGAATGAATGAAGAAAGAATGGTAAAAAAATTATATGTTAATGATGTAAATGGTACCAGAAATAGAGGAAGACCAAGGAAAACGTGGCACGATCAAATAAATCAAATATTGAATGTCGGCCATGTGAGGAGTCAGAGAAATCGACGCGCCTGCATGACACGATGTATGAATGTTGAGGAAGCGAGAGAAATATGTCAGGAAAGAAAGGTGTGGCAGTCCATTCTTTCTGCCTACCCCTTCGGGGAGACGGCGTGATGGTTAGTTAGTTAGTTAGTTATGAAGGAAAAATGGTTAAAAAGGTATATCAAGTAGTGTGAATGGGAAAAAAGTCGAAGAAGGCCAAGGAAGACATGGCATGACCAAATTAATCAATTACTGAAAGGCGGCCATGTTCGAAGTAGGAACAATCGACGAGCGTGCATGTCACGATGTGTGAATTTAGAAGAGGCGCGAGAATTATGTCAGGATAGAACAGTGTGGCGATCCATCATCTCTGCCTACCCCTCCGGGGAAACGGCATGATGTTTAGTTAGTTAGTAAGGTTTACATCATTGTTCAAGAAATAGTAAATAAATTTTTGGTTATGGGTTTTTAATCTAATATTACAAAATATAGAAATAACAAATGGAGATCTTGTTGCAAATACAAATGTAACAAGAAATAACTTTAATCGACATCAGTTTCTGTTGTGGATTCACATTTTAATGTAGAGAATTACGCTTTGTATTTATATGGAAACTACCACCTTAACTGCGAGGACCATATATAAATTAAAATGTACACAGCGATCTATGGAGAGACAAATGTTAGGCATAAGTCTGAGAGATAGAATAAGAAATGAAGAAATCAGACGCCGGACAAAGGTTGTCGACGTGGTGGATCGTATTGCCAGGTTAAAGTGGCAATGGGCAGGTCATGTTGCCAGACAGGGAACAGACAGATGGGCACCCAGAGTCCTAGGATGGAGACCATGGGACATGAAAAGAGGAATAGGCCGGCCTCAGAAACGTTGGGCCGATGATATTGTCCCTGTCGCGGGTAGCAGGTGGATAAGAGAAGCCCAAAGAAGAGAAAAATGGAAGAAATTAGAAGAGGCCTACATCCAGCAGTGGAGAGACGGCTGAAGAAGAAGAAGAAGATTTATATTCACAAAATTTTATTTCTCAGACATCCTTCGGTTGTGACACAAACAAACATCAATCCACATTTTTTAACATATGTTGAAGTAAAAACTTTTCAAAAATATTATATTTACTTGTTTTTGAACTTTTTACAATCATTTTTTGGACCGTACACTTCCTTCTTTAGCGTAAATTGTTTTACCAAAAGGTTTAAATTGAAGTTCATATTTTTTCGGTTGAGATAGGATTTGTTTTGAATCCCGTCTGTCCTTACATTTTCGGCACAGGCATTTTAAAGCAGACGACAAACCGTTTATACGGATCAGCAAAATCAGTGGACCGCTACCGGTCCGCGGACCGGTGATTGGGAAGCGCTGGCCTAGATGTCCCATCGAGTGCAATAGACAGAATCAGGGGTCACGAATAGTCAAAACTCACACACTAAATAACTACTTACAAACAAATTAACCATTACACCGTTACTCTAGAGGAATAGACAGAGAAAATGAACCGCCACACTACTCTCTCGTGACAAACCTATTTAGATTCCTCCACAAGCATACAACGATACGCGCACATCGATTCTTCCGACATCGTTATCTTCTTCTTATTCTCTCGGTGTCAGCTTAGGTCACGTTGACTATCACATGCTGGTAATTGATTATCTTTATAGTAATTCTTCTTTCTCAGCCTATTACCGTCCACTCCTGGACAAAGGCCTCCTCCATTTGCTTCCATGTCTTTCTGTTATGTGCAGACTGCATCCAGGTTATTCCAACGTGTCTGTTTAGATCATCCTTCCACCGTGGTTGCGGTTGCCCTGCACATCTCTTCGCCGTCCACGGTCTCCAAGTCAGCAGTCTTCTTGTCCATTTTTCATCTGAGCTTCTGAGTACGTGACCCGCCCATTGCCATTTTAGAGTCGCCACCCGGTGGATGATGTCAGTGACCTTTGTTTTTTCTCTCACCGTATCGTTTCTGACTCTGTCTCTTAGGTTTATTCCTAACATGGCTCTTTCCATGGCTCTTTGGGTCACTCGCAGTTTCTCGTGTAGTAGTAATAACATGAGTAATAGTAATTACATGAGGAATAATATCCTTAATTTTGTAATATATATTGATGAAATAAACTGATTTGATTAGATTTGATTTGATCCAGAGTAGTTTCCACTTGCTTTCTCTGAAAGATTTTTTTGTTGAGGATGTCTTCCCTCAACTGGGAGAATCCAGTTTTATGGCGCTGGTAATTTAGCATTCTTCCATTCTCTATTTGCTGTTAAAATTGTTGATAAAATGAAATTGTTGATAAAAAAGAAGGATGAGATACATTCAAAACATGTAGTGAAGAATGTGACGAAGTATTGTGAAAATATAATGTTGCTATTTTTTCAATATTTGTCCATAATACATGTGAAAGCGAATTATCATTTGACGATAAAACTTCTATTTTTTTTTTCATTCATATGAATTATTAAATATGCAGTTTTACACAATTGATCAAGAAACAATAAATACTACACACAAAAAATATTATGGAAAACGTCTGTTTTCTATAATGTACATTTTAGTTATTTCATGACAGTGACTTATTTCGCCTTTTAAAGGCATTTTTAGATGTCATTTGATTATTAAATTTGAATCAAATTAAATTCATTAGAATCGAACCATTAAATTGATCAATTAATTGAAATGAATTACAAATTAGTACTTCGTAGTAGTCAGCCCTAGTACAAATTTCGGGAATCGAACCTTTTCAGTAGCTGGCCCTTCAGCTTGGAACAATCTCTCTAACTAAGTACTTAAATGATCCAACAAATATCAGGTCTAATCTAAAAACCCATATTTTTCATCTTTCATACCCAAATATGTTTTTATTGTGATATTATTTTCTAATTTAAATATCTAAAATCAATAATTATAAGCGTAAATTGATCGAGCAATGTTTATTTCAACGTAAACAACACTTTATTTAAAACAAAATTCATTAAATTAACACGACCATGTTTCGGACCTGGAGTCCTTCTTCAGTGTAGTTAATACAAAATAAACGTTTAAAGAATTTTTTCACGAATGTGGTCGTTTTGACCGATATTTAAATGAATTTTTCGAACGTTTAGGCATTTATAACCAATATTTTGAATAAATTTAAAATATTAATTTTAAGTTCTTTATGCTGTTAGGTATCTTGTGACAAAAGGTCAATTATTAATAATTTAATTATTTATTTTGTATACGCAATAATTAACTACACTGATGAAGGGCTTTTGTGTCCGAAACATGTTCGTGTTCATTTAATGATGTTTTTTAATAAAGTGATATTTACATAGAATTAAACATTGTTCGATTAATTCACGCTTATAATTATTAATTTTAGAAATTTATTTAGAAAATAATATCACAATAAAAACAAATATACAAATTTAATTTGTATTTAGTTATGAAAGGTGAAAAATGTGGGTTTTTAGATTAGACCTGAAATTTTTCGGATCATTTATGTACTTAGTTAGAGAGATTATTCCAAGCTGAAGGGCCAGCTACTGAAAAGATTCGAACCCAGAAATTTTAAAATTTTAATAAAGTGTTGTTTACAAAGAAATAACAATTGATTAATGAATCAGCAACACAAAGTTATGGTGAATATAGAATAAAATTTATGGTTTTATTTTAGTGGTGGGATATACAATAGAATCCCGGAATCAAAGTGGCGCATGGTCACCCTACCTATTGAGAACATCGGGACTAAAGTCTTGTACATATTTGTGTCTGAATCGATTCCGATCGTGTTCCATTGACAGCTATAACAATGTACACCCCGCGGAACAAATAACAATAATATGAGAACAATTTGTATCGAAACTGATACGATCTCATCAAACCACAGTGGCTCGGATATTATTTACCCACCATGTACCTACTCAATCAACAAAACCTATTGTTATAATATTATGAAGTGGGTCTGTATTTATCTATTTGATAGTCATAACAATTTATGCATTTTTCAATCAAGTTTTTTTATGATTTTATATACGCAAGTAAAATAAATTATAATATGTTTACCTTATACATGATGCTTAGAAAACATTATGAACTTCTTTTTCTTCTCCTTTTAGATCTTCGGTCTGTTCCTGGCTAACCTCTCTTGGGAAGTCGACTCTCAGCTATCCTTTCATCAAATCAAATCAAATCAGTTTATTTTATCAAAAGATATTACAAACAATTAATATTGTTTAAAACGTCTAATGAGAACAGGTAAAATATAATAAATATATAATACCAAGAACGCATGAGAGATGGTTCAACATTAGAAATACAAAATACTCTCCAAAGTCAAGAGTATTTGCTTTCTGAACGTACTTTCACGAATATGAATGACATCGATCTCCGAAGCGATCATGTTCAGCAGTTTGATTGCTCTCCCTACCGGCATCATCAGAGGCAGGTTGGTTCTGCATGCTGGGAGATAAAACAGTCTGTGCTGACGCTGTCAAAGATAACCATCCGGAACATAAAGATGGATAGCCTCCAAGATGACGGAATTCTCCTAAATTCTCCGAAATAATTGTTTTAGATTTATTTTGTGGATGTTAGAGGATCGAAAAGACTTTTCCAAAACACCCAAACATGTAACCTGGTTATAGAAAACCAACCCATAGAACAGATCAGGACCTTCAAGTATCTAGGCATAGACCTGTGGGAGAAGTTGATCTGCAGGAAGAAATACAAGCCCAAGTAAACAATGGAGCTGGCGCTCTAAAATCCACAATATGGAAAACTAAAGACATGGCCATTAAATGTAAGATGAGAATCTATAAATTATGCGTAAGGCCAATAATAACATATGGCGTCGGAGCAAGGGCAGACACAGTAAGGACCAAACAAGTTTTAAGGACTTCCGAAATGAGGACACTGAGGACGATAGCAGGCAAGACACTAAGAGATAGCGTGAGGAACACCAGAATAAGAGAGATATGTGAGGTTGAGGATATTATAAGATGGAGCAGACAGCGAAAACGGGACTGGTACGGGCATGTTCAAAGAATGGACACCACCAGACTCCCCTATATTGCGTTGCATAATCAGCCTCATGGGACTCGTCCTCGTGGAAGACCTCCTAATCCTAATAGATGGAAGGACAGCTGGGAGTCTACCTCACAGGAGGAGCAACACTCTAAAGAACAGACCACATAGGTCTACAATAAGGAAGAAGTAGAAGAAAGATATAAAATAAAATAAACAAAATAATAATAAAATAAGATGGTGCACATGTTGTCAGCTGGACGATCCAGACTTTTGTGAATAATTTAACTGAATTTATTATGTTAAAAAAACAATAAAATATCTATGGAATACTAATCCAACAAGCCAATTTTTGACTTAACCTATTTTGCCAGTATTCGGACGATATGTAAATCAGACCTGCATTTTTTCTAACTAGGTATGCAGCCGTGTGGGATTAGGTAGGTGGGTAGGTACCTACTCGTCAGAGATTTTGACATCTGCTAACACTAATTCAAGCTTAATTTCAAATTTCCTCCTAAACGTTCCAAGACCAGCAATAAAAACACGACCGTGTCTAAACTCGTACCCTGGATATTAGTAAAACAACACTCCTGACGTCAGAGGGATGAAATTAAGACGTTAAATATGTTTGGGGGATTATTTACACATATTTTTACATGTCACTCCAAGCGTTTGAGTTAATTGGGCGTAAAATGACGGGAAAATATCAAAATTTCGAAGCGTCACACGTTGAGGCATCGCGATATGGTGAACTTGTGAAAAAGTCTCCAGCTGTACACATAATACAAATATATTTTTTATTGTATAGTTAATATCTTTAGAGTTTTGGATAAAAAAATAAAAAATAATAATTAAAATTTTCTTTCTAGTATCTATGTACCTATATACTCGTATTATATTTAGTTTAATTCCACTTAATCAGATGATTTTATTGAAATAACTTCATGAAAATTCATTTTAAATAATAATTAAAAACGATGTTTTTTTAACTATTTCCACTTTTGTCATTATTTCGACAGCGACCGGTTTCGCCAGGCTCGCTGGCATCGACAGACTGGTCTAGCGTTTTTAAGATAATCAAATAATTTTACTGAAATCTCATGATGGAAGTTCATTTTAAATAATAATTAAAAACGATGTTTTTTTAACTACTTCCACTTTTGTCTTTATTTCGACAGCGACCGGTTTCGCCAGGCTCGTTGGCATCGACAGACTGGTTTAGAATTTTTAAGATAATCAAATGATTTTACTGAAATCTCTTGACGGAAGTTCATTTTAAATGATAATTAATTAAAAAGATATTTTTAACTACTTCCACTTTTGTCTTTATTTCGACAGCGACCAATTTAGATTTAAAAACGCCTTAAAGCGCCCTTGAGATGATTACGTCACAAAAACGGCGTTTTAAAAGATAGCATATAACTAACTAACTAACCATCACGCCGTCTCCCCGGAGGGGTAGGCAGAAAGAATGGAACGCCACACTGTTCTGTCCTGACATACTTCTCTCGATTCCTCTACATTCATACATCTTGTCATACACGCACGTCGATTTCTCCGACTCCTCACGTGACCGACATTCAGTATTTGATTGATTTGATCGTGCCACGTTTTCCTCAGCCTTCCTCTATTTCTAGCTCCGTTCACGCCGTTTACATGAACCTTCTTTACCATTCTGTCTTCACTCATTCAAGATAGCATATTATTATTATTATTCAAGATAGCATATTATTATTATTATATTATTGTTATTATTAACAACATTAATATGATATATTGTTAAGCTTGTTAATATATTAATGGAACGCGTGATTCACATAAATGATCTATAGGTCCATTGTGATCTTTAAGACCAGCATCTTAATCTGAAATGTGATCTTTTCGCCTCAAGAGCATCAGCTCTAAGTATTTCCGCGAATATTGACGTAATGTCAAAAACTTTTAGCCCGCACACGAGATAACCAGCTTCAACTAATCATTACGCTTTTTTCTTACATAATATTATACTTGAGACATATCACACATAATTATCAATTTGATATTTTGCTTATTTAGGAAGTATGTTTACAAAGGATGGGAAAATTTGTTTATTAAGGAAATATGTTTACAAAGGATGGGAGAGTGCGAAGAATATTGAAAGAAGGGTTGGGGCAGGCAACAGAGTAAATGGGGCACTTAAAGATGTCATCGCAAATAAAAGCCTATCCAAATAAGCTAAGATGGCAGTGCACAATGGTATTATTGTACCGACCCTTATGTATGGAAGTGAAGCATGGAACTGGCAAAAGAAGGATGAAAGTAGAATAAATGCAGTAGAAATGACGAATGTGTGGTAAATATGTATATGATAGAGTGTCAAATGCAAGTATAAGAAGTGAATGCGGTGCGAATGATAGTGTTATGAACAAAATAATGAAAGGGTCATTATGATGGTTTGGACACATGGAAAGAATGAGTGAAGACAGAATGGTGAAGAAGGTATATGAAAACGGCGTGAACGGAGCTAGAAGTAGAGAAAGGCCGAGGAAAACGTGGCACCGTCAAATCAATCAAATATTAAATGTCGGTCACGTGAGAAGTCAGAGAAATTGACGCGCGTGCATCATACGATATGTGAATTTTGAGGAAGCGAGAGAAATATGTCAGGAAAGAAAAGTGTGGCAGTCCATTCTTTCTGCCTACCCCTTCGAGGAGACGGCGTGATGGTTAGTTAGTTTCTTTAAAAATTTCACAATTAACAATACCAAATTGCTCTCATTTTGTTTTTTACACTTCTGTCATACAACAGTAATGAGAGCAAAATTCAAAATAATCCAGAAACGTATTTGGGCATGTGCATCCTGTGCATATCGAAATACTTTCGGAGAGAATCGAATTATTCTTCTCTCGCTCTATCTTGTATTCAATACATTCTTGTACTCTTTCTAGACGACATGCGACATCTGGGTTTTTGCCTATTTTGCTCTTTTGTTCCCTAATAATGTATTTTTTTCTATTGACATTATATAGAGTGCGAAAAATGGCTTCCTACAACGAGTTACCGGAGTTGGGCGGTATTAAAATCATGTAATAAATAAATAAATTATTAATGTATGGAAAATATTTTTAACCTTTATAGGGTTATAAATGATTTCACATGATTAAGTACGAAACAAATATGGCTTTTGTAACACATAATTATAATAGAAAAAATACATCTGACTGTTTACCGCCATATTAAACTAACAATTTCCTGTGTAAATTAGTTTTGCGGTTGGGGAATGCATTGGTCGTCAATCTTGGGTGATTTCCTCTATCCTCCCAATACATTCTTGGAAGTCGATTGACTCACAAACAGACCGGTAGGACTCTTCATTTTAATGCTGCATAGAACAAGTTGGAATATATTATACATAAGTTGGATTTTCAATCAAAACACTTTTTATTTTCACTTTTACGAGTTAATTTCTCTTTACTCGTAATTTTGGCATCACAAGACCAGCGTTCGAATCAAAACAATGAAGGAATAGACTACCCTATTTCTTTCGAAATCAATACAACGAAGGAATAAACTGCATTGTCACATTTGAATAAAGCCAACGAAACAATTGACTGCTCTATTCGAATTAATTATATCTCACATTCGAATTAAGACAACGAAGGAATATACTACCAAATCACATTTGAAACAATACAACGAAGGAATAGACTGTACTGTCACATTTGAAACAAGCTAACGAAGCAATTGGCTGCTCTATTCGAATTAATTCTCTCTCACATTCGAATTAAGACAAATAAGGAATATACTAACCAATCACATTCGCAACAAGCCAACAAAGGAATAGATTACCGCGATTGATTAGAAAGTATAATAGAACAAAATAGGCAAGTTTTAAATTGGGTATGAAATTTGAAAAATATGGGTTTTCAGCTTAGATCTGAAGTCTGTCGAATCATTTATGCATCAGAGGTGTGATGGAAGAGTGTTCCAAGCCGATGGCTACTGACAACGGTGTCCCACGGCATTTCTTTTGGGAATGCTTGGGACCAACTCTCTGCAGCTTCGAAGAGAGGGGCATCTCATAACCCATTTCTTTAGATTACTCAGAGGATATTTCGAGAACTCGGCCGTGCTGGAGGGTGTTCCACTTTTCGTCCCTGATAGATATCTCCGACAGCGACAGCATAGATTGTTTTAACTACCGGCCGCCAGAACCAACCTGCCTCTGGTGACACCGGTGGGAAGAGCAATTAATCTGCTGAACGCAGTCTCCTTGGAGATCGACGTCTTTCATATTAGTTAAAGTACGTTCAGAAGGTATATACTCTTAATTCTGAAGAGTATCTTATCTTCCTAAAGTCGAACCATCTTTCATGCGTCTCTGGTAGTATATAATACACAATATATTACTTTACCTGTTCTCAATGCCTTAAAACATCATTTTGTAATGTCTATTGATGAAATAAACTGATTTGATTTGGTAATAAAGTTTCTAAAAACTTCTAGTTTTAAAATATAATAGAATATCATAATAGGTGGCCCTCAAAATGCCAAACACATTATTTAACATCCAATTATCCTTATCGAAGTTCTCGAGAATGAGTGACTAAAAAAAAGGCCTAAGCCGCCGCATTATGGGATTAGGCGCTTAAGATATTGGCGGAATACTCTCAACGTAGGAGGTCCATGAACAACAGATGTTCACACTTCAAGGGTACATTATCTTCTGGGGTATCCGTTACACGATTTTAAAACTGGATACATTTATTTATCGATCATTTACCGAGTAGGTACTAGATTTTCATACCTGTCATCTGTAGTAACCCGTTTTTGAGATTTTTTAGCAATAAAATGGGTGTATTCGTTTGTGTGTGACCTATCTGCTCAAAAATTACTGAACCGATTTACATCAAAATTTTACAATTTATTATTATATGCCTACCCTTATAGATGAGTGATTTGTCTATAAATTGTCTGCTTTACGCGGACGATGCCGTTCTCGTTGCGGATTGTGCGGACAAATTACAAGTCTTGGTGTCGAGAATGTATGAGGTATGCAAGTCAAATGATTTAATGATGAATGTCGGAAAGTCAAAAGTGGTGGTTTTTGAAAGAGAAGAGCAAATGACAGTTTGTAACATAAATGTGAACGAAGAGAAGTTGGATCAGGTGAGTGAATTTGTGTATTTAGGTAGCATGTTCATAGCGGATGGCCGAACGGATAGAGGCGTCGAAAGAAGGGTTGGTGCGGGTAACAAAGTGAATAGAGGTTTAAAAATAGTTATTGGAAATAAGAATTTATTAATAAAAGCGAAAACGCCCGTTCACAGTGGAGTTCTGGTCCCAACCCTAATGTATGGAAGCGAAGCATGGAACTGGAAGAAGAAATATGACAGCAGAATAAATACGATGGAGATGAGGTCCCTAAGACGTATGTGTGGTAGAACGATGAACGACAAAATCTCAAATACTGATATAAGAAAGGAATGTAGAACGAAAGAAGGTATTATGAACCAAATTATGAAAGGATCGCTGCGTTGGTTCGTACATATGGAGCGCATGGGGAAGAAAGAATGGTTAAAAAACGATGTAAATGGAGTACGGAGTCGAGGTAGACCGAGGAAAACATGGCATGACCAAATTTATCAATTTTAATGGTTGGTCATATTAGAAGCCGGAAGAATCGAATTGGGTGTATGACTCGCTGTATGAATGTGGAGGAACCTAAAGAGGTATATCAAAATAGAGTACCTAGTGTGGCGGTCCATTCTCTCTGCCTACCTCTGCGGGGAAACGGCTTGATGGAGTGTTTGTTTTTGTTTGTTCATATATATGACAGGAGTACTTGAATTGATACATTTCCTTGAAAGATATCCGAATATATAGAAGAGATGCGTGGAACTGGCAAAAGAATGATTAAAGAAGAATAATGACAGTTGAAATGAGATTTCTTAGATGAATTGGTGATAAAAATCTGTATATATGATAGTGTCAAATGCAATTACAAAATAATAAGATGATCATTAAGATTTGGAAACATCGAAAGAATGAATGAAGAAAGAATGGTTTATAAAGTATATGTAAACGACGTAAACGGAACTAGAAATAGAGGAAGACCGAAGAAAATGGGGTATGATCAAATCAATCAAATATTAAATGTCGGCCACGCGAGGAGTCGGAGAAATCGACGTGCGTGCATGACACGATGTATGAATGCTAAGGAACGAGAGAAGTATGGGATTAAAGTGTCAAATACAAATATAAGAATGGATACTGTGCGAAAAAAGGGTTATGAACAAAACAAGGGTCGTAAATATGGTTAATGAGGTTTGTGAGAAGTCGGAGAAATCGACGCGCATGCATTACACGATGTATGAACGTTAAAGAATCAAGAGAAGCATGTCAGGAAAGAACTGTGAGCGGTCTATTTTTCTGTTTAAGTTTTCAGTTAGTTAATTTAGTTTTTTTTTTTATCATGAATAATGAAATTCCACATTAACCACCCTACGTATTTGAACGTACGTAATACGTTCTCTATTACTGTACCATTCTGCGCTATCCCGTATCACTTACGCGCTTGAGAAAAAGTAGTGTACCTAAATTGTACAAACTGTTAGGGATACGCGCGTGTGCCAACAACACTCAAGTACAAGTCTTCATAAATATGATAGTTTTACAAGGGGCAGGCGAAGTGTGCAGCCGAGTATTTGACGTTTCGTAATTTAAAAAAATAAAATTAATATGTAATTAAATTTCATTAATAAAAAACCTGCTTTTTTTCGCACGTTTCTCGTAAAATAACCCTAAGGTAGGGGGTTAATATTTTGTTTTATTTTTAACAAAAATAGCATAAACATGTAAGTTTATATTATACACAACAAAAATTTCCTTAAGTCCAGCAAGATTGTAATCAATCCAACAATTACGCATAATTTCCCCGTGTTTTTTTGTTGAAACGACCTCAGTAACTCGCCTTGGATCAGATTACCGTATTAAAAGGCACACTTCTCACCGCTCTGATAAAATCTACCCCCGGGACCCACCCCCGCCACGGGCAGACCACCCTCTGCAGCCCCCGGGGTCTGGTTGTTTGTTTAATCACATGGAACGCCCGCTGAGAATAAAATCGGGGGTGCGAAACCCACCATGTTTAATAGCGAATTTAGAAACGGGTAATTTATACGCACTCATCTATAATAACATTATGCTTGTGTCGTATAACCAATTTAGTTGGGTTTTTTGGAAGATAGTAAGGATGGCGGACGATGGAGAAGACGGGTCCTGGAGTGGAGACAGCGAACAGGATTCCATAGAATTGAACGTCCCTTTACCCGCTGGACCGACGATGTCATGAGTTTATCTGCTGAACGCGGTCTCCTCGGAGATCGAAGCCTTTCATATTAATGAAAGTACGTTAAGAAGGCAAATACCCTTAATTCTGGAGAGTATCTTGTCTCCTTAATGTCGAACCATCTGTCAAGCGTTTCTGGTAGTACACTATACACAATATATAATTTTACCTGTTCTCAATAGATGCCTTAAAAATGATTTGTGTAATATCTATTGATGAAATAAACTGATTTGATTTGATTTATAGAATAATTAAATATTTCAATCAATGCGTAGCTGCATAACGAAAAAATAGATTGACCACAAATTAAGTGCTTCAAACGAGGGTTTTGTTTATATTTTATGGAAAAGACATGTTTCTCTCTGCTTTTTCACATTTAATAATGCCTTAGCAGGACGAAACATGTCATTACAATAAAATACGATAAAACTTACAGAAAACAGGATTTTCAGTCATTAAATATTATAAAACTAACTCATTAACTAACCATCATGCAGTCTCCCCGAAGGGGAAGGCGTACAGAATGGACCGCCACAGTGTTCTTTCCTTACATACTTCTTTCGATTCCTTAACATACATACATCGTATCATGCACGCACGTAGATTTCTCCAACCCCTCACGTGGTCAACATTTAATATTTGATTTATTTGATCTTTCCACGTTTCCCTCGGTTCTACTCTATTTCTAGTTCCATTAACATATACTTTTTTTACTAGTCTTTCTTCATTCACTGACGTTGACATACTCGTATTATATATACGGGATCCTTCTGATATATATAATCTTTTAGTTTCAAATCGTTATTTGATTTTTGTTACACCGTTTTGTGTCCTAATGAGTCCTCTAAATGTTTTTCGTTTGTTATGTCTCATTTGTGTATGATAGAAATAAATAAATAAATATATAAATTCCTTTTTTCCATGTATCCAAGCCATCCTTTCCTTCTTCTTCCTTATTGTAGACCAATGTGGTCTGTTCTCCAGAGTGTTGCTCTTCCACGAGGACGAGTCCCATGAGGTTGATTATGCAATGCAATATAGGGGAGTCTGGTGGTGTCCATTCTCTGAACATGACCGTACCAGTCCCTTTTTCGCTGTCTGCTCCAACTTAAAATCTTCTACCTCACAACTAACTAACTAACTAACCATCACGAGGATGGATCGCCACAATGCTATGTCCTGGCATACCTCTCGGGCTTCCTCTACATTCTTACATTGTACCATGCACGCACGTCGATTATTCCGACATCGAATGTGACCGCCTTTTAGTAATTGATTAATTTGGTCATGCCATGTTTTTCTCGGTCGTCTTCCGCTTCTTTTTCCACTCACGCTGCTTGTGTACAACTTTTTAACTATTCTACTCTCATCCATTCGTTCCATATGTCCAAACCATCTCAGGGATCCTTTTTTAATTTAATCCACGATGCAATCATCTGCCTTACATTTCTTTCTTATTTCATCGTTCGGTATTCTATCATACAACGTTTTCCCGCACATTCTTCTTAGTGATCTCATTTCTACGGCGTTTATCCTGCTTTCATCCTTCTTTTGCCAGCTCCAAGCTTCACTTCCATACATGAGGGTCCTATCTCACATATTTATCTTATTCTGGTCTTCCTCACGCGATCCCTCAATGTCTTGCCTGCTATCGTCCTCAGTGTCTTCATTTCGGAAAAAAAATTAAGTCGAAAAAAACCGTGCATATTATTTATAATAGATAACGGCGTGTAATCGTTTTACTTATCCAAGTTTGTAAAGCTAATGAAATGATTAAATTGTTTTAATCGACGTGTCAGATTTAAATTTATTTCCAACACATTCCGTTCGAACGCTAATACGATTTTAACTGCTGGGTCATTGTTAGCTCGCCTGCACCCTTATAAAATACGATTCATCCCCTAAATATAAATGGCCGGTTCTAAAATCGGCGGGTAATGGAGTGCGCGCACGCTACAGGCCAATAAAACACGGACCGTGTAATAAAATCATTACTCGCAACCCCCAAACACGACCAACCCCCGCGCGAGGGTTGATGCTCATTCTCGCAAGGGTGTATCCAGCCCCCGATCGTTGGATTTGGCTAATCTTAAAGGTGGAACGCTTAAACATATGCAACATGTTAAGTCAAAAATCGGCGCGCTTGAAATTATTTGAAAAAGTGTTATACGATAAATGCCGTAGAAATGAGATCACTGAGAAGAATGTGCGCGAAAATGATATAGGTACCTATGATAGAATACCGAACGACGAAATAAGGAAGAAATGTAAGGCAGATGATTGCATCATAAGTAAAATTAAAAAAAGATCCCTGAGATGGTTTCACATCAAATGAAACCAGTTTATTTACTCAATCACAAACAGCATAAATGCTTAAGGCATATTGAGTACAGGTAAAATATTCTTCTTCTTCCTCAGCCTATTCCCGTCCACTCATGGACAAAGGCCTCCTCCATTCGCTTCCATGTCACTCTGTCTTGTGCAGACTGCAACCAGGTTATTCCGATGTGTCTGTTCAGATCATCCTTCCACCGTAGTTGCGTCGCCCTGTACTTCTCTTCGCCGTCCACGGTTTCCAAGTCAGCAGTCTTCTTGTCCATTTTTCGTCCGAGCTTCTGGCTACGTGACCTGCCCATTGCCATTTTAGAGTCGCCACCCGGTGGATGATGTCAGTGACCTTTGTTTCTTCTCTCACCGTATCGTTTCTGACTCTGTCTCTTAGGCTTATTCCTAATATGGCTTTTTCCATGGCTCTTTGAGTCACTCGTAGTTTCTCGGCACTTTGTTTGGACAATGTTACAGTTTCAAGACCATAAGTACCAACTGGCAGAACACAGGCTTTTATTTGTATTGTGGTATTTTTCGGTTTTTAAGGATGTAACCCATGTTTGCGGAAGCTGCCCAGCTTAGTCCAATTCTTCTTTTGAGCTCTGCGGTTTCGTTTTTACCAGCATTCTATATTTTTTTAAAAACCTTCAAATCGTACGAAAGATTCGTTTCGTGTTTTAGATTCGCTGATATCGTCCGTTGATTTCAAAACATATGATTCAATCATCTGCCTTACATTTTTTACTTATTTCGTCGTTCGGGATTCTATCATATATCGTTTTCCCGCACATTCTTCTCAGTGATCTCATCTCTACGGCATTTATCATACTTTACATACAGCTCCAAGCTTCATTTCCACACGTAATTGTATCTCGTTAATGTCTTTCCGGTAAAATGGTTTCTGTTTTAAACTTAACATTGTTTTTTTTTTTCAATCGTGTTACATATACATTAGGTCCTTACATATGAAATTGGCGTTTTGTATGGGAGGAACATAAAGTTGATTTTTTTTTAAATATAATATATTTATTTAATCAAAGTATGTACCATTGCTATCTATGCACGTTTGCCATCTCATAGGTAGTTCATCGATCCCTTTACTAAAAAAAACAAAAAAACTTTGGTCTCCGGCCGTCCACGGGGCTCGTTCTGCAGGTCGAAATTTCCAGAACGAAAACGTTGGAACCAAAAACGCACTGTGTTTTCTTTTGCGGCACCGTCGCCATACACATCATTAATCCTTCGAGCCGTTTCTGCAGCACTGGTGCCAAGGTGGAACTCGTACTCGTAAATAACGCGATATTTCAAGTTTTCTATTTTGTAAACTGAGTGACGCAAAGAAAAAAAACAATTGAGGAAAGAACAAATGAATTATAATTTTCGAAACACAAATACTTGAGTAAATAGCTGTATAAATTTGAATTTGGAATTCCTAACCAAAGAGAAGATATTTGAGATCAAAGTTGCCAGTACGGCAAAACGCCAATTTCATATGTAAGGACCTAATATTTATTTGAATGATATTTTATTGAAATGATTGTAAGCTTCAAAACATACACTTATTCGTGTGTTACCATCATAAATATTTCTACGCTTAAAAATCTAGAAATTCGTGCCAAAACCCAGTATTTACGCGAATTTTAATTCATTGCCATATTTTGAAGAAAAGTTTAGTAATTAATAATATTTCATTTTTGATTAACTTCGTGCGTTTTCGCTGTGAAATTTCATAATTCTGATTAATTTATTAATTAAAACACATTTTTTCACTGTTGAGTATTTTATTCTCGTCGTGTTTCGAAGGTATCAAACCTTCGTCATCGGGAGAACTAAATAATCCAACCAAAATTTAATTTAACAGAATACAATATCTATAACCTCCCCAGAGAAGTAAGGTCACAGATAGATAAGGCTACAGCGGTTGCAGGCTGCCTGAAATATGTCATATGGAGAAAAAAGGACATGAGGACTGACAGCAAGGTACGCATTTATAAGACCTGTGTGCGACCAATCCTCACATATGGCGTTGAATCGAGGGCAGACACTGTCAAGATAAAGAGCATGCTCAGGACAACCAAGATGAAAACACTCCGCGCTATAGCTGGCAAAACCCTACGTGATCGAGTTAGGAATACAGCAATCCGAGAAATCTGCGAGGCCAAAGATGGTGTCAGATGGGGACGTCAAAGACGGCGATACTGGCATCAACGTGTAGAAATAATGAGCTCAAATAGGATACCATACATAGCTCTCCATGGAACGCCAAACGGACAACGCCGACCAGGAAGACCCCCGAAACGGTGGAGAGAAAGCTGGAGTTCAGCGTCTCAAGAGGACCCGCCTGAAATAACAGAATCCTGAGTCTATCAAAAGTGAAGAAGAAGACAATATCTATATATATCTTTGATAATATAATCGTATAATTTGTCGCGTTTGTTGTTTTTTTTTAACAATGATTTAAAACTCCATATTGATCATTAATACGAATGAAAACATACGTTTTCTAGAAGTTTTATTAAATTTTATATTAATGAAATATTTTGCGTCTAAGGCATTATCAAATGTCAACATTTTATAATGCTTTAGACAAGCGAAACACGTAAACACACAAACAATAAATAAATCCATAAAATATAATAAAAATTCTAGAAAACTATATTTTCATTCGTATTAATTAATTATAATTTGTCGCTTTTTTTGCGTATTGACATTTTTTTATATGAGCAGAAATTATGAAGAAGTCATCAGCTCATTATTATGAAGAAGTAATCTGGTATTATGTAGGCTTGAACCCATATCCCCTGGATCAAGAACCGAGTATTTTTTCCTCCAGGCCATCACTCGGTTTAATTCAAATAATACCGTAATATGTTTAAACACATCTATGTATTTTTTTAAAACTTCAGGTCTTAACTCTGTGAATTTTCATCATTATGAATTGTTTATTTAAACAATTAGAACACACAAAATTTACTTTTGTTAGTTAAAATCGTTCTCCCGAAGAAACCTTGTCGAAAAAATTTGTTCAAAAGCGGAAATAAAACTATTCTAACTCACAAAAAAATCACATCTATGTATCGTTAAAACCAAAATAACTGTATAATTTAAACAATTTTTAAATATTGGCAACTAAGATGTATTGGGTATGTGAAATGATAGAAAGAATGAAGAAATTATGCTTGAATTACACGAATAAAGTGTATGTAGAGGAAGGTTGGATGAAACTTACAATTCAATTCAGTTATTTTACTCGGCGTGTTATAAGTCCGAACTGTCGACGCGCATGCATAACACGCGGTATGACTGTAGATATTGTTAGAGAATAATGTCAGGATATTATAACGTGGAGGTTCATTCATTGCACGGCGTGTTATAATATTTTAAAACTGTTTTTACATATTGAGACATTTTATTAACGGTTTGACATAAAATTTGACTACTAACGCCATCTATGGGCCGACAGAAACATTTCAAAAAAAGCTTTTAAAATTGTTATCGGTATTATATTTCTGTAAAAACCTTTATCTGATCTCAGTGGATGAAAAATAGATTGATTGTTTGAAAGCATATTAACTACAAATTTATAAATATATAAAATAAATACTTTATATTTAAACCATGAAATGGTAATTATCAAATTGAATCAAATCAGTTTTTTAACTCAATAGACATTACAAACAAAATATATATGTTTAAGGCGTCTATTGAGTACAGGTAAAATATAATATATACAATACAATACCAGGAACGCATGAGAGATGGTTCAACATAAGGAAGACAAGATACTCTCTAAAGTCAAAAGTATTTGTCTTCCGAACGTACTTTCACTCATATGAAAGACGTCGATCTCCAAGGAGACCGCGTTCAGCAGTCTAGCAGACTAATTGCTCTTCCCACCGGTGCTACCAGAGGCAGGTTGTAAAAAAATCTGTGCTGTCGCTGGGACAAAAATTCTATCAGGGACAAAAATATCAACATCCTCCAGCGCGGCCGAGTTCTCGAAATATCCCCCGATTGATCCAAAGAAATGGGTTATGAGATGCCCATCTCTTCGAAGCTGCAAAGAGTTAGACCCGAGCATTTCTGAAAGAAATGCCTTGGATATGACTCCCTATAATGGAGTTTTACAAAACTAATTCATCAGCCAACAATAATTTAATATGGAATTTTATATATTGTTCAAACTAACTAACTAACTAACCATCACGCCGTCTCCCCGAAGGGGTAGGCAGAAAGAATGGACTGTCACACTTTTCTTTCCCGACATATTTCTCTCGCGTCGATTTCTCTGACTCCTCATATGGCCGACATTCAATATTTGATTTATTTGATCGTGCCACGTTTTCCTCGGTCTTCCTCTATTTCTGGTTCCATTTACATCATTAACATAAAAAAAATTTACCATTCTTTCTTCATTCATTCTTTCCATATGTCCAAACCATCTTAATGATCCTTTCATTATTTTGTTCATGACACCATCATTCGCACCGCATTCACTTCTTATATTTTCATTCGACACTCTATCATACACAGAGTATCCATACATTCGTCTAAGAGATCTCATTTCTACTGCATTTATTCTACTTTCATCCTTCTTTTGCCAGTTCCATGCTTCGCTTCCATACATAAGGGACGGTAGAAGAACACCATTGTGCACTGCCGTTCTAGCTTTTTTGGATAGGTTTTTGTTTGCGATGACAACTTTAAGTGCACCATTCACTTTGTTGCCTGCATCAGCCCTTCTTTCAATATCCCTCACTACTCGCCCATCTCTTGTAAACATACTACCTAAATACACGAACTCAACTACTTGCTCCAAATTTTCACCATTCACGCTAATGTTGCAGACTATCGTGGTTTCTTCCTTTTCAAAAATCATTACATTACATAATCGTTCAAGAAACAATAAAAAAGTGTTTTTAATATTTATGGAGATATTGAAGTTATTATGGTACAAGCATTGTGTACTAGATACACAGGACCGGTAAAGGAAGGTTAATTCGAAACAAAATCATTCTGTCTTTGAATATTGGCAATTATTTAAATTGATAGCGATAGTTATAAGTACATTTTTACTACGCAGATAAATTGGCAACTAATTAGACAAAAATACAATAATAAATCAATTTCTATAGTCACGTCCTGGTATGTAAATATTGGAGATAAGGCATCACCCCTGGCCTCATTAAGATAGGCAGCTTGTAGTTAATACTAATTTGTGTGTTTTAATATCATTGCGTGAAAACTTTGATTGATTCTTTATTATTAATATTGAGGGTTCATGATATCTTATAATAATAATAATATGCTAACTTTTAAAGAACAAATATTTGTGAGTGTATACTTATACCTGTATACGAAATCCTGGATTTACACCAAAGGGTGGTTAATTCAAATTTTTAGTTGTATCTCAATAGAGACGAAGACGCAAACTGGAAACTGAATATGGATGATCAAGGTGTTTACAGGACTTATGACCTGTCATTGGTTGGGTTAAGCGCACGCTTTATGTAATTACAACATTCCCCATTCCACCTTTGGTATTATGATCATGCATGACAAATTTTGGAAGATGTATATATACTTCAAAATCCATATCTATCTTCACGTGTCAGTTTCAGTCAGCCATCTATGTAGATTTGGTTGCACTTGTGAATTTTTCAAGATTAACCTATACAACCGACCCACTAACGCCATCTATGGAGAATGATTTTCGGCATAAACACCTTGATCATCCATGTTCCTGTAAACACCTTGATCATCCATGTTCAGTTTCCAGTTTGCGTCTTCGTCTCTATTGAGATACAACTAAAAATCTAACTTTTAAAGCCCCGTTTTTGTGATATAATCACCTCAAGGACGCATTAAGACGTGTTTTAAAACTAAAAATCTAAATGTGACCGCTAAAAAAGCTATCGCTTTAAATGTATAGTAGAACAAAGTATAAATGTTTAAATTGGGTATGAAATATGAATAAGATGGGTTTTCAATTTAGATCTGAAATCTGTTGGATCATTTATGCATCTGAGGTGTGAAGGGAGATTGTTCCAAGTTGATGGACCGGCTACCGCGAACGCTCGATCCCCGAAATTTGTACTGGGGCAACGCTTCGGCTCAACTAATCTTCCTATTGCCGAGGAGTTCGCCGAGCGAATTGTGGATTTCCTTCTATTCAGGCATCGGAGAGCGGATCTAAAATTTGTACTTTCAAGATCAAATCAAATCAAATCAGTTTATTTTCTCAAAAGATATTACAAACAATTATTATAGTTTAAGACATCTATTAAGAACAGGTAAAATATAACAAATATATAATACCAGGAACGCATGAGAGATGGTTCGACATTAGGAATACAAGATACTCTCCAAAGTCAAGAGTATTTGTCTTCTGAACGTACTTTCACGAATATGAAAGACATCGATCTCCGAAGCGATCGTGTTCAGCAGTTTGATTGCTCTCCCCACCGGCATCACCAGAGGCAGATTGATTCTGCATGCTGAGAGATAGAACAGTCTGTGCTGACGCTGTCGAAGATAACCATCCGGAACATAAAGATGGATAGCCTCCAAGATGACGGAATTCTCAAAGAACCCCCTGATAAGTCTGAAGAAATGGGTAAGTGTGCACCCATCCCTTCTTATCTGTAAACTATTGGTCCCCAGCATGGCCAAGAGGAATGCAGTGGGATAAAGCCACGGATAGCTACCAAACTCCCTCGTGTAGAGATATCTCAGAAATCTTTTCTAACCCTCTCAAGATGTGGTGCTGGCAACGAATGCTGCGCATACCATGGTCGGTGGAAAGATCCAACTAGTCGATACTTGACCAGCTGGACACCAGGGCAATAATCACCCGGGTGTGTCTCAGAGAGCCCAAAAGCTATTAATAATTGGCAAAAAAAAGAAAAGCGATCACATGGACGGCCACCAAGTAGCTGGTTCGATCAAATCAGGGCGCTTAATAGCTGCAGTCTGGAAACCGTCTGACCGGTGACAGGAGTGCTTGAAGAACCATGGTGGATGGTTGACACAACCCTCAGTCACGAAGAGTGGAACAAAAAGAAAGAGAGAGGGTTATCTTATTATAGTTCCTGATAACTACCTGCGACAGCGCCGACATCAATTGTTCTTTGCTCCGTCACGCAGAACCAACCTGCCTTTGGTGATGTCAGTAGGAAGAGCAATTCGGACACTGAGTCTAATCATCTGACATTTTCAGTGTCCGTGAGGCAGTATTCATAAAAAATATTATAAATTCTGGAAAGAGTACTGCCTCACTGACGTCGACATATTTGGATTCCTTCTGATATTTATGATTTTTTGGTCTCATGTTGTTTTATCTTATCTTTGTAACACCGTTTTGTGTCCAAATGAGTCGCCTAAATGTTTTTCGTTTGTAATGTCTCATTTTTGTATCATGTATAAATAAATAAATAAATTTAATTATAAAAACGTTCACTTATGCTCGATATTTTAATTTATATATTATAATAGAGCCACCCCGGAAAATAATTTAAAAAATGTCGATTACCCTTCAGACTAAAATTCTCCCTGATAGTACGTACTCCGCCAAACAACATGACAACTCCTCACGTCTGCATCCTGGCATTTCTGTTTATCCCTTCCCCTCGGAAACAGACTCCATTCTAAGACAAAATGTGATCAAATCATCCTCTACATTGGCAATGTTAGCTGGTCTTACATTAATGCATCCCTGGCCAGAAAAAGCAGAACTTTAGCATAAGCCGTAAATCATCCCACGCCTTATTTTGAAGGAATACTTCGGGCCACACACCTAGCCCCCAGATAAATCAACCACCAAATCACATTTCCAACAGACGTAAGAGAAACAGCCATTAGAACTGAATATCAGTATGCCAGAAGATCCATCCAATATTTGATATTGTCATCTAACATGCTCATAGGTTTCTGTTTTGAAGTAGGTACTTTAGATAAATTAACTATTCCTAATTTAAAAATATGGGATTTGTCGGGAAGTACGCTTCTATAACACGCTGTAATTCACCATGTTGCAATGACACCAGCAATACTGCTGCCAAGTCAAACTCTCTAATATCCAAGAGTGGTCTCTTAAACCCCGCGAACCCTGGGCAATGTGATCACTGACATTACCATCAGTCTCATGGCAAATGGAAAGTAGACCAATGACGAATTTCAGTGCCATAAAACTGAATTCACCTAGCTAAGAACCTACAGAGTTCTCAAGGGGAAACTTTAGATATCATTCCCAATTAGTGGCGGTACCCCCAGAAGCCCAGAAGCCCGGCTTGCGTAAGAAATTTTGAATCAAAACCTGTTCTGGCTTACAGAGGTTCAGCTCTTGTGGCTATTCCTCTTACGTCTGATGGGAACATTGTTGGAGGATGATTTGGTGGGTTGTTGGTTTATGCGGGGGCATGATTACTTAGATTTGGGGGGTTTTGATACGAAATTTCTTACGCAAGCCGGGCTTCTGGGCTTCTATGGGAGTACCGCTACTGTTCCCAATGAAACTGTACTTATAGTACTCAGCTAAGGAAAACTGCGAAAAACCCCATCAAAGAAAGTAATAAGAGACCACTATGATTATCTTTTACCAGGAAATCACTATTGAGAGGAGTGAATGGGAATCCATAGAGCTTACTGGAATGCCATGTTCCCTTATTCCAAACAACTCTTCAATGGTCAAGTGAAGAAACGAATAAAGCTCCCAGCTCAACATTGTGAAGTCAACATCTTGGAAACTAGATATGACGCAAGAATGAGAATTATGCAAACATATCATCAATATGAAGCCACATAGAATTTTCAAAGAATTACTATCATATTTTGAGCTTTTTCTCTTGCCCCAAAATTATTGTTAAGAAATCAGACACTTCAATTATTCTAAAAACCTTATTTTGCTCCATTAGCTCGGGTAAATAAACGGCTACGCATTTGATTCTCGCTCTCTCTGGATTCTCGATTTTGATAAAACCTTAGCAAGAAAATAATGTCTTCTTCTTCTTCTTCTTCTCCTTATAGACCTTTGGTCTGTTCCTGAAATCAAACTGGCCTCTCTTGGGAGGTTGATTCCCAACTATCTCTCCATCTCTTCGGCGGTCTTCCGGGGGAACGGCAGCCGGCAGGAATCTGATGCGCCACAGGGTGTGGGATTCTGGTAAGATCCTTCCTCTGCACGTGCGCATTCCAGTATCTTCTACATTGTCTGCCCCATCTCACGACATCCTCCACCTTGCAGATCTCGCGGATAGCTGTGTTCCTCACCTTATCTCGAATAATCCTTCCTGCTATCATCCTCAGCGTCCTCATCTCTAATAATGTCAATCCTATATATATTTATATATTTCCATCGAAATAATGTCAATCCTATGAAATATAAAAAGTTTAATAATTAATACGAATGAAAACGTCAGTTTTCTAGAAGTTTTATTATATTTTATCTGAATGACATGTTTCGCCTTTCTAAGGCATTTTCAAAAGTAAAGCACATTTGATAATGCCTTAGAAGGGCGAAACATGTAATTCTCATAAAATGTAATAAAACATCTATAAAACTGACGTTTTCATTCGTATTAATTATTTAATATGGAGTTTTACGTCATTGTTCAAGAAACAATAAATAAAAAGTTAAAGATAACGTATCTTCTTCTTCTCCTATAATTTTATTTTTATATTGTTGAATCGTTCTTTACATCATAACATCATAAAGGTTATAGCTATCATATAAACACTCGCCACATGTGATAGGTAGCTAATCTTACGCCAATTCAGACCAAAGACAGTGTGACAATCACATTGCTATCGCTGGGAATCGAATCCGTTTCCTTCGGTGTGACAGTCGTAGCACTTACCACTCGGCCACGAAGGTTCTGTGATATGTTTAAACAGAATATCAAATTTGGTCCTGTGGTGAAGACGCCCAGCTATTCTCTATACCTCTTTGGTGGTCGCCCTGGTAGTCGACGGACCTCTGGAGTCTCGTGCATCACGATCTTGGGAATTCTCACTGGATCCATCCTCTCGATGTGGTCCCTTCAGAATTGTCTCCATCTCACTATGTCATCGATTTTGCAGGTTCTGCAAAGCTTTCTCTTTCCTGGTAAAACTCTTTTTATCCTCATTGATTGCGGGAGGGGTAAAGGACTGAATGATGGTGAATAACTCCTGTCAGCTCTTTCATTCACTTGAATATGTCTGCCATTTAAAATATATAATAAACTGCCGTCTTGTTTGCATAATTTCTAAAAATGTCACACCACAATTTAAATACCTCATACAAAAGTATATGTTCTATTTGTTTATGTCCGTTAATGGGCGTGAGTCCTGATAAAGAAATGAAAGATAAAATACTTATGTAATTTAATACGTAGGTTTGCAAACGATCATCTGTTCGGAGTCCAAAATTCGCTGTTTTATAAATATTCTTCATTGATAATTTATACAAAGATATTGTTACCAGAATAGTTTCATTGCATCACCAAAATACTAATGCGATACCTAACTGCGTAAAAAGATTCCGATAATGAGTGTAAACACAAAATATAAGTTATTAGAGTTGGGTGACGAATTATAAAAGATATTTATGATTGGTATGTATTAGGGATGGGCAAAATGAATCACTTAAAGGATCTGAGCTGAACGGTTCCGCTCAGCAAAGTGAGCCGACTCTTTTTAACAATTCATGGTTCACCATTTTGAGTCGTTTGTTAAAAATGAATTTCTGCAAAGTTTGAAATTATTGGAGACCTTTTTTTTTGCTCATCGACCTAAAAAGTTGATTCCGGTGTCCGAAAAAATTATTGGTGACGACTCGATGGGAAACCATGAATTATTAAGAAGAGTCAGCTCACTTTGCTGGGTGGATCCCTTAAAGAGCTCACTAAAAAGAGTCGACTCTTTTGCAATAATTTATGATTCACCCAGCGGATCATTGAGCTGCCGCTCTTTTTTTATGGATCATCGCTCATTCGCTCACCAAAGTGAGTCGATTCTTTGAGTCGACTCGTGAGCGGATCGCACATCCCTAGTATGTATAATTTTATTTATCTATGGTTTGCTTGTGATTAATGTTGCTATTATTTGGGCTGTAATTAGATTTAAATCATTGTTCCAAACATAAACGGTCGTAAATAAGTTGAAAATTATGTGTACAACACACATTTTTATTTACCTATATTCTTCTTCCTGTGTCATGTCAGGTCCCCCGATGTTGACTGTATCTTAAGAGTAGGCGTATCTGTCTCTGGCAGTTCGAAACAGTTTATCAACGCTTTTTAAGCCGGTCCAGTCATGATGTCCAGTCTAAGCACAAGACCTAAATATGCCACCTTACTAGCTGACTTTTCGTGCTCATATTGAGAGGAGTTGTGGCACTGCACTGAGGATGTTGGGCTTCATCGTCCGGACCGGAAGAGTTTTTAGGGATCCTCATGTGCTCAGAGTCCTATACAATGCATTGGTTCGGAGCAGAATCGAAAGTGGTTCTGTGATATGGAGTCCTCGCGAGGCGAGATATTCCGTTATGCTGGAGAGAGTTCAGAAAAAATTCTGAGGTATCTCTACATGAGGGAGTATGGTAGTTATCCATGGCTCTATACCACGGCATTCCTTTTGGGAATGCTTGGGGCCAACTCTCTGCAGCTTTGAAGATATGGGCATCTCATAGCCCATTTCTTTAGATTAGGTACTCAGGGGATATTTCGAGAACTCGGCCGTGCTGGAAGATGTTCGGCTTTTTGTCCTTGATAGATATCTCCGACAGCGACAGCTAAATTATTTTACCTACCGGCCGCCAGAACCAACTTGCCTCTGGTAACACCGGTGGGAAGAGCAATTAATCTGCTGAACGCGGTTGCCCTCGGAGATCGACGTCTTTCATATTAGTGAAAGTACGTTCAGAAGGCAAATACTCTTAATTCTGGAGAGTATCCTGTCTTCCTAATGTCGAACCATCTCTCATGCGTTTCTGGTAGTATTATTTTACCTGTTCTCAATAGATGCCTTAAAATTGATTTTTTAATGTCTATTGATGAAATAAACTGATTTGATTTCATATTAATCTACAATTTTCTGTCAGCTATGGCTCTCTGGAGAACATTTATTTGCTGACCATATTTGTCCAAGGAATGGGACATTTTACGATGAAGCCACATTTCAAACGCCCCCAGCCGATCCATGCTATCAACTTTTAGAATACCTATAGGTCAGACAATTCTCTGTCGAAGTTTCATATTAATGTTATCATCACAGAAAATACTATTCATCTTATTAAAAGCTGCACGTAATACTTCTATTATGCACTTGAATTTAGATTCCGGGTTGAAGTTCTTCGTTAGGACACTTCCAAGGAATTAGATATTTTTCACACTATCTATAACACCTTTCAGTGAAAGATGGATCGCCGAATATTCAAGGCAAATTAATACCATGATATTCGTTTTAGCAACGTTCATGATCAGCCCCAATCTCATACTAACCTCGTTTATTCTATTGACCAGAGTTTGGATATCATCAATCCTATCTGCCAGAATAAAATATAAAAAATACAACTCACCGATAATTCGAATATATTTAAAATACAGATTTCCTTTTTTTAAATCACAATTTTTCTTCTTTGTAAATCTATAAAATAAAAATTAAAACGACGTTTAACCTAGTGATTTACGAGTAGCAATATAGCATAGCTGTCATATAACACAACACCTTAAGGAGCTCCTTTGGATGAAATGTCCAGAAAGGATACGAAACAAGTTTTATTGGACGGTCTTTAAGGCGTTACACTGAATGCCATCAGCTTATATATCTAAACTCTACATCACCGAGAACCCGAATGCCAGACAGTCTTCATTGCGACAACGAAGTCTTCTAGAATCGGTACATTGTCTGTACAAAAACGCTGTTTGGCGAGCCTTCGCTGTAGCCGACCTTTTGGCCTGGAACAATCTTCCAGCAGACCTTTAATACATTATAAATGTTGATCGACTGCGTCATGTGCAGCCCTTTTACTAAATATGTTTATTTTTTAGCTAGTTCATAAAACGGAGCATTTTCTACAGCGCCCTTGAGTTGATTAATTTATAATAATAGCGCTCTATAAATTATCCAATATATTATATTATTATTATTATATTGTCCCCGCAAAAAATACTTGCAATCTATGCGTTTTGTGAACACATAGACCCAATTTTAACTGTATTATTTTATGTAACTTTAGCCAGTGAATTCGGCATTACTGTTACTTACTACTAAAGAACTATAGGCCTACTGCTATGTTTTACTAAACATGGATTTACCATTATTGACAAGTGTCTATGTCTTGTTTGGCTTTAACCTAGTAATTTAGGGTTTCTGAATGACGTCCCGATGGTAGCGATGGGTGACAAATGGCAGATAACCCTTTTGTATTATAATGTTGAACGCCGTAAGCATTTGACCCAACTATCTTAATTGGTTTAGATACGAAAGTATCGTAAATGTTTAATTATTCTCTATTAATCACGAGACGCAGTAGGCGGGTACATCAATAAACCGAACGATAGATAAAGAGTCCGTTTTTTTATGAAAAACGTACAACCTGCGTAAATCTGAACTACTATTGTGTACTTGTTAATCTTACACGTTCATAATTAAGATAATTTAATTATTTTAATAGCGTTTCATTAGATACAAATACTCGTACATACATTTGTAAATATCATGTTCCTGTTAAATGTATGTGAAACTACTCCCGTGGCCATTTTAACAATGTGGATTGTAAAAAAAAAACGTAACAATTTTATAGGAATTAAAAATAATGCTGCAACACAAAAAATAGGTTTAAAATATTTACGTTCAATAGAGCCCTAGCGGAAAACACGAAAACTAAATTTGAATTCGATTGCGTAATTACGCCATCTGTGTTTGAGTAGTAAAAACATTTAGCACATTTCATTCGCAATCGGTAGACTAAAAAAATACATCAGTTGGTATTACAGATTTTACAAACCTGAATTTTATTTCTCGAAGGCTGCGCAGACTGCGCGAACGGCGACCATTTTCTCTTTGAAGTAACCGGTCCGCGAGAGCACGTGTGTAAATCATTCTTTAGTCAAATAGTAGTTTATAATACACAAATCTCCTTAAAATCATCAAACTTAAAGTGTATTTTGTTTTTGTCGGCAGGTTTGAGATAAAACACACAAAATGAATACAGACAAGCTGAAAAAGTTGCAATCTCAAGTGCGCATCGGCGGCAAAGGCACCCCAAGGCGCAAGAAGAAGGTTGTGCACGCGACTGCCGCCACCGATGACAAGAAGCTGGAGTCTTCTCTAAAGAAGCTCTCCCTGAACCCGATCCCCGGCATAGAGGAGGTGAACATGATCAAAGATGATGGTACAGTGATTCATTTTAATAATCCCAAGGCGAAGGCGTCGCTCGCCGCCAACACATTCGTGATCACCGGCCACGGAGACAACAAGCAGATCGCCGAGATGTTGCCCGGCATCCTGACGCAGCTGGGTCCCGAGGGTCTGCACCAGCTGAAGAAGCTGGCGGCGGGGGCGGTGGCGCCCAAGGCGCTCGTCGAGGATTATGACGAGGTCCCCAGTCTAGTCGGAAACTTCGACGAAGCTTCCAAGCAAGAGGTGGCACCCAAGGCTGAAGCCGCGGAGGCCAAAGTCGCGGACAAGAAGTCCGACTAGAGTCCACCCTAGCCTTGAAATTTATTTTTTTGACAAACCTGTAAGATAATATAAGGAAGCGTGTGTTGGTTTTGTTTACTCGGAGTGATAGACATTCTCGGTGATTGGCATAACTGCCTCGGTGGCTCGTAGCCGTCGCTGCGCTGAGTGGTTTAATGTCCAGTGCTAATATCTCAACGTCGCTTCGAGCGTTCCTAACTCCTTAGGAACCATTAATCTTAGAAATAAACACTATAATCGATGCAATGAATATGTTTTTTTTTTTTATCATTTTATAATCATCTGATCTTCTGTTTCTGAACAGTACCAAAATGTAATATAGCTGTATAAAAGTTTATTAAACAACTTTTAAAAGTCTTCTATTTAGTTTGGTTTTGAGGCTGGATGTGAATTACTCGCTTGTGAAAGATCTTTCATTCTAATATGCATAAAGTATATTGATATAAGAGTGTTTTATGATTTTTGTTTGATGCTTCTATGTTTACTCAGCTGTGACTTTACCGCCCCTCTAACAATTTGAGTGCGTGCCCGCTCTTCTAGCGGACTGTTGCATATCACCTGTTCTCAACAACTTTATCATTGTTCGATATTAACCTGCTCAAATATTTTGTGTTCCGAGTATTAAATTACTCCTCATTATTGTGTATCGAGTTTCGGCTGTATTAAGTTACTGTATTGCGTTTCCCACCTGAAAACGCCATCTTACTTCTGATAAATCTTAATTTTAGAATGTAGTTTGTATATTCTTGCGACACGATAACGTTTGCAAAGGATTTTAGATTTAGGATGATTGGATGCAGTATCGGAAGCTTTGTCTTCTTTATAGTACGCGGCAAAACACCTCTGACGGTGGGACGTGTAGATTTGCATGCTAAAATGCATTTTTTCTTTCTTTTAATACCCTTGGTACTTTGGCTAAACTCTTCCTGTCATAATACAATATGTCTTGCATAACTTTTTTTTATTTTGATCAACTTTGAATATATCTTACTAATTTTTTTCTTAACCTTTCCGCTTGTCTCTCTGATGACACAGCAAATAGTCATTAAAATAGTTTAGCTGCGGAATTAATGGTGTTATTTTATTAAATTAACCCACAGTATGAACAATCCTAAGCTGTGAATGCCTTAGTTAATAATTGTATTAATATTATGCGTTATGGTGTGGCTTTTATCACTCGTGGTTAATACATAACTCGAATACTAGTTGTACATTTGGATATTTCTCACGTAACTACTTCAATCACCGAGATTGGGCTCCATCGGATGGTCTGGGAGATGCGTTTTGGAAGTAATGACTTGATGCCATTTTATCTCCAACTTCAATGTCTTGGACTACGAGTGTGAATTTAAAACAGACTGTGGTGGGAATAATATGATGTCTTCTTTTTTTAATCATGTTACATACTGAATAAAGTTTGTTGATGATAAAATAAACATGAAAAGATATAGTTTTATTCCAAACTAGTACATAAATTCATTTTTTCATTGCGACAATTCGATTTGCATTTTTGACCAGCAATAATAAACGAGTGAGCATCATATTATACTTGTAGCCATTTTTATTTTAATCTCATTTAATTTACACATCCATTAACGTTGCGAACATGATGTCTCGATATTTTGTTATGGCTGTTCAAAACATTTTAACCGAAGACCGCCCAAACCACAACCATATTCTATCACTTCCACACATCAAAATTATTATTTTTATATGGAACAAACATTTGATAATCCCGACTATTTTATTAATTTTCTCTAAATTACATTTTATATAACTATCTTTCATATATGTTATTCTATCAATATTTCATTTTAAAAAGGCACTTTGTATGTTAATCCCTCCATTGACAATATTCAACTGACAAAGTAATTACGCGAAGATTCCACAGACAAGAAGATTCATCATGTCACCTCACATATGCCATACAACCGCAGCGACAAAGTTCTATTGTCACGTCAGAGGTGACTTACGTCCGTTAAGGGTTATACATTCTTCTCTTCTTCCTCAGCCTATTCCCGTCCACTCCTGGACAAAGGCCTCCGCAATTCGCTTCCATGTCATTCTGTCCTGTGCGGACTGCATCCAGGTTATTCCGTGTCTGTTTAGATCATCCTTCCACCGTAGTTGCGGTCGCCCTGCACTTCTCTTCACTGTCCATGGTCTCCAAGTCAACAGTCTTCTTGTACACTTTTCATCTGAGCTTCTGGCTACGTGACCTGCCCATTGCCATTTTAGAGTCGCCACCCGGTGGATGATGTTAGTGACCTTTATTTTTTCTCACCGTATCGTTTCTGACTCTGTCTCTTAGGCTTATTCCTAACATGGCTCTTTGGGTTACTCGTAGTTTCTCGGCACTTTGTTTGGACAATACATTATATTACCCAAATTCTTTAGAATCCTATTTGATTTAATTATTTTAAAGAATTCCATTTGTCTTACAATTATTCATTTTGGAATCAAATAAAAAAAAATTAAAAAATTAAATTAAAAATTCATCGAGTCCCCATTGTGCGACTGGTTTCATTGCAGTAAAAAAATGGTCAAACTGCAATTAGCTACATTTACGGCTCAGACAGATAGTCCCATTTCATAATCTTTAGCCTGTTGTGGCCGTCCATGTAAGCCTATTCTCGTATTTTCCACTTCCTTCTATCCTGAGCGATCCGCATCCAGGCAGTTCCCGCATTCTTCCAGATATCGTCGCGCCAACGCAACCGGGCGCCTAACTCCACGCTTTGCCAGTCTCGGGCACCAGCACAGCAGTCGCCTTGTCTTCTTTTCATCTGGATCACGAGCGGCGTGTCCCGCCCAATGCCACTTAAGGGTTTGCGGCTAACTTGATGACGTTGGAGACTTTTGTTCTGGCTCGTATGTCCTAATTCCTGACTGTCCCGCAAGCTAATACCCAACATGGCTCTCTCCATTACTCTCTGTGTAACTCTCAGCTTGTTACAGTTCATAATATTACGTACAATTTAATAATTAGGAACTAAAGTAGAAAAGTTAAGAAGATGCATTAAAATACTGCAAATGTAGTCTGCCACAGTTTAAAAGCTTTTTCTTGAGACTACAAATGTAGGAATGACCTTCGTGGGCGAATGGTAAGTGCATTGACTGCCACCCCGAAGGTTCCGGGTTTGATTCTCGGCAAGGGCAATGTGACTGTCACACTGTCATTGGTCTGGTGTAGAATTCACGTGACAATAAAATGGCGATAGATTAGCTACCTATCACATGTCACGAGAATCACTATGATAGCTATAATACCCTTTACATTGATTGCATCATTTCATTGTTAGATTAGTCTTTAATAAAATCGTTTTTTTTTTTCAATGCAATCAACTCCAAATAAAAACAATAATTAATATGATTGAAAATATCTGTTTTATTTATATTTTATTTGAATGACAAGTTTCGTCTTTAATTATAAAAATTTTTAACAAGGCGAAACATGTCGTTCCCATAAAATATAATAAAACTAATAGTAAACAGATGTTTTCATTCATATCATCTGATATCTCAGTATAGACAACCAGAAGCAACTGGATAGACTATCCATGAATGCTGCAGCACGATAAATTTTTGGTGCATCAAAATTCACATAACCTCAATGCTTTATCGACTTCACTGGTTAAGGTTACCTGAGCGAATCGAATATAAGCTATGTCTACTTATTCACAAAGCCTTACATGGACAAGCACCTCACAGATCTGAACCCTCGGCAGTCAACTCTACGATCCTCGAAGGAAGAAGCAACACAAACTTCTTGTCCAGCGGCGCCAAGGAGCTTCAAATTTCGCAGATCGCGCTTTTGGCTTCGGGGGACCGACGGCGTGGAACAGGCTACCCTATAATATCCGAAATCAAGACGACGAAGGAGTGTTCAGAAGCTATCTTAAAACTTTTCTTTTTAAAAGAAGCTTTCCAGAGAGCCCTTGAAGTGAATCTCTCACAAAAATGGCGCTATACAAATCATCATCAAATATTGAATACTTACAATTAATAATAGTTTTTTTCTGATACTTTTAAACTTCGACAGTCGCATGCAATGAAAATAGTTTAAGAATATTTAAAAAAAAAAAACTCAGCTCCTCGCACTGCCAGACAGCTGATTGAGCGGAAATTCCGGATGCAGAGATTGAAGATTCCCACAGGTCACAGTGAAGAGAATAGTTGGATCACCTGTTAAATAGGTATGAATTATTGTGTAAAAAAGATTAGCTCATTTGAATATTGGCATTTTTTAACATGTGCATTATGGAGAATGGTAAAATGACTTCACGAGTATGTCTTGTTATTTTATTATAAACCACAAATAAAGTAGAATTTGTTTTTCAATTTCATAAAGGAAACTACTTATCCACTTTTAAACAGTAAAATTTGGATATTTGTGGTCGATTGATAGGCAGAGAATGATAACCAGCTGACCGCATTCGTATTAGATGGATTTACTTGATATAATTAACATGTTCAATTTCATAATGTCTGGTTGCAATCATTAATGTTATGGGAATCCATCCCAAAACACACATGTGTACCACCTTTCTAATAGTTAATTGCAAATACTAGCAGGAGTTATAATAATAATAATAAATTGGGACGATTTATATGGTGCCAATTTTATAAATCAATTGTCTCATCTGTAGAAAATGCTCCATTTCATAAACTAGTTCAAAATATAAATATTTAGTAAGTGGCCTGCACCTGACGCAGTCGATCAACATTTACATCGGATAGGATAATTTGAAAAGGTGCGTTTTCAGTCTTGATTGACGGGTTCAAAATGCACTTGAGGTCAGCAAGATTGTTCCGCAAGGCTCACACGCCAAACTTCGTGCCAGGACAGCGATTCGCCACATACAATCTCTCCATCGCAGAGACTTACTGATCGCAATATAGACTGCCTCGCATTCAGATTCTCGACAATGCAGAGTTCTGAGTGTAGTTTGTATTGCATTCTTTCTTGACATTTCAGCCAATGGGGTTCCTTAGATCAGCCTTGTTGCTGCGTTGAATGCAGACTGGAGTTTATCAATTTGATGTTTTTGAATGTTGGCATCGACTCCATTGCAGTAATCTAGGCGTAGCAAGGTGAAAGAATTGATCAGTGTTTTCAGTCAATAAAAGAGGAATTTTTGAGGTATAAATGTATATTTATTTTTTAACATTAATCATAAATGCATACAAAATATGTGTTGATACATGCTTAGGGATACTGCAAAATGAATGAAATATCAAAAATAGTGGAATGTGAAGTTGATTGGATGTGTTTAAGAATAAGGTAAATATTTCAGATTAAAATGATTAAAATATTTAATTTGAAACACTGTTATAACACAATTTATTTATTTCATTTCTATGAAATTTTTACTGTTTAAAAAACCGATGTTGGCATCATAAGGTGTTAAATCAACATGAGTTGACATCATTCGCTAGTGAAACAGCTGTTGTGACAATTTCATAAAAATTAGGTATATAAATTGGATTTCAAATTAAACAGTTAATAAAGTATTGTAGTGTTTCTGTCAAAATAATGGATTAAACTTCACAAAATAAACTGTTATGTGGTAAACAGTCTTATGTTAGTGTGAAATGCTACTTTTCTTTGTTTGAAAATAATCTATAAATAATTCTACACATTCTTAATCCGAGACTAACCTTGAATTAATTTCACTTCTCTTAAAAATACATTTAGTTCAATATTCCAGAGGCACAGTTTTAAAAAAAAAATTATTCGTAGACAAATAATTCGACATATTAAATTACTTTTTAGGCTAGGATTCATTGACTTGCTAAAAGCACATGTAGACTTGAATTACTCATAAATGAGTCGTGATGAATTTTTAAAATCAAATTGTAATTGGTTAACAAATTAGATAATTTAACAATGCCTTGTGAATATATATTTATAAATAGATGTGCAATTGACCTCACAATTATCGTAATATTATAACCCTTCAAAATAATATTCAGTTGCAGAAGGGTTTGGCGTAAATCTAAGGCACTAAACATTAATATAAATCTTTTAAAAAAATATTCTTAAGATTAAACCCACACCTTGGTAAATCAATTGACTTAATAAAAATTCTTACTACAGTAATAAAAGTAAAAACAATAAGGAATTAAAATATTCATTTTCATTTTCATTACTCTTTATTACTGTACATGATGAATTCCTATTTAATCTTTGAGTTCTTTAATCTTTGGGCTCTGCTCCGGGTTGTCTCGCCATATGGCATAGTTGAGGCTGGAGGCGAGGGTCAGCCAGGCCACGTAGGGAATAAACAGGTACCCGGCAACTGGATTTATGCGGTGGAACAGGACACCGCACGCGGCAACATTGACTGTCAAGGCCAGTATGTCAATCAAACTCTGAAAATGAAAATACATTATTTATATATGTATAATGTTACACCATGAAATTAATTATTTCTATAATATATTTTTGGATTCCATAAACAATGGTTACAAGTTGTCATAATTTTAATAAATTAAGTTCAAAGAATGTTCATTTTGAATTCCACTTGATTTTTAGTTTCAAAGATGGCAGCAAGCTACCTAAACAGACGACCTTCGTGGCAGAGTGACTAGAGCTTTGACTGCCACACCGAAGGTCCCGGGTTCAATTCCCAAATATTTTGAAAAAATATATATTGTTGATATTGAAATTTCTTCTTCTTCTTAATCTTCACTTTTGGTAGACTCAGGAGTCTGTTATTTCAGGCGGGTCCTCTTGAGACGCTGAACTCCAGCTTTCTCTCCACCGTTTCAGGGGTCTTCCTGGTCGGCGTTGTCCGTTTGGCATTCCATGGAAAGCTATGTATGGTATTCTATTTGAGCTCATTCTTTCTGATTATTTTTTAATAAATTTCTTGATGAGTTCATTTAAAAACAATTTTTATTAAAAAAAAATTATATAACCAGCATTAAAGTTGCTATTGTACAATAACCCTTAATAATGATATAATGTTGTTTGTAAAACCACCAAGAAATGCTATCGATAGTGTCCTTGCATAAAAGAGTATAACACGTATAAATGTTCAAATTAAAATGCTTTCTGCGTGATAAATAGTGCATCTCGTTTATACACTCAAATAAACAAGCAGGAGAGAAAAATATAGCGCACATCTGGTAGAGGGTCCGTGCACTGTCTCCTTCACACACAAATATTAAAATAGATAATTTATTCAGTATCTTTCAAAATGTATTACATGGTAACATTTCATCCTAGTATTTTGAAATACATCAAAGCGGTAAAAGGGTTTAAATAAATACTTCAGTGTTAACCTTGAAGGAATGGATAACATATAACTGGTCTACAATTTGCCATTTTTATATGATATATCTATGTAAAGAGAAATAAAAATATACTAGTTGCAACCCGTGAAATATTCACAGAAGTAAAGATTTTCTACCCTTTAAAAACTTGGTTCACTGTACAATCTTAATCAATAATAAAGTTTTAACTTATACTGTTAATAATTTTTTTCAAATATGTTAAAAATTTCACATTTAAAAATACCAAATTGTTCTCCTTCTGTTTTCTACACTACTGTCATACAAATTGTTAGATTATTGAATTATCTAATTATTGAATTAGAACAAATTTCAAAATAATCCGTAAACGTTATCTGGCATGTGCATCTTACTTTCGAAAAAATCAAAGTATTTTTGCCTATTTTTATTGTGATGATAAATAATCATTTAAAAAATCTGAAAATGTTAGAAAAGACTGAAATTAATATTCAAGATGAATAATAGTAGAAGTTGCCTTATCTCTGATGATATTGACTTTAATTCCCTTGTTAAATATGCCTATGAAAAGGAAAATAATAACATTACAGTGTCCAATTTAATAGCATAGTTAATCTTAAATGAGTACCGTGATTTATTTTAACTGTTATTTTATCTAAATAGGTCATTTGTTGTTGGTTAAACAATAGTATAAAACTCTACATTCATTTATTTATTGTTTCTTGAACAACAATTGAACTCTGCGACCCATCAACACAAGAGCAAGTCGGATGTTAAGGAGGCTGAATACGCTGCCATATTTGGAATATGATTTGGGCTTGGATCTTCTGGCTTATAGAGGTTCAGCTCTAATGGCTATTCCTCGTACATCTGTAGGAAACATTGTTGGAAATGTGATTTGGTAGTTGTTTTATGCGGGGGCTAGATGTGTGGCCTGGAGTGCTCCTACGAAGAGGACGGGAGGATTTAGGGTTTATGCTTAAGTCCCACATTATTCTCGGTCAGAGAATGGAGTTAAGTTAGGTTTGGCATTGTAGAGTATGATGGGAAGTTTCATTATTTAAAAAAAAAATGTTTCCGAGAGAAAGAGAAGAAGAGCAGTGCCTGGATGGAGTTGTGGTAGGAGATAGCATCCTGTGTGAGACCATTTTGTTTAGTGGAGTACTTAGTGGTAATGACAGTAGATAACTTGGCGGTAAAGGGTTATTATTGATAAAGCAGACGGTAATAATTTAAACCATGGTCTGGGAATGAAAGAGATGAAGAAAGGGTGGTCTTCAAGTGGATTCCATATTGTTATTATATTATTGAATCGCTCTTTACATCATTACACTAGTCAAATCGATGTAAAGGGTTCGCTATCATATTGATTCTCATGAAATGTAATAGGTAGCTAATCTATCGCCATTTTATTGTCATGGGAATGAAAGAGATGAAGAAAGGGTGGTCTTCAAGTGGATTCCATATTGTTATTATTTTATTGAATCGCTCTTTACATCATTACACTAGTCAAATCGATGTAAAGGGTTAGCTATCATATTGATTCTCATGAAAATGTAATAGGTAGCTAATCTATCGCCATTTTATTGTCACGTGAATTCTACACCAGACCAAAGACAATGTGACAATCACACTGCCATCCTTCGATGTGACAGTCATAGCACTTGCCACTCGGCCATGAAGGTCGTCATATATCACCGAACCTTATAGGTTAAATGCATGACCCACATAAGTGGACTTCGACTGCCGAACCAGCATATTTCATGATGAAATATATTACACGAATAACCGAAAACGCCTGACTTAGGACCTACTTATCGCAATGATGACATACATTGCATGGGCAAAAGTGATGATTCAGGGCCCGGAGTCATTCATACAGGTCACTAGGTCACTAGAGCAGAGCATCGTGTACAAAGGGAAGCAAAGCATATAAAAGTGGTACTTCCGACCACCATATACATCATTCCTTCTTGCGACTTCTAACAGACACGAGTCTACGCTATCAAGTCTACGTACGAGAAACCTCCGACTCTCTTCCGCCGAGCTACGCTACTATCGACCCTGCTACGTCACGCAACTTCTGACGAGTCTTCGCTCCAGCTGACCAACGCCACCGCCCAGTGTGTCATCATCTTCAGCTGCTCTCCGCTCGTACTCTGCCCCCGTTGCTGACAACACCCGCGCACCGTCACTGACCTTCATCACCCGCTACGCCACTTCGACACCAATGTAACGCCATCGACAATCAAAAATAAACCCTGAAACTTCCACTGCTTTTAACTCCCACCACATCCCCCAAAGGCTTATTCCTAACATGGCTCTTTCCATGGCTCACTCGTAGGTTCTCGGCACTTTGTTTGGACAATGTTACAGTTTCAAGACCATAAGTACTAACTGGCAGAACACAGGCTTCACAGGAGACAATTTTAATGGCTCTTTATTTAAAAATAATAATTTAGGATCATCTGCAAATACGAGAAATCACAAGAATTTTACATTCTCGCGATGTCATTTATGAAGATGATACAGAGAAGTGGCATTTTAGAATAATCTGAGAAAAATCAGATTGAAATATGCCATATGAAGCAAACTGTTTCCATTCTCGATCAATCGACAATAAATAAAGAATTCATGGATTATGTTAAACAATAAAAAGGAAAGTAAAACGCTTACCCATTTCAAACAGTGGCACCCAAAGAAGATCGGAGTCCAGGCCCAGTTCAGAGCGAGTTGGGAACCATAAAGCATCAGTGGGAGGCGTGCATCGCCTGCAACAGAACGAAAATAAGTTTTTATATATTTTATTGGCTTAGGACCATACTATGCTTATTTACCAGACACATATTCATAGAATAATATATAGAATGTGGAATCTGGAAAATACAAATTTAAATATATGAAATATTTCGATATATGAAATGAAATTTAAATATATGAAATGTTGCCACTGGCTCCTGTTCATTGGTTTTGTTTTGACCGGAAGTCTACACTGCCCCTTGGTGGGTGTGTTCTGATCTACTTTTCTGTTTATAATGTGTTTTTTATAAATACTGTTTTTTTTTAATTCATTTCTGCTCTTTCTAAAACCTGTCCTCCATCCATCCCATCCCAATTTATTCGTTCTTACTTAACATCTTCCCGCCTCTCTCATACACCATCTTCTTCTTGTTTTAAAATTTAGTTTGTTATATATTTGTCCTATTGTGTATTGTGAATTAATGTGTGTTTTATATCATTTTAATGTGTTTTTTTTTTTTTTTTACTAATTTAAGGTGTGCTTTATATAATATTTACTTCTGATTTTATTTCATAATAAAGAGATGTGAAGCCGCGCGGGAGATATATAAGGTTAAAAGAATAGATTAAATGTGGTCTGTCACCCTTTTGATTGATGACAAGAAAAGGCTAAATTAAATTAACGTAAGTCCCGGATGGACAAGGAACAGGCCTAGATAGTGCAGCGAGACTGACGAAAGGGCGTCGCTGCGTCCTATAACAGTCTCGGGTGGTGGTGGGAACCTTATATACATATGAAATATTTCTAATCATTCCAAGTTTTCTTTCCCATCCTACACTCACTATTTTATAATAGGCCATAAAATCATGTACCATATATTGCTTTGTTTTGTTAGATTGGGACATAGAAGTGGATTGAAATTAAACTGGATTAAATGTGACCTAGATACCCTTTTGCCTTTTTTCTGGAATGGTGCATTCTCCAGCTAATGTAAGTCCTGCGTGGATGGGGGGCGAACCTAGGAATTGTTTGAGCGAAGCTGACGAAGGGGCGAAAGCTATAACCGCTTCGGGTAACCTTCTATGTCTTTATTTAACTGTTAGTTTGTTCATTTGCATTTGTATTAACAATCATCGTATGTTACCCTACAATAAATAAATAAATATTAAGTTTCATAGATATTTATTTTGAATATTGGTAAATTTTAAAGATCGGCCATGTCAGAAGTCGGAAGAATTGGTGTGCATGTATGACTCGCTGTATGAATATAGAGAAAACTAGAAATGTGTGTCAGCACAAAGTGGAACGGTGGCATTTTAAATATTTGGTTAAAATTGCTTACATTGATAAAGGTTATGTTATTACCGAAACATGTCTGTGTTAAGTGAAATAAAGTGTTGTAATACTAAGTGTCTTCTTTCTTCTTTTGTCCTGTCACATCTCCGTGGTGGATAGGGCCTCAAGGAACCTTCTTCACCCGACTCTATCGCATGCCTGATGTCTAACATCATCCCAAGTGAGGCCTGCTGCCTTAACCTCGTCCCGCAGGGCTCTTCTCCAGGTGGCTCTAGGTCTGCCTCGCTTTCTCTTTCCCCCCATAGGGGACCAGTCTAGTGCGCCCTGAGCGATGCAGGCTGGGTTCCGTCTCAGAGTGTGACCGATCCACTGCCATTTGCGTCTAGCGATTTGTTCTCTAATTGACTTTTCGTCTGCCATGGTCTAGAGAACGGCATTTGACACTGTTTGGGGCCAACAGATTTTGAATATTGAGCGATACTAAGTACAGTTATATTTATTCAAATCAAATCAATTACCTTGAATACCTTATTTTGCTCCATTAGCTCAGGTACATAAAAAGCTACGCATTTGTTTCTGGCTACATTTGAAAATATTTTAGCAAGGCGAAATATGTAATTCCCATAAAATATAATATAATTTCTAGAAAACAGACATTTTCATTCATATTACTTATTTAATACTGAGTTTTCCATCATTGTTTTAGAAAAAATAAATAAGTAATACAGCACTAAATAATCTGGGATTTGTAAAATCATGAACAAATAGAAAGAAAAAGAAAAACAAGAATAATATTCGATTCAAACATTAAAAAGTCAAATTTGCCTTCGGGTTGTTAGGAATAATACATATTTGTTCTGTGCCAACAAAAGTGAGTACACCGCCAGTGCTGGATTAGCTATATAGCAGGTATAGTAAGTGCTAAGGGCCCGCGTTTTTGGAAGTCCCTTACACAGAGCAGAAAATGTTTAGATTATTTATTGTTTTGGCCGAACCACGATACTTCAACATTATTAAATGTTTAATTTAAACGGTTATTGGAAACAAGAATTCATCAATGAAAGCAAAAAATGGCCATTCACAATGGAGTGTTAGTTCCAAGTTAGATGATTTGATTGATTTGATCGTGCCACATTTTCCTCGGCCTTCCCCTATTTGACATGCGCAGAAATGACCTGAGTGTATGTTTTGTTCCACTTATACATGCCGTATTTTATTTCACTAATATGTACCGTAGGTGAGATGCCCGCGAAATCGCCTACGTCCTCATGTTTTGTTTCATGTTTTTGATGGGCTTCATATTGGGCTTGCAAAATGTAAAAGGATCTTTGTCGCACTTATGTATTTTTGGCTTGTAATCATGTAGCTAAGAGCATATATACCAGAAGATATCTACAATTTTTTGTATGGATTTGAAGCCAGGCTTTATCACTCTGAAGTATGTTACTATTCGATGTGTCACAAACTTCATTTCTATTGTCAGAATGTTATCTGTCATTTACGTTATGTGCAGAAATGTTATGAAAAGAAATATTATGTAATATAACTAACTAACTAACTAACTAACCATCACGCCGTCTCCCCGAAGGGGTAGGCAGAAAGAATGGACTGCCACACTTTTCTTTCCTGACATATTTCTCTTGCTTCCTCAACATTCATACATCGTGTCATGCACGCGCATCGATTTCTCTGACTCCTCACATGGCCGACATGTAATATCTTTACGAAAATTTATTTATAATTTGTGTTTCGGTGTTAACGAATTTATTATTATTGTCTATTTACAGCTTATTTCTTATTAATTATATTTCTTCTTGTATTTGTAAATACATTATTATATTATACAAGAACATGAGTTTGATGACTTGAGTTTGAGTTTTGTATAGATTTAAAATGCGTCTAAAATGGGATTTAAAATCAATTAATTTAGAAAAATAAAACACTTTTAATAAGCACGCCACTGCCTATTCTGTACCATAATATTTCGTATCCATGCCTAAAACATTGTTAACATAATGCCCAATGATTAACACACTCCAACTAATGAATCATAAAATACCTTACTACCAGTGTACCATACGAGGTCTGTTCAAAAAGTATCCGACTTTTATTCATAAAAACAACATTTATTGAGATACAATTAAATGACACTAATCCCCTTCAAAGTAGACCCCTTGAGCTGCTACACACTTCTCCCAACGGTTCTGCCACTGCCAGAAGCAACGCTGGAAAGACTCTTTTGGTATGGCGCGCAGGTGGTCCGTCGCAATGTTCGTGATGTCTTTTCTGGTCTGAAATCTGGTCCCTTTCAAAGGCATTTTCAGCTGGAGGAAAAGCCAGAAATCACAGGGAGCGATTGGGATCATTGATCACAGTCTCCAGCTTCTGCTCAATTGTCAGCAACTTTGGCACAAATTTTGCTGAGACCCTTCTGAGGGCCAAATGTTCAGTTAAAATGGAATAAATGGATCTAACACTAATGCTCACTTCATCAGCAAGTTCTCTGATCATTATTCCACGATCCTGCATCACCGGGGTTTGATCAATGACAACATCATTTTTGGATATTGAAGGTCTACCGGTTCGTGTTTCACTCTCCAAAGATGAGCGGCCATCTTTGAAGCGGTTATACCACTCCTTTATCTGTGTAGTAACCATTGCTTCGTCCCCAAACTCTTTTTTAATTTTGCGGATAGTTTCCACTTGAGAATCCCCAAGCTTTAAACAAAATTTGATACAGTAACGTTGTTCAACTTTTTCTCGTTAAAACTAAAATCCGACGACAATAGCATACACGTGTTCACTCTTCAACGGTGTGGCAGCGACTGAGTGACGCTGTGGTCGTGAAAAAAATTGAGCATGCGCACTAGGTATACCTACAAAACAGTCATCTAAACTCCGCCCTAAAAGCGTTATTTGTTTTGCCAATAAAAATTATGATTGGATACTTTTTGAACAGACCTCGTATTATAACACAAATATTTTATATTAGAGACCTTGGAATCTGAACTGTTTACCATAAAAATTGGTTATCATCGTGTTAGTAATTTATATGACAGGAAACTTAATAAAAATTTCCAAATTAAATAGACATTATTTAACCAACTTTAAAGATAAACCATTACAAATAGTTTTTTTTTTTAAATCTTGATAAACTCTACATATACCATTATATTGACAGATACTATTCAATTTATTTTAGATAATATCTTTACTTACTACACAATAATATAGATAATTTTATGTCAACTATTAAAAAAAACATTCACAAAATGATTTTAATTTTTTGGATGCAACTATTTGATTCAAGGACATTAGAATCTTAAATATATATTAATATTCAAATTGATTCATTAATAACACAAGAATATTTTTAATACAAATGAAAACGTCTGTCTTCTAGAAGTTTTATTATAAACAAACAAACAAACAATCATGCTGTTTCTCCGCAGGGATAGGCAGAGAGAATGGACCGCCACACTACTCTATCCTGGCACACCTCTCTAAAACTTACAACATTATAATAATAATAATAATAAATTGGATAATTTATAAAGCGCCACTTTTATGAATTGTTCATCTCAAGGGCGCTATTCATACGACCAACCTTTAAAATTTGATTAATTTGGTCATGCCATGTTTTCCTCGGTCTGCCTCAACCGACATTTGACATGAATGACATTTTTCGCCTGTCTAAGGCATTATCAAATGATTTGATAATACCGTAGACAGGCAAAACATGTCATTCTCATAAATTCTAATAAAACTTCTAGAAAACAGATATACTGATGATGCTGGTGGTGCTGGTGCAGGTGGTCCTTCACCCTCGAGTGGAGTGTCTTTTGCACCAGCACCCCACAAGTCGTCGTCTTCCTCCTCTGTCAAAAAGAGTAAGAAGGGAGCCGGAAAGAGATCGAGTGGCGGTGGAACATGAACACTCGCGTGCCTCGCGGCTCGCGGCCGCTCGAAGAAAGTTTTATATCATTGTATTTTATATTATTTGTTTTAGATTTATTTTGTGGGTGTCGGACGATCGAAGTGTGCGCGGGAGATGCCTATTGGTGGCGATGAGGTTCGCAACCCATCACACCGCGTCTCCCGCGGAGCGAAAAGAGAAGGATGGACTGCCGCATCAGTAAAAGTGTGACAGTCCATTCTTTCTGCCTACCCTTTCGGGGAGACGGCGTGATGGTTAGTTAGTTAGTTAGAAAACAGATGTTTTCGTGTGAATTAATTATTTAATATGGAATTTAACATCACTGTTCAAGAAACAATGAACAAAACTATTTTAATTAATCAGTAGCAGCCACAAAATACAGCAGAAAAAACACCTGCCCAAATAAAAATTATAAATTTTAGATAAACTTAAGGCGTTAACACTGTGGAATTCCATAATGACTATTTTTTTATAAATTAAAACAGTTTTTTTTCCACTTTTGGTTTTTTTTTTTGCTCGACATGTTTCGAAGGCTTTACACCTCCATCATCAGGAGAACGGTTCGTTTATATCTATTAGATAAAATAACAATTACTGATTAATAATATATTAACCCTTTTTCACGCACATGGACATCGGATATCGGCACTCCAAGAAATCTTTTGAGCTACAGACATTCTTCCATATCGAAAATTTATTGTTAATATTTGAGAACTTGTGGCTGGTTTCATGTTTGAGTTATTGTTGTTGATATTATTTTCACGACCAGTTTCAGGAAAAACCTGTTCCCGAGTAGTGTAAAAATAAATGAAAACATCTGTTTTCTAGAAGTTTTATTATATTTTCCGGGAATGACATGTTTTGCCTTGCTAAGACACTATCAATTGTAATGGCATTATCATGCCTTAGCAAGGCGAAACATGTCATTCACATAAAACATAGTAAAACTTCTGGAAATCAAACATTTTCATTAGTATTGATTATTTAATATGTAGTTATACATCATTGTTCAAGAAACATAAGCGTTAATATATATTTTAATTTATTCTCGTTAAACATGGCATGATCAAATCAATCAAATATTAAACGTCGGTCACGTAACGAGTCGGAGAAATCGACGTGCGTGCATGACACGTTGTATGAATGTAGCGGTAACGAGGGTTGTATGTCAGGACAGAACAATGTGGCGGTCCATTATTTCTGCCTACTCCTCCAGGAGATGGTGTGATGGTTAGTTAGTTAAGTTATTCCCTATATATAACTATTTACTACACTAACATTCATTTATTGGTTATAATAATGGATAATTCCAAATCAAATATATGTTATTAATCAATAGTATATTCATATATCATAAATTATGATTGGTTCATAAGAAAATTTAAAAGAAAAAGTTTGAAATTAATTTAATATGGAAATACATGTCCCAAATCAATTTTATAAATACTGGCATAGTCGTAGGGTTCATAGTATAATGATAAACATATAATTGTGTATTTAAAAATGTTTAATTACCCTGGAATCCTCCGCCATCCCTCCAGACAAGATAGGAGGCATATCCCATTCCGGTGTACAATGAAGTCCAAACGGGACCGAAAACCCAATTCGGAGGACGCCATGACGGCCTCTTCAGGGTCTCGTACCAAGCAGTTGAACCGTCCTTAGATTTGATTTGCGAGCTTGTTATAAAGCCACCTACAAATCCTCCGAGGTTCGGAAGTAGCGACAAACCAATCGCGGACCAGACCACCATGATTTATTTATTACGATGACGTAGGAAGCAAAAATCTACACAAAAATAACAGAATAATAATTATTTACAGAAGCCACTCCCAGTTTAAAAATAATATACCAAGATGTATTTTTACATTACAGGACAATGATATATTATTACATCGACAATAAAAGTTATAAACTTCCCAACTTTCATATTAAATTAATTAAATAATTAATGAAAAGTAACTTTATTTTCACTCCTGTTACCTGTAATACACACGAAACGACGAAACAGAGGTTTGTCGCTAGTTGACTCTGACTGACCGGAATCTCGAACTTGGTTCTTGATGTTGAACGATAATAAAATTTAGTTATGTAAAATATTGTAAAAAATGTAAACAAAATGACGCAAGCATACGTGACTCCAGAGAAATAATAAACTATGACACACACGAGCACGTTATGTAACAGTACAAAAACTATTTGACTGTAATTCATAAATAAAAATCATAATTAAAAATACAAATTAGTCCAAGAAATTGATGAAAATAGCGTGTTTTAGTGGAAATCGTTATTTATGTTATGTCTCATATTAGGTATTGATACTAACTTATTAATAAAATTAATTTAATATTTTTAAAATGGACAGCACTTTTCTCCTACATTTTGTAAACATAAATTTGAAAAAAAAAAAACATTTTAAAATCATAAACTTTTCAATTGAAACATTTCATTTTAAACTTTATGTAAGCATTATCGATACTATTACATCTTTTTTTATAATAAGTCAAGTAATTGAAGAAGAATTGGACTAAGCTGGGCAGCTTTCGAAAACCTGAGCTACATCCTTAAAAGCCTGAAAATACTGATCAACCTGAAACGAAAAGTCTATGAAGCCTGCGCTCTGCCAGTTGGTACTTATGGTCTTGAAAATGTTACATTGTCCAAAAAAAAGTGCCGAGAAACTACGAGTGACCCAAATAGCCATGGAAAGAGCCATGTTAGGAATAAGCCTAAGAGACAGAGTCAGAAACGATACGGTGAGAGAAAAAACAAAGGTCACTGACATCATCCACCGGGTGGCGAATGTAAAATGGCAATAAGCAGGTTACGTAGCCTGAAACTCCGATGAAAAGTGGACAAGAAGACTGCTGACTTGGAGACCGTGGACGGCGAAGAGAAGTACAGGGCGACCGCAACTACGGTGGAAGGGTGATCTAAACAGACACGTCGGAATAACCTGGATGCAGTCTGCACAGGACCGAATGACATGGAAGCAAATGGAGGAGGCCTTTTTCCAGGAGTGGACGGGAATAGGCTGAGGAAAAAGAAGAAGAGAATTGACATTGGCAGCTTTTTATAGACTTAAAATAGAAATATGTATTTGAATTTCGTACTGTAAATAATTGTTTTTTTACACTGTGGGTAGTAATGAACTAAAATACGAATTCGTGTACTTAAAATGGCATTGTGAGTAAAACTGATTGTCATGAATGAATACAGTTTTAATGCCGAAACTGGTCAATTGTATGTATCTTTTTACTTATATAAGTAAAACGTACCTAAGTTATATTAAAAGTATTTTTGACACTGGCAGTATTTTTATTTTCTTGATTCTTGAAGGATAACCTAAAAATCATAACATTGTCATGTGCGGCGTGTGACATGTGCGTGCTTCGTTCGCTCGGTAGCCGCACCAATTTTAAATAAAAGTATTCATAAATATCGAAGGACTTATTTTGTGTTTATAAATTATAGTGATTCATTAAATATTAGCTGTTTCTTGTGTATTGCACGCGAAAAATGGATTACGAAGTGGGGAGCATAGCAGATTTAATATCTGGAAACCACACGCCTAATCGCCGAAAAGTGACGAAAAAGCCCTTGACTCCGGTTAAGGTACCACCGTCTTCCAATGTTACCCCAAGTATCCCGGAAAATGTCAAGTCGCGGACTCCGAAGTTAGCCTTTACTCCTGAAACTACTACTAAGAGTTCATCTAAAAATCGGATCCCTACTAATGATCAGTTTGAGTCACCTAAAAGTGTTCCGAAGAAAACGAAATCCAAACTTTTTAATAACTTTCAATTTTTGTCCCAACTCCCCGATCATCCTGAATCAGATAATGAAGAATCTGCAGGTGACGAGGAGAACGAAGGATTTTCAGAAAAAAAGAAGGCAAAAAAATATAACAAGGAAGACGCTAAGAAAATAGTAAAAGAATACTATGTTGGAAAGGAAGAACTGAACACCGGTGATGCCAAGTCGAAAAAAGAAAAAAAGAAATCCAAAAAAGATTCAAATAAAGAACATTCTAATGATGAAGAAATTTCAGTGAAACAAAAGAAAACTAGTAGTATTTATGATGAAATCGATGAGGATAAACAGGATAAAAAATCTAAAAAGAAGAAAAGGAAAAATAGAGATTTAAATGAAGAGATTACGGATGATACAAGCGCAGATAATTTACGGAAGAAAAAGAAAAGGAAACCAGAGTCTGATTTTAGTGCAGACAATGATGATGGATTGAAAAATTCAGATGATGATCTACCCATTTCTGAAAATGAAATGAACCTCCAAGAAGCGGAGAATGATGCAGCAGACAGCGAAGAAGAAGATGATGTTCCAAAAAGTGATTTCCAGAAGGCGGCAGCCAGGAGGGTAGAAAAGAAATTACTCAAGGAGGAAAAGTTCAGTGTGGAAGAAACTGAAAGAACTTTGTTTGTTGGAAACATACCTGTGTCTGTTTTGCAGAAGAATCATGAAAAGGTCCTACGCAACAAATTTTCTCCATATGGTGGAATTGAATCTGTAAGGTATGCACAGACAAATAATTTATAATATTAAATTACATATATCTCTACTCTATACATTTAGTAATAAAAAAAATGTATGTGGGTGTAAATACATTTGACTTTTTTTGTGTATTACTGATCACATTCAAATGAAAATATGAAATTCACAATTACCAGAATCTTTAAGTTGCACACAGAGGCACAAAAATAGTAATAATTTTATTATGCTTTAAAAATATCTTATCATTTTTAAATAGAGAAAAAAATGTTTTATTGATAGTGTAAGATAGTAAAGTAACTAACCATTATGCCATTTCTCCGGAGGGATAGGCAGAGAGGATGAATCGCCATATTACTTTGTCCTGACATACCTGTAGCTTCCTCTACATTCATACATCGTAACATGCTCATCAATTTTTCCGACATTGAATATGGGCGCCTTTAAGTATTTAATTAATTTGAACATACCATGCTTTTATTGGTCTTCTACGGCTTCTCTTTGCACTCCACACTGCTTGTATTCAACATTTTAACCATTCTTCTCTCGTCCATTTGTTCCATATGTCCAAACCATCTAGGGATCCTTTTTTAATTTAAGTTATGATGCAATCGTCTGCCTTACATTTTTCCTTATTTCGTCATTCAGTATTCTATCATATATAATTTTTCTGCACATTATTCTCAGTGATCTCATTACGATTACTTTCTTCATCTTCTTCTTCAGCTTATCGCCGTCCACTCTTGGACGAAAGCCTCCTCCATGTCTATCTCTCCTGTGCGGATTTTGATGATAAATTTTAACAATTTCAACGCATTGTTGATGTGTGTAGCGTTTCATGGTGAAACTTCAAGACTTAATAAGTATTCTTGTCAAATTTGACTGCTATCACTTAACCAAAACGGGGGCTATACACTGTCAAAGTTCGATCGTCCCAATTGAAAAGCCCTTTGACCACCAGGATACACCACCTACAGCGAAGCCACGGCTGCCATTTGGCCAACGTTATATTCCATACATAATGTCATTGCATGTACTTAAAAAAAAAAATGTGTCAATATCACTTACACAGGTAGTTTTATTTCATTTCAAAGTTCGAGCGCTCTTAACCGCTTTAGGTATTTGAACGTACGTGATACGTTCACTTTGACTGTTCCATTCTGTGCTATCCCGTATCACGCTTGAGAAAAATTAATTTACCTAAAATGTATTAACTTCGGGATACGCGCGTGTGCCAACAACACTTGAGTACAAGTCTTCACAAATAAGATAGTTTTACAAGGGGCAGGCGAAGTGTGCGGCCGTGTCTTTTGATGTTTCGTAATTCAAAAAAAAAAATTAATATCTAATTAAATTTAATTAATAAAAAATCTGATTTTTTTTGCACGTTTCTCGGAAAATTACCTGGCGGTTAATGAAAAACTAACCATCACGCCGTCTCTCCGAAAGGGTAGCCAGAAAGAATGGACTGCCACACTTTAACCGATGCGGCACTCTATCCTTCCCTTTTCGCCCCCGCGAGAGACGCGGTGTGATGGGTTGCGAACCTCATTATAAATTCTCATGGCCCGTTGACAATGTGTAGCTATATGACTTATCAAATTTCATCTCTCAATAGTAATCATTTTGATCTCATGTCTTTTTCAGGATAAGGAATATCCCACTGGCTGATTTCAAAATCAAACCGAAAGTGGCATTGATTGAAAAGAAATTCCATGCTGAGAGAACAACGGTCATTGCGTATATCAAGTTCAGAAATGCCGCGTCAGTTGGAAAGGTAACATTATTTTATCTTTTAATTTCTCTAATCATCAAACCTATGATAATGCACGCTTGCTGTATTATTTTCCAGAACTCTATTCTTATTTATATTGATAAAATATTTGTTCAGTAAAAAAAAACTAACTAACTTACTAACCATCACGCCGTCTCCTGGAAGGGTAGGCAGAAAGAATGGACTGCCACACTTTTCTTTCCTGACATATTTCTCTCGCTTCCTCAACATTCATACATTGTGTCATGCACGCACGTCTCGATTTCTCTGACTCACGTCAAAGAAATTGATGCGAAATATGAAATTCAATATTTGATTTATTTGATCATGCCATGTTTTCCTAGGTCTTCCTCTATTTCTAGTTCCATTTACACCGTTAACATACAATTTTTTAACATTCTTCATTCATTCTTTCCATGTGTCAAAACCATCTTAATGATCCTTTCATTATTTTGTTCATAACACTGTCATTCACACCACATACACTTCTTATATTTTCATTTGACACTATCATGCATAGACTTTCCACACATTCGTCTAAGAGATCTCATTTCTATTGCATTTATTCTACTTTCATCCTTCTTTTGCCAGTTCCACACTTCGCTTCCATTCATAAGGGTCGGTAACGGAACATCATTGTGCACTGTCATTTTTCGTTCATTAAAAATGTATAATGCCTTTTTTACTTTTAATATTTTGATTCATTATCCTCATCTTACCAACAATGTTACCATCAGAATCATTCAGAATAGCCACAATAGCTTAACCCCCGTAAGCCAGAAGATCCAGTTATAAGTAAGGTAAACAGAGATGATGGACCACCACACTGTTCTATCCTAATATAACTCTTGCGCATCTTCTATATTCGTACACCGCAACACACACGGTTTTTGATCTTTCCGATTTCGAATATAACCGACTTTTATTAATTGATTAAATTGACCATGCCATGTTTTCTTTGGCTTTCCACTTGTTTTTCCATTCACGTTGCTTGTATGTATCTATCTTAACACAATGTTGTCGGGAAACGTAAAACTACGTTTTTTTCAGTTTGGTGCTCAAATGCGGGAAACGTAAAAATACGTTTTTTACTCTCTGGTGGTTGTCGTCGAGTAACGTAATAAAACGTGTTGTTGTGCGTAATAAAATGGATTTTGTTGCTAAATCGTATATCTGACTTCACAATATAATTTCACTCACAAATTTATATTTATTAGGCTTTACTTTTGATTTATTATTCAATTATAAAATGAAAAAAAATGTCTAAAAATATACATTTTTTGTGTGCTCGAAGAAACCTTGACGCAGATCCCGCTGGCTTGTTTTTTTTGACCTTCAATGCGCAATAATTCTTTTCAACTTGTACGGAGAAATTTTAGGGTTCTTTCTACTTGAAGAATGGATGAATGGTAGGAATGTTTTGTTCATATTTCTACAAAACATTAGTGTTTATGTAAACGTATACATGTTCGGTCGTTCGGTCGTTGTCATTGAGTTCATATAATTATTTTTATACCTAAAACCCACAATGTTTTTTCCGGATGAGAATAAATCAGACGATTAATTGTGTGTAGACAATTTATCTAATTGTTCCTGTGCTAGTGATACAGAAAGACTATTGATGGCAGACAGTGAAACAAGTGGTTTATAAAGCAAAATATCCAGACTCAGTAAGGTACAATTTTTTTTTATTGGAGACAGCACGTCATTGGATAACTAGCAGTATTGAAAGCGAACTAAGTGAGGAACCTGGAACATCGACAGTAAGTTTGACACGGCACACTCCAAATCGCGATCCTCCAGGCAGACTTTCTACGAATCTCTAAGTCCATAAATTAGAAAGGATAAAGGGGAAAGGGAAAAAAAATACGCACAAAGAAAATGTCGAGTGTGTGCTGCTAAAGGAAAAAGGAGTGAAACTTGTTACATGTGTAAATTCTGTGGTGTGGCTCTTCACAGAGGTACATGTTTTGAACGGTACCATACAGTAAAAAAATACTAGACAGTAATTTTGACAATTTTAAATAGTGTTATCTAGTGTTAAATAGTTGTATTGATTTTAAATAGTATTATAATTTGATAAAAATTCTGTGTTTGTATAAAAATAAAACTTCCAAAGTGCTACTTTGAAGCCCAATTTTTTTGTGTTTGTTTTCCATCATTTCATCATTGAGACACAATAAGGTAAGATGCATTTAAAGTTTCAGTCAATTATCACGGATATTTCAAAAGTTATAGACTTTTAAAATAATGTTGAAAAAACTCGCGCGCGAACCCAAATATCGCCCGCGCCAGGCTGCAATCAGCATAAAACAATACCCGAAAACAATGTGTTAAACATTTGAAAAAAATAGTATTTAAAAAGTGAAAATATTTAAAATCTAATTCTTAAAAAAAATTGTAAACATGCAACGTTTGATAAACTGTTGTGCAATATATCCGCTCAAAGCAACGGTCTGAGACAGACTGACATAATAATCATATTTAACCCGCAGGATAGAACATAACTATTACAAAGTCTTTTATTTTATACTATAGATGTTTTTTTTATGTATTTTATTTTTTCCACAGGCTCTGGTAGAGAATAATTCTTTATTGGAAGGTAACCACCTGAGGGTGGACCGGTGCTACGTGGACAGGAAGGTGCAGGTGGACAGCAGGAAGACCGTCTTCCTGGGGAACTTGCCCTTCAACATCGAGGAGGAGACTCTGAGGGCCCTGTTTAAAAACTGCGGAACTATTTTGTCTATCAGGGTTGTTAGAGACAGGCAAACCCAAATTGGAAAAGGTAACACTTTTTGTTTTAATTTATGTAAAATGTTTGTATGGTTTATGAATTAACTCTTCTGGTATAGTTTGAAAACAAAAAGTCTATTTTATTTTCTCTTCTATATTCACCTTCACTTTGTGTTGTGGATTCATATTTGAATAAATATAATTATACTTTGTGTTACAACACATTTAATAAAGAAAATGGTAGTGAAATTTTTCATATTAATAATAAAAACCTATCCTCAAGAAATTAAAAAAGCCATAAAAAATAATGAAAATACAATAAATAACCAATTAAATTTAAATTCAATTCCCATGCTCGATATGTTCCCGTTACATCTCCTCTCTCCTTAATCCTAATTATACCCCTTCCACTCGATATGTTCCCGTTACATCTCTCTCCTCAATCCTAATATTACCGCTTCCACTCGATGTGTTCTTGTTACATCTCCTCTCTCCTCAATCCTAATATTACCCCTTCCACTTGATATGTTCCCGTTACACCTCCCCTCTCCTCAATCCTAATAATACCCCTTCAACTTTTATACATAACTCGATCTCCATTTAGTATATAAGTGACCGCTCTGTTTTATTTGATTGTTAAAATTGTATACATTGATAAAGGTTACTTGTAACCGAAACATGTCTGAGTTCAGTGAAAATAAAAAGTGTTGTAATACAAAGTATAATTATATTTATTCAAAAGTCTATTTTATGTCATAAATTCATTCATTTATTGTAGCCAAAGTTTCACGTTTGGCTCACAAGCTGGTTTGTTGACCACTGGTCTAGGGGATAGAACTCCTGGCTCCTGATCCATGGGACATGGGTTCAAGCGTGGCCACCACCAGATTTATTCTTCATAATGAGCTATTTTCTGCTCATATTGGGGATTGTGTAATCAATTTTAATACTGTTGATTTAAATCCTTGGTGTTAGTTTTTTTTAAATCAAAATAATTCCACAATGTAAATGCCTAAAGATAATTAATTTTGCATGTAATACTTTTTTTTTCAGGAATTGGGTTTATCAATTTTGAAAAATCAGACGGAGTTGAGCTGGCCATGTCTTTGAGCGAAGAGGACTTGAAAATTAAAAATAAAACCATTCGGGTGCAGAGGTACGCCACCAGCGGCAAAAAGAAAGACTTTCCTAACAAGAGGAACGATCCTAGAGACAACAACAGGGTGGTCGGGAAGAGATATCAAAAGTTCCACCAGCCCATGAACAATGAACCTCAAAAACCTTTCAATAGAAAGCGAGATGAGCAGGTTTGTACAAAAAAAAAAAAAATTAACCATGTCGCTTCGTAATGATGATTATACTCAATAGTTTTATTAACATTTTGATTGCTAGTCAATTTCATTTGAAAACTTTATTCTTTTTGTTTATTTTTTTTTTTAATATTATGCGAGGATTTATTTTAATATTTTTTTATGTATTTTTAAGTTTTTTTATGTGTATGTTATATTAATATGTTTAAAATCAATGTTTTTAAATAAATTGACACCCAGTTAGTCCCATATTCAGTGTTAATTTAGAATATTCAATATTATAAATATAATAAAATTAATTAATTTTGTCCCTTATATATGGAAGCGAAGCATGGAACTGGCAAAAGAAGGATGAAAGTAGAATAAATGTAGTAGAAATGAGATCTCTTAGATGAATGCGTGCATACTCTGTGTATGATAGAATGTCAATAAGAAGTGGATGCAGTGCGAATGATGGTGTTATGAACAAAATAATGAAAGGATTATTAAGATCGTTTGGACACATGGAAAGAAAGAATGGTAAGAAAATTATATGTTAACGATGTAAATGGAACTAGAAATAGAGGAAGACCGAGGAAAACGTGGCACGATCAAATGAATCAAATATTGAATGTCGGCCACGTGAGGAATCAGAGAAATCGATGCATGTGCATGACACGATGTATGAATGTTGAGGAAACGAGAGAAATATGTCAGGAAAGAAAAAAGTGGCAGTCCATTCTTTCTGCCTACCCCTTCGGAGAGACGGTGTGATGGTTAGTTAGTTAGTTAGTTAATACGATTAATTGCAGTTTACAGGTAAAAAAAAACTCTTTTCATTCATTCATCTAATTTAATCGCAAATATTTTCATCCAGATCTTAAAAATTATTAATTTATCCAATACTGTAAATATATATTTTTTATTATTATTATTTTGTTTTTAGGGAAACAAGAAGAGGAAACGTAATGTAGATGGGAGCTATAACAAAAATCCAAAATGGAGTGCCGAGAATGAGAGAGAAGAAAACCAAAATGACCATTCAGCTGGCAAAAAGTTTAAAAAGAATTCGGAATCAAATGAGATCAGCCAGCAGGAACCCTCGGAAGGCAGCGGCCCAGCAAAGATCACCGAAGGCAGCTCTCAACAAACCACCGAGATTGCCCCAGAAGTTACCAAGCAAAGTAGAAAAGAAAGAGGCATCGAGTTCAAAGGATTAATTGCCAAGAAGAAAAAGGTTTGAATTTTTAAATTTATTTATCAAATATATGGTACAAATGTGTAAAATAAAACACAATTTGCTATGCCGACTGGTTTCACTTGTGACAAACATCATCAGGACAATAAATTTTACATAGGTGGCAAGATTTCTGACTGCCATACCAAAGGTCCCGGGTTTGATTTTTGGCGATGGCTGTGTCATTGTCACACTGTCATTGGTCTGGTGTAGAATTCACGTGACAGTAAAATGGTGATAGTTTAGCTACCTATCACATGTCATGAGAATCAATATATTGGCTAAAAACAATGTGTATACAGTAATTGGGTTGTGCCCGTAACTAACTAACCATCACGCCGTCTCTCTGAAAGGGTAGGCAGAAAGAATGGACTGCCACACTTTTCTTTCTTGGCATATTTTTCTTGGTTCCTCAACATTCATACATCATGTCATGTCTGGCATCGATTTCTCTGACTCCTCACTTGGCCGACATTCAATATTTGATTTATTTGATCATGCCACGTCTTCCTCTATTTCTAGTTTCATTTACATTGTTAACATATACTTTTTTTACCATTCTTTCTTCATTCATTCTTTCCATGTATCCAAACCATCTTAACCTTTCCGGGAGTACAAAAATTGATGTCCGACTTTCTATGGGGAGTGAGTTCTTTTTACATGAAAATTATATAGTTTTTTTTCGCGAATTCAATGTATTATAAAAATAGAAATTATGTAAAAATAATAAAAAAAATAAAACTCACCAACTTTAGGTTTTATTGTAAAAAAACCGATTGTGTATTCCAGGGGTCACAAAACATGTACAGTCACAAAAAAAACTCAAAATATTTATTTAAAAATTACGTTACACTATTGTTTTCATCTTTTTTTATAAATTAAAACTAATTCAAATGTCATAAAATTAATAATGTTTTTTCGTGTGGTAATCCAAGAAACACGGGTGCACACACAACGCAACGTCACACTCGCGACACATAAAACGAGTTTCTTTTCTTTGTGGTGGTCTTTTTGAGGTGTGCTGGCAAACAAAACAGCGTCGTTGGGCTTTACTTCCTTTGGACTCTGTGGGTGGCACTGGTTGAGGAAAATGTCTTTCGGTTAGTCGTATGGGGTTATCGTTTGCTCGTCTACCACCAGATGATAATGGTCGCGATGTGTGATATTTTTCAACCATCTGGGCTATGAGTTTCTCTTTGAACTCTTCAAAAGAATTAGTAGAAGACTTAGCAGAACGATGCAGAAAAAAAGCATTGACAATTGCGATCTCCAGTAGTCGGAAGAAAACTTTTTTGTACCATTTTATGGTTTTCCGACCAACAGCTCCGAGTCCCAAAATCCTGTCAACATTATCAACACTCCCCATATTTCTTGTGTAGTCAACAACAGCTTCCGGTTTATGTTTTTTCAAGCCAGTTGCGTGGTCGATTTTTGGCGTTTCCACCATATTATTAGCATGGATAGTCGTCAGCATCAAAACATCTCGCTTATCCCGCCATTTCAAAGCCATCAGGTTCTCAGAATTAAAAGCGACTACGTCACCTTTTTTTACCTTGTCGAATTTTGGCATTTCTTTTCGATTTTTTCTCACCGTTCCGCATGCATTTGTTTTCTTTTCGTGAAGGTAATCAAACAAAGCAGGTGAAGTGTACCAATTATCAACATATAAGCTATGTCCGTATCCAAGATAGTCCTTCAACAAAGCCAACACCACAGAACCCGATATCCCTACACTAGAATTTATTACAATATCTGTTGTGGAACCAGTATATATGATCAAATCCAAAACATACCCCGTTGTCACATCACAACAAACAAATATTTTGATGCCGAATCTACTCCGTTTCGATGGAATATATATTTCAAAAGAAAGTCTGCCTTTCCATAATAATAGGCTTTCGTCGATGCACAAATTTTGATACGGATGAAATGCCTCTTTCATAATTTTTTTTAGGGGGTCCAAAACTTTCCTTATCTTGAAGAGTCTGTCATTGCCATTGGGATGACTCGCAAAATGCAGATTTCTCAATATAAGTAAAAACCTATCTTGAGAAAATAAAACTTTAAAAAATGGTGTTTCAATTAATGGATTGTTTGACCAATACTTTTTTATACAATTTTTGCCAACCAGGCTCATAAGCATAATGGTAGCTAGAAAAATACGTATTTCGTTGGCCGTAGTAGCGACCCATTTTTTCATTTTTGACATTGCAGATGAATTATGGGCTACAGTCGTCGCATAAATGTTCGTCTCCGAAACAATTGTCTCCACAATCTCTTCGTTAAAAAATAACTCAAAAAATTGCAGCTCTACAAAATCGTCATCTAATTTTATAGGGCTTTTTATGCCGGATTGGAAATCGTCAAATTCGTGAAATGTTGGGGTGAAATGTGTATCACTCCATGTCCTTGTTTGTTCACGCCCACGTCTAACACTCTGTTGAACCGGAACTGGATCCTCATCGTCATCGGAAGAAGAAGAAGAAGATTCAACATCGACCATTTCTAAGTCATCAATACTCTCTATGTTTTCTTCTTCATTATCGCTGTTTATCAAAAGATAGTCAATTTCATCGTCTCGGGTGAAATACATTTTTACGAAAAACACAAGGTACAAAATTATAAACACGAAAAAAAACAATATTCTAACAAAAAAACACAATTTAACACTTCTAATCACAATAACTTTATAATAAACATATAAAAACACAGCAAAACTACTAAAAACTGCGAAAAAAGTAATATATTATGAGCGCGCGTAAATTCACAGTTTGCAATATATGAACTGGTCGAAACTCGTTCGAGTCAATATCACGTGACTTTCAAAAATGTTAAATACTGTTGATGATAAAATCACTAACTGTTTTATCATATTTTATATATGTCAAAAAGCTTAATACAAATAACCATATATGTTGTTACAATGCATATTTGAGCCAATATCCCCAAAAATTTACATCGACGTTCATTTACGTCCATACTCCTCTACGGAAATTTTACGTCGACGTTCATTTCCGTCCATACTCTTCGACAAGTTAATGATCCTTTCATTATTTTGTTCATAACACCATCATTCGCACCGCATTCACTTATTATATTTTCATTCGACACTATCATATACAGAGTATGACACATTCGTCTAAGAGATCTCATTTCTACTGCATTTATTCTATTTTCATCCTTCTTTTGCCAGTTACCCGTAACCTGTTCTAAATAAAAAAGATGTATATTATAATAATAATGTGTCTTTTATTATTATTTCGGGATGGCTCAATAGTATTTTTTGAGTAAATTAAATGTCAGCCATGTGAGGAGTGGGAGAAATCGACATGTGTGCACACAATGTTTGAATGTTGAGGAAGCGAAAGAAGTATGTCAGGATAGAACAGTGTGGCAGTCCATTCTTTCTGCTTACCCCTTTAGGAGACGGTGTGATGGTTAGTTAGTTAGTTTTTTTAATAATACCAATATTATATTTTGCTTTTATTTATTTCAGAAACTAAAATTGAATAAGGCCGTTCTCAAGAAGAAGAAGATAAGCAAGATCCTTTTACATGAAGTTAAAAAATCGCAGTAAAAGATATTTGTATCTTAAAAAATCAATTTTTTCTGCTGAACTGAAATATAATAATATTTTTTTTTGTAAAATGCACTACTTGTTTTATTAACAATAAAAAATCTGTAAATGTAATCTTAACAAATATAAATACACATAACAGAAGTACCTGATTATAAACTAAAGACTTCAAAATGTTCCACTTCAAATAAGATTGACAGATCTCAAATTGACAAGAAATCACCTATTTAATTTCTTTTTTATTGTCAGCAACACCATAGTTAGAGTGAGAAATATCCCAATCCATACAAATGTACTAACAAATCCCATATAAACCTGCGGGTTGGTCAGACTCAGACCTCTTAAAGTAATGGAACGCAGAGATGTGGTAGCAGAAGTAAGAGGAAGGAGGCGGGCCAGTATTTGAAGATACTTGGGGATGCCTTCGACAGGCCAGATAATCCCGCTGAGCAGAAGAGTGGGGTAAAACACGCCCAGAGAGACAATGATTGCAGTTCGTTCTATATCACACACTGAAGAAATGGCCAGTCCAAAGCACATTCCGCAAATACCTGGAAAAATATAGTAATTAACAATTTTTAATTGTTTGTTTCATAAAAAAACTGCAAATGTAGTTTGCTGCATTTAAATTTTTTTTATTTTTTTGGAATACAAATGTTGCCAGCCGCATAATAGGGGTAAAATAATGTTCTAAAACTCAAAGAAAACTTACTAGATTTAATTATTTTAGGTTGTTTTTAATTTTCCAAAAACTTAATAAATTAAGTATTATTACCTTGAAGGATACATAAAAGTATCATTATGAAAATATTGCCTTCGCATGGTGTAGAAAATATCAGATGTATGAAGACCAGAACTACAGAGACCTGACCGCAGACCGTGAGCAGTTGGATCATGGCGTGAGACATCAAAACTTCGGCTGGCCTCACTCCGGCTACTAATGATCTCTCTAAAATACCCTCGTTCTGCTCACTGACCAGGCTACAGGCCGTTAATCCCACAGCAAGAAAAAATAATATCCTGGAAGTAATTACTTTATGAGTTAAAATTACCTTACTTAACGGTGTCATCAAACTGTCTATGCCAGCAAGCCTGGCAAAACAAGTCGCTGTCGAAATTATGACAATAGTTCTTGAAAAACATTGTTTTATTTAATGATTATTTGAAAGGAACTTCCATCAATAAATATTTATATGGCCGTTAGAGTCAGGAATCCCGTTGATAGATTAATACAATCAGAAACTTGTCAAACATTTTTACAAAGGACCCTTCACATCCTAACCCTACAAAAGAGACCTCTCAAATACCCTCAGTGCTCAAAGCATCCAAAATCGATCTTCCTTCAGATGAACACTTTGAACCACACAAATCAAGCCTCTATATAAACTAACAACCCACCAAATCACCTTTCCGACAATGTTCCTATCAGACATAAGAGGAATATATTTATTTTATTTTGTATTTTGATAAACGCCGCAAGGGCTTTTATAAAAAATGAAGTGTTTAGTAACAAAGGTAATTAAATATTTTGTTTTTTTGTATACAAATACTGGAATTTTACGCATTGCGGGTTAATCATTTTTAAATTATCTTAAATAGATGGCGCTAGGGTACAACAATGTGAAGTTATTAAAATTAGAAGGATATATACAAGTTCCAAAAATTTGTCAAATGTGGTGTCGTAAGAAAGGCAGAATGGGGAATGTTATTAACATAAAGTGATCGCTTAACCCAACCAATGACAGGTCATAAGTCCTGTAAACGCCTCGACTACCATATTCTGTTTCCAAATAATTTACACCTTCGTCTCTATTGCAATTAATCCTTAAAAAGGTAATTAATATTTGTACACATAAACAGACAACTAAAATATAATGGCAAAACATTAAAACAAGAATAAGGATAACATAATGGAATATATAAATTACGTACATGAGATAGAAAACAAACATTCATAATAATAATGTGACTGTGAAATGTCAAAAAGTTTATTGAAAGTTAAGGCGGTAACACTGTGGAATTCCATTGTAAATTGGAATTTGAAACACAACCACAACACCAGAAGATGTAGGTCACCTCGGAAACATTGTCGTATTTAAATATTTTTATTATAATTTTATAAAGATATTGAATGAACTAAAGTGAAAAAGCTAAGCTGACCTAAAGTGACTAAGCTGGGCAGCATTCAAAAATCTTGGTCATATTTTGAAAGATCCGAAAATACCCATCAACCTGAAAAGGAGAGTGTTCAATGCCTGTGTCCTGCCAGTGTTCACTTATGGTATTGAGACAGTCACAATGTCACAAAAAAGTGCCAACAAGCTAAGAGTCACTCAGAGAGCAATGGAGAGAGCCATGTTGGGTATCAGTTTACGGGACAGACTCAGAAATGAGGACATAAGAGTCAGGACAAAGGTTTCCGATGTTGTCAAGATGGCCGCAACCCTCAAGTGGCGATGGGCGGGACATGTCGCTCGCGATCCAGAAGAAAAGTGGACAAGGCGACTGCTGTGCTGGTGGCCAAGGACGGCAAAGCGAGGAGTTGGGCGCCCACAGTTGCGTTGGCGCGACAATATCCGGAGAAGTGCGGGAAGTGAAGAATAGAAGAGAATGGAAAGTGCGAGAGGAGGCCTACGTCCAGGAGTGGAAGGTCAATACGGGCTGAAGAAGAAGAAGAAAGTGAAAAGTGTTTCAAATACCAATAAGAGGCATAGCCACAAAAGCCAACCTGTTTAGGCCAGAAGATCCAAGTCGAAGACATTAAGTGTTACACAAGGTTTCACTGTATCAAATACTATCAATGCTCCCTGAAAATATAATGAATTTTTAAATATCTAAATTTGTTTATACATACATCAATGTGATACCAGGTGCAATGAAATCTTTAAAATTTGGATTCACTTTTCCATAGATAGGCTCCATTAATTGTATAGCTCTTTTATCAACTATTGGATTTTCATTTGGTTCTAAATATACCCTTTCTATTTCCTGGAATAATACACAGAAAAATATTGTAACTAAACATAGAATCACTTTTATTTACAAAGATGTCGGTATAAGTTCGTAAAAAATAAAAGCAAATTTATACAAAGTGATTTTGCATATACATGGCAAATTAAAATCTCATACAGTAGAACGTCAGTTAACCAAAAGGTCAATTATCTGGACAAGCCGAGATGATGAAACCCAAAAAAGGACGAGGAAATGTTAGCCTTTTTTACTTATTTTTTGCAGTAAAATTTGTAATTTCATAATCAATAAATGAGCCGAGCAAAAAAAAATATGTTTTACACCTTATTTTGCTTAAAGAATTAGCACCTGTTTGATTATCCGGAACAACTCCAGTCCCAATTAGTCCGGATAAACGACGTTCTACTGTATATTAGAAGTATCTCATGGGGCCTTTAATAAGATGATAAGTGTTTTCTGCGATGACAACATTAATTTGAAGTTTCGACAGAAAATGGTTAAGTGATACATCTGATCTATACTTTTATACGGTGTTGAATCACGGATCTTAAAAATTGAACTGGCATGAAAAACTGTCACGAGCTGTTAGTGACAGAGATGCCTAATCTCAAGTGATAGTCAACATCGGGAGGACATAACAGACACCGGGAGAAGAAGATATAATAAAATGATGTGATGAATAAATTTATATATTTTTATGATATTAATTCTTGATAGCAGGCTCGGGAGGTACGGAGGAAGATGTAGCCAACATACTCAACAAGGCAAAGGGAGCTTTCACTATGCTTCGCCCTGTATGGCGTTCCAGTATCATTTCGAGAAAGCTCAAGCTCCAAATATTCAGCAGTAGCGTTAAAAGCGTACTGCTGTACGGATGTGAGACTTGTAAATCTACCGCGGACGTTATTGGAAAACTCCAGGTGTTTATAAATAGGTGCCTTCGCTCAATATTCAAGATCAATTGGCCCCAAACAGTGTCAAATGCCGTTCTCTGGACAAGAGAACAAGTCGCTAGACGCAAATGGCAGTTGATCGGTCACATACTGAGACGGAACCCAGCCTGCATCGCTCAGGGCGCACTAGACTGGTGCCCTATGGGAAGAAAGAGGAAGCGAGGTAGACCTGGAGCCACCTGGAAAAGAGACCTGCAGGACGACGCTAAGGCAGCAGGCCTCACTTGGGATGATGTTAGGCATCAGGCATGCGATAGAGTCGGGTGGAGAAGGTTCCTTGAGGCCCTATGCACCATGGAGGTGTCAAGACACAAAAGAAGAAAAGAATAATTCTTGTATTATTATAATTCTTGATTAAACTGAGCTCTGTAAGGGTACGGCCACACCAGAGTGCCTGGGTAGGAGTCAAGACACAGTTGGCTTGTGATCACGCCCTGTGGCGCGGACCGTATAGTGTGGCCGCTATATGTTGGTTCGTCGGGTGTTCATTTCGACTCCTACTCTGGCACTTCAGTGTGGCCATACCCTAACTATCACATTGAAAATGTATAACCATACCACTGAAAAGTTATTGTATGCATCTGAAATCTTGTTAACCAACATGATACCAATCTGTTGATTAGACATATCCAGCCACACTTGCATCTGGGCTGCATCAATTTCTACTTCATTGATAAATTTTCCTGTAAAAATATTGCTGGTTAATATTTCACACATTTATTATTAAATATTTCAAGGTAATACAACATTTTAACCATTCTTCTCTCGTCCATATGTTCAAACCATGTTGTATACAAGCAGTGGAGTGGAAAGAGAAGCCGTGGAAGACCAAGGAAAGCATGGCTCGACCAAATTAATCAAAGTCTCTCCGAAGGGGTAGGCAGAAAGAATGCACCGCCACACTTTTCTTTCCTGACATATTTCTCTCGCTTCCTCAACATTCGTACATCGTGTCATGCACGCGCGTCGATTTCTCTGACTCCTCACGAGGCCGACATTCAATATTTGATTTGTTTGATCGTGCCACGTTTTCTTCGGTCTTCCTCTATTTCTAGTTCCATTTACATCGTTAACATATACTTTTTTTACCATTCTTTCTTCATTCATTCTTTCCATATTTCCAAACCATGGTCCTTTCATTATTTTGTTCATAACACCATCATTCGCACCGCATTCAATTCTTATATTTTCATTTGACGCTCTATCATACACAGAGTATCTACACATTCGTCTAAGAGATCTCATTTCTACTGCATTTATTCTACTTTCATCCTTCTTTTGCCAGTTCCATGCTTCGCTTCCATCCAAAAGGGTCGGTACAAGAACACCATTGTGCACTGCCATTGATAGGTTTTTGTTTGCGATGACAACTTTAAGTGCACCGTTCACTTTGTTGACTGCCCCAACCCTTCTTTCAATATCCCTCTCCACTCGTCCATCTTTTGTAAACGTATAAATAATTAATGTAACATAAAAAACTTACCCAAGTCATAGAAGTCTTTTAAGCTATTAGAATATGAACTGTGAAAATATAACAATCCCCAAGCATTTCCCTTCTTTACAGCTTCTATTGCCTGGTCCACCATTTTGTAATACTGCAAATCAATCCCATTTTTCTTCAGACGTTGTAAGATATGGCAAGAGAACTCGTTGAAATCAGTAACATTTTTTTCATCACATAATTTATTAGGTTTTATAGGGCTGAAGGTTGAACTAGAGTTGTCAGGACTGAAAGTCGAAAGCGAACTCAGACTTGTAACTTCATTGGAATATGTACTGGAATCTTCATCTAGAAGAAAGTCCTCATTGACAACCGCCTGAAAGAAAAAGTAATACCTTATATTTTAATTTAAAAAAACCTTTGTTTATGTATCACAATTGTATTTTTATTTTTTGCGACAGCTGTTTCTTCAACCAATGTTGACATCAAGTGTTACAATAATATATCAAATGTCAAATTTTCGTGATTTTTCAAACCTTCATGTGTATTTGTTCCTATGTCAATTTGAATAATTTCTTTGATATAATTTTGAAGTTCTTGCTGGAGTTGAATCAGGTACCTAATTATTTTAATTAAATGAAGGTTAGTTACTATTTAGAGGAGGAAATATTAAAGGTGGAAAAGAATAATAATAATAAAAACAGTAATATATTGTAATAATTTGATATATTATTATAACACCTGATGATGTCAACGTTGGTTGACGGAACAGCTGTCGCGAAAAATAAAAATACAATTGTGAGACATAAAACAAAGATTTTTTAAATCTGTTTATAATGTTAAAGTATCATAGTGTTTCGGACCTTATATTTACAATATGAAACAAGGTGTGCCCTAAAGGAAAGCTGTGGAAAACCTAGGAAAGCACGGCATGACCAAAATTAATCAAACACTGAAAGGCAGCCACTTTCGAAGTCGGAAAAATCTACGAGCGTGCATGTTACGTGTATGAATGTAGAGGAACCTCGAGAGGCATGTCAGGACAGAGCGAAATGGTGGTCCATCCTCTCTGCCAGAGAAACGGCGTGATGGTTAGTTAGTTAGTTAGTCGAAAATATTAAAACTAATAAATAATTTTATACATGAATTTTTAACACTCTTATACATGATTAAATTAAATTATCAAAAATAATTATCCTCTCTTATTTACTATGAATTTTTACCGAGAAAGTGTAATTATCAACATTCATGAAAATGTCTTTCAAAGATCATCTGGGTAAGTACTCACAAGTATCAGTCCTCTCGGCTCTCCTCCAATAGCCAAACAGAAAAGTACCACTTGCATGATTGGTATACCAAAAATAAACAGAATAGTTCCAATATTTCTCCACATTTTAAGGAAATTTTTCATTAGAAGAGCTCGCATTATACCCTTATCTGTGAACTGTAAAACAACACATCGAAAATGTTAAATGAAATAAAATATAATGAAACATCTATAAAACAGATGTTTTCAGATTTAGAATGGAATTTTACAACATTGTTCAAAAAACAATAAATATAAAAGATCATAACATAAAGTATTATGATTTTTTTTATATTGCAACATCAAATATAAACAGATTTTATTATTTTGTAAATGGAATCATTTAAATTAATAAAAGTATTATTATAGGTAATTTGACAACTGTATTTGCAATAAGTATACATACACTGCAGGTAAAATCAACATGGAAGGGGTTTCTTTTAGAAGTCGTCTCACGAAAGTCGCCATCATTAATGTTTACCGAATTTAAATGTTTCGAAAAGGTAACTGATAAATCTTTTCCATCTTTTTCATCCAATATGCTTCTTTCTAGTGGACCTGTGAAACAACAAAGTCAAAGTCAAGCAGTACTTAATTACAATGAATTGATTATAAATAAATGTGACACTTAAATATTGAAGTTCTTGCTGGAGTTGGATCGTTTTGAGTGCCTAATTACAGTTAATTAAAAAAACGGTGGATGCGTGGAATATAAATTAAATAAACACAATAAAAACATCAAACAACAACTTATGGAAGAAGAACTGGCTAATATTGAAAACTATGAAAGGAATTTTCTATGGCAACATTCAGAATTCTATTCCTCTCAATCCCTGGTTTGGAAAACTCGGCCTTAGCAGAAAACTAATTACAACATACTCAAGACTTCGTTTTGGCCACTGTCTAACTCCGGCCCTCCTATTCAAAATCAACTGTTCTCCTTCTTCTAAATGTGAATGCAGTGCAAATGGCGATCTTCAACATTTAATTTTTCAATGCCCTCTTTTAGTAGGGCGGAAAAACTTTCTCAAAGAAATCATTAGTGTATTTTTCACATTTTCCATCACCATAGAAGTATTATTGTCATCACAATCAAAACTTGTAATTATATCATTAAATCATTTTCCCTCTGTTAATTATATTCTGATTTTGAAAATTTGGTTTGGTTCATGTAGTGCGGTGCTCCTGTAAATTTGGAGATATTTCGTGTATAAGTGAATTGTTTTGGTCAATTTAACTGTTGCCGCACTTTATAATAGTTAATAATACGTTTGTACTGTTTTGCTGTTAAAATTATAATAGTTTTATCGTTTTTATAAAGAATTTTGACAGGTGTAAAAATAAAATTTTCATTTGTTCCAATGACAATTTGAATAATTTCTTCAATATTATTTTTAAGTTCTTGCTGGTTAAGTGCCTAATTACAGCTAATTTAAAAACGGTGGATACGTGTAACATAAATTAAATAAACACAAAAGTCCGGATCGTCCATGTCAACATGTGCAACATCGAAAAAAACATTATGTGTTAAATTAAAAAAACGGTGGATACGTGGAACATAAATTAAATAGACAATATGTGCACCATATAAAAATAAAATTTTGTGTTAAATTATTATTATTTTGTTATTTTATTTTATATCATTGTATTTTATATTATTTGTTTTAGATTTATTTTGTGGGTGTTGGACGATCGAAGTGTGCGCCGGGAGATGCCTATTGGTGGCGATGAGGTTCGCAACCCATCACACTGCGTCTCCCGCGGGGCGAAAAGAGAAGGATGGAGTGCCGCATCAGTAAAAGTGTGACAGTCCATTCTTTCTGCCTACCCTTTCGGGGAGACGGCGTGATGGTTAGTTAGTTAGTTAGTTAGAAATTTCACGATTTTATAATGTAATTAATCTATAAGTTAGTTTTCTCTATTCCTTTTTCACATAATTATTAGGAATATAATAAATATTTCTTAATTTAAATTTTCAATTATGTTAGTCAATGATGTTATTTTTAAATGTACTAATTGTTTGTATATAAATATGTAACCTTAATGTATTATTACTTGTATGACACAACACTCCATGGTGAATGTGTCAAATAAATAAATATTTTTAAAAAAGTCCGGATCGTCCAGCTGATATGTGCACCATAAAAAATAACATTATTTGTTGTGCTAGTTTTATTTTGTTATTTAATTTTATTTTATATCATTGAATTTTATATTATTTGTTTTAGATTTATTTTGTGGATGTTGGACGATTGAAATGTGCGCGGGAGATGCCTATTGGTGGCGATGAGGTTCGCAACCCATCACATCGCGTCTCCGATGGATGAGAAGGATGGAGTGCCGCATCGGTTAAAGTGTGTCAGCCCGTTCTTTCTGCCTACGACGGGGTGGTTAGTTAGTTAGTTTCTTAAATATTTTGTTTTAAAACCACTTATTTTGTTTTCTTTAAACTACCGACTAGTTTAGCTCCGAGCAGATCTTTCTCAGTGTAACAAGACAAACTAAAGAAGTCTGCTGAACGCGGTCTCCTCGGAGATCGACGTCTTTCATATTAGTGAAGGTACGTTCAGGGGGCAAATACTCTTGACTTAAGAAAGTATTTTGTCTTCCTTATGTCGAACCATCTCTAATGCGTTCCTGGTATTGGGCTGTATTTAAAAAAAAATTTACCTGTACTTAATAGACGCCTTAAACATTTTGCTGTTTGTAATGTCTTTTGAGTTAATAAACTGATTTGATTTGATTTGATTAAGAGAATGAATTGGATATACACCTATTTATAAATATCAAAAAGGCGGAAGGGTACCAAGTATAAGGATAAGCGAAGCCTCATCAGGGTAACAAAACAAACTAAACAATGGAGAGGGTATATATCTATATGTAAGCATATAAAAAGGTGAAGGGGTACAAAGTATAAGGAATGAGGGAAGGGTAATTAGTGTGTTAGGATAGTGAGTCATGTTTTACAGTAATGGAGGGTTTACAATTGAAAATAGATATTATTCATTAACCTATTATACTGTATATAAAAAACACTTGATCTAAAATAATTAGTTAACTTACCATCAATATTTGATAACATGAAAAACACCTTTTCCAATGTCGTACATTTGTATTTCGATAGTAAGCTTTGAGGAGACTCTTCTGCTAAAAGTCTACCGTTTCTCATCAAACCAATCTATAAAAAATAAATAATGATTGCTTCTTCACAAATATTCATATCATCAAAAAAACTAATTTCTTCTATATTCCCATTTACTTTATGTTAACATTGTATTTTAACAACACTTTATAAAACTCTTCATAGACATGTTTCTCTTTGCAGAATCTTTTTTCTCTGATGTACAAATTTTAACTGAGGAGGATAAAATTGAAAACTGTTTGAAGTAAATGCGTACACCGAAGAAGGATGAGAACCATTCAAAATGTGTCTGTCAAAAGTGTTGATTATTAAAAATTAATTCAAATCATCAATAATATTGAAAGGTATTATTTTAGTAATTATAAAATGCATTAAAAAGATTGATTAGAAAACAATAATAAAGAAAAAATGTATAAAATTAATATGGTCATTATCAAAATTGCTAAATTCACAACAGTTACAGAAGTTTAATAATTGTCTATGTTTCCTTGTACAGTGAAACATATATACATTTCTTTTGTGTTAGTAACTTCTTTAACTGTGTTTATCCTGAGCAATATTATATTTGACAAATAATTTTAAATCACTTACAGTATGAGCCTGCTTGGCTTCCTCTATATAATGTGTAGTTATAATGACAGAGGTGAGTCCGCCTTTGGTGATGTCCACCAGGTGATTCCAGATTGTCTGACGCAGTATTGGATCTACACCAACTGTCGGTTCGTCCAAGATCATGAGCTCTGGATCATGGATTAGGGCAACGGCAAAAGACATGCGTCTTTGCTGTCCTCCACTAAAAATTAACAAGAATTTAAAATTACACTAACAAGGAATGGATACCACCAGACTCCCCTGCACCACATAATCAGCCTCACGGGACTCGTCCTCATGGAAGACCTCCTAAAAGATGGAAGGACAGCTGGGAATCTACCTCACAGGAGGAGCAACACTCTGGAGAACAGACCACATAGATCTACAGCAAGGAAGAAAAAGAACAAGACACTAAAAAGGCATACAGAAGACTAACTTCTAATTATAAAATTAAGCAAATACAATATCAGTTTGACCTGTTATATTGATATGATGTTGAAATTCTCCTAAAAAAAAGACTCATTATAGAAAACATCAAAAGAGTGAAAGGGGGAACGGATAAGGAGGGAGAAAATATACATTGTATGAAGAAAATCAAATATAATAACGGGTTGTTGTTTTCTTCTCAAAATGAATTCTAAAAATTGGTTTTTACCTTAGATTTCTTATAAGCCTGTTTGGATTAGGTAGGTCTAAAATTTTAAGTAGTGTTTCTAATTTATTTTCTATTTCGAAGGTCTTCATTCCAAAAATCCATCCAAAATACATCATGGTCTCCTTGATACTAAATTCTTTTAAGAGGGCAATTTCCTGAGGCATGTAGCCTATTCTTTTACCCGGCACTCCAGACCCTAAGAAAAATATATTGATTAAAATTTGAATGGGTATGTAAGAAATTAGTGAAAGCAAGTACTAAAATACAGGATTTAAGATTTAAATACATTTGCGGCAACATTGGAAATTGGCAAGGATTGAGTTGTGATTTGAATAATGAATTCTAGTGAATTCATTACTTGTTTATAACTTTAAGTAATAGATTTTGTCATTTGTCAAAAAGTTGGCATTTAAAAATAAGTCTATTTAATGTGTAATTTCCATGGTAAGTTTTATTAACAATGGAAGTATATTAAAACAGTGTTTAGGAAAAGCCTTACCTTTTGTACATGGTGCACCACCGAGAACCCATATAGCTCCAGAATCAAGTTTTTTCCTTCCTACAATACAGGACAACAGAGTTGTTTTACCACACCCTGATGGCCCGAGGAGACCATAGCTGGAAGACAAAAAGTCTGTATTCAGGAAACTTTAAATGAGATGTTCAAAAAATATTTTTTTATATCTGATTGGTCATAGTGTGGGGCCTACTGTAAACAGAATATTAAATAAACAATTACCTGTCTTACACTCACACTGACTCACATTCACACTCTCCGCACAAACTAAATAACAATTATTCTTACCTGCAGATTTATCTCCGCCCTTTCATTTAATAAGATTAAATGGCAACATTTGTAAAATGGGAGTTTGGCAATGGCTAGTTAAAAGATTCATGAATATAAACTCCATAAGATAAATACGCTTGTTACGATAGTCGGGAGGCATGAATAGAATCGAGACTCCGATTGTATGGTCACGTAAAAAGGAGACCATGTTTTCCTGTGGCTATTATGAAGAAAGGGAGCGGATGACCAAACCACATGACTGAAAAATGTCAGGAGGAACATGATGACTTTAAGAAAAATGTTTATCATTGAAACACCTAATGCCAAATGATAAAAAAGCTGACCCAACTAACGGGAAGAGGCGAGGATAAATATTTTGCATAAGATTTTTACACTGATGAATGAAGACAACCACTCAAATATGTTTGTATTACTCTGGATTATTTTTTGTGGTATTTTAGTTTTTCGTTACATAATGAAAAAAAACACTATAAAGAAAAGAAGAAGTTTACAAAATTAAAGAATTTTTTGTTAGTAAAAAAATGAGACATATATGGTGTGAAAGTGGAGTTATACAAGTATGCTAATAATTTTTGACCATTTGCAGGGATATAAATTATATGTCCCTGTAGGAGCGAAAGTGATCGTGCCATGTTTTCCTCGGTCCTCTATTTCTGGTTCCATTTACATTGTTAACATATAATTTTTTTACCAATCTTTCTTCATTCATTCTTTCCGTATGTCCAAACCATCTTAATGATCCTTTCATTATTTTGTTCATAACACCATCATTCGCACCGCATTCACTTTTTATATTTTCATTCTACACTCTATCATACACAGAGTATCCACACATTCGTCTAAGAGATCTCATTTCTACTGCATTTATTCTACTTTCATTATTCTTTTGCCAGTTCCAGGCTTCGCTTCCATACATAAGGGTCGGTAGAAGAACACCATTGTGCATTGCCATTCTAGCTTTTTTGGATAGGTTTTTGTTTGCGATGACAATTTTAAGTTTACCATTCACTTTGTTACATATACCATTCAAATATAAATTAGCTTTACAAAGTAAAGCGAATATATTAAAAAATCTTACATGGTTCCTTTGGAAACTCTGATGTTGATTGTATTCAGTACTTCCATTTGGGTTTTGTTCATCCTATAAGATTTTTTTCCATTTTGAACACACACTGCCAAATCGTCGGAAAGTAAAGCCTAAATAAATAATTATTTTTTAATTAAAATATATAACAATTATTTCATCTCTTCAGAAGTACAGATATAAGTTTGTATCTCACATGTAGTTTTTCTGTTTCGTTGAGTCCTGACATTGCACGTTACACAAATATTTGACACGATACAGGATTGTACTATGTACTAAACAACAATGATATGAAAAGATATATTTTTATTTTCAACATCCAGGATAAAATATGAAATTTATTATGGTGAGGATAATTAGAACATATAAAAACCACAAGCATCTAAAAATAAACTCGAACGAATGAAATATTGTGGTTTTCCTGAACCATAAATTAAAATAAAGGAAATGCTTGCAATGTATGAAGTCTCAAATTTTTTATTTTGATTTATGCATATTTGGAGTATATGCTTATCATTGGTTCTTCTTCTTGTCCTGTCACACCTCCGTGATGCATAGGACCTCAAGGAACCTTCTCCTCACAACTCTATCGCATGCCTGATGCCTAACATCATTCCAAGTGAGGCCTGCTGCTTTAACCTCGTCCTGCAGGGCTCTTCTCCAGGTGGCTCTAGATCTGTGTGAGAATTTTTTAGAGAACTGTGAGTATTTTTTATCAATTTCCATTAAAATATTGTGAATTATGAGTGTGTGTTAATATATAGGGTGTCGCAAAAGTTATCATCTGATGTTCTGTGGCTGTAATTGTTTTTATGAATGAAATATTTTAGTTCTGCTTTTGGATTGTGTTTATTTGATATCTTATTTTTTTTTTCTATTAAGTTGAAAAAATGATATCGACCAAGTGGCCGCCGCCAGAATTGAAGACCATACGGGCCCGATTTGTGGCATTTTCCATCACTCTTTCCAGATCTTCCAGCGATAGGTTCTCGTATTCTTGATGGATATTCTCTTTGAGGGCTTCAAGAATCTGAGGCTTGTTGACATAGACTCGTGACTTCAAGAAACCCCACAAAAAGAAGTCTGGAATGGATAAATCGGGCAATCTTGCCGGCCACTGCAAATCACCGAAACGAGGGATTAGGCGACCCGGAAATGCAGCCCTCAGAATATTGGTTGTGGGTCGTGCAGTATGCGCCGTTGTTCCATCGTGTTGGAATCCCAATTCATCCAATTAAGGAAGGAGAAAATCAAGAAGGAGAGCATGACTCTGTAGCGCTCGCCGTTCATTTGGCCCGCGGCGTTTTCAAAATGGGCCTCGATAAAAAGTTGTCTTCCTCGTGGTCAAGATTCAGAATAGCTTGAGCATAGGTTACACGCGCTTGGCAGTCAACAGCTAACATCCGATGCACTGTCTGCACTTTGTTAGGGAACATCTTCAAGTCTTTCACCAAAATTCTCTGTAAAAACTGCCGATTGATGCCCAATTGCGTGGCACGTCGTCTGATTGATACTTCGGGGTCCTCTGCGATATCTTCAGCCACAGCCGCGATATTCTCAGCAGAACGGTTGCTCCGGGGCCGGCCAGACCTGGCAGCATCTCATGTTGTTCTATACTCTTCTAGGCGAGCGGCTAAATGCCGTAGTGTTTGCCCAGTTGATGTCGGACGACCGAGTAATCTGCGCCTAAATTTACGCTGCGCCAATATCACCGACGAAATATTCCGCAAAAAAATCGGAACAATTTTACCACGTTCTTAAGGAGTTAAGCTTTTCATGTCTTATTGACGTGTATTCTGTATCTGTTTACTTCACAAATGTCAAAGCAGAACTGACATTTGCTGATATTTGCAAAAATTATGGCATCTTTTGATAGGGTGATAAATTTTGCGTCACCTTGTATATGAAGTACTTTTTTATTCATCATCTGATAGCTAATTATAATAAGTCCACAAAAAGGGTATTTGTAACCTTCCACCATCAGTCCAATAAATGGGTATTAATACCCTTCCCGCAGACAATGTGTTAACAAAAAGCAAATAAAAGACAGTTTATAATAAGAATGAATGTTTATTGCAATACATATTTTCAACATTAATCATCAGATTAAAATTATTTCAAAAGAATCTATGTTTACACAAAACATGTGTAGAGGGAATATAAAGATAAACCTATAACAATAATTCTTATTTCATATAGCCAAGTTCTCCTATCTTCAATAAACACTTAAAGAAAAAAATAAACAAAAGACATGTCATTTAGGTAAAATACAAATATACGTTCCGAGGTTCCAAATTTAAAAATCAAATGTAGAGAAGACACTATTAAACAAGACAGGACAACTGTTTTTATGAACACGAACTTGAGCAAACACATTTTTTTTTACAAAATAAACAGAATGTTACTGACAACTTTTGGACGGAGATTCGAAAATAACAAATTAACAAAAAAATATATATATGTTTGAGTGAATAAGTAATTAAAGAAAAAAAATAATGTTTATCAATGAAATTATAATAATTATCAAATTTACTGATATGTGAAATTAAACGAATAATTTATGTACAGATTTATAAATTCAATTAAAAAAAAAATGAAAAATTAAACATGTATTTTTTTAATAGTTAAATGATACGAATTAAATTATCAAACAAGTTCAATTTTCGATACTAATTTTACTTATGAGAACAGCTTTATATTGATAGTAATTTCACTATTTGTAATTCTAAGTGATCTTCTAAAATGTTCTATAATCTAACCGTATTTTAAAATTTCATCCAATTATCAGATTCTTACGACGTTAAAATACTTGGAAATCTATTTTGATGCAAGTATAACTGGCTTGGTGGGAATAACACATCTTAGCATAACATTCAACAAAGAAATTCTTACAACAATCAAGTGATTTGTTTGGTTTTTTATTATACTCGTATATCGTGTTATACCTTTCAATGAAATAGTCATTTAAAACTTAAATCATAAGATAAACATCCGCTTTAACTTGGGTCACCTGAATTCGATAGATTAAACGAATGGGATGTTTAAATTGGATATTATCCAAGAAAACCTAGCCGCTAGGACCTGAGTTACCACAGAGAACCTGGATGAACATTGAAACTCATGCACACAGGTTGATAGATTCAGAGACAATATGACGAGACTCACGCAGCCCCAATCTGGGGCAATGCAGCTTCAATTCAGACGGAAACTCTAAATCCTGCAAAATAAGACTATCCGTTTATCGCTTGGTGCCCCTTCATGGACCAGGATCACACAACTGCACCTAGAATCGGTAATCCCGATGATAATCCAGATGAATTCATTCTGAAACTTGGCGAGCATTTTTACAAAGGACTCTCTTCACATTCTAACCCCAAAATAGCGTCCAAAATCGATCCTCCTTCAAATGAACACTCTGGGTCACACAGATTAAGCCTCCGCATAAACCAAAAACCCACAAAATCACCTATCCAACAATGTTCCCATCAGACGTAAGAGGAATAGTCACAAGAGCTGAATCTCTGTAAGCCAGAAGATCCAAGTCCAAGGGAGATTCTTCAGAGTGAGTGACGCTCTGCATCTGTGACACGGAGCAATCCATGCTGCATGTAACAGAATTACCATCGACACGAAGAAGTCAACATCTGCAAGTTTAATAGCTTGCATAGTGGACTTGCAATGGGTAATTACATAGTGAAATGCAGTCATGGTTCTTGCTGGTGGTTCTTTGCTTTAGACAATGAACAACCAAATAAAACTTAAAGATTGAACTTAACTTTTCAACAACAATTCGGTTCTTATAAAGGATTGAGGGTGCGCCAACGTTTATAATTCAAATGCTGTCAAATTGGTAAAATAGGAGTATTAACACCTTGCTCTATCATAACCTCATTTTATTTTAGTAAAATAATTCAGTAATTATTTGAATTATCGAGGGAACAACGTGAAATCATATAAATTGTAATAAAAACATACAGATTGCATTAAGAAGATCCCTTAATGATATCAGATAATGTAAAAACATTATTTTAAAAAATCAAATCGGCACATGAGGTGCTTTGGCGACGCCATCTTATTGTAGTCTGGGATTGAATAAAATAGAAGGCTTGGCTCCTGATCCAGGGGACTTGGGTTCAAGCCTGGACACAACCAGATTCCTTCATCATAATGATGAGCTTCTGCTCATATTAGAATAAATTCTAACACCATTGATTTAAATCCTTTTATTAAGGTTAGGTTAAGTAATGAAATCACTCTTCTGCAATGATAACATAAATTTGAAACTCCACCAGAGAATGATCAAATGATATGTGTGGCCTGCTTTATTGTATGGATGTGAAACGTGGACCTTAAAATTCAACTCAATGAACAGACTGGAAGCATTTGAAATATGGCTCTATCGCCGAATGCTCAGAATTCCCTGGACAGACATGGTTATCAATAAGAAGTCCTAAGGCGAACTAGAGTTGACAGGGAGCTGTTATCAACTATCAAGGTTCGGAAGATTTCACATCTGGGTCATATACTGCGTGGGGAAAAGTACCACCTTCTCCAACCGAGGAGGGGAAAATTGAGGGACGCCGAGGGCCCGGTAGGAGACAGATGTCCTGGCTGCGAAACGTGAGGGAGTGGACCGGCATTCGAAGTGTGGAGGAGCTGTCCGAGCAGCGCAGGACAGGGACAGGTTTGCCAGAGGCACTTGAAGAAAGTAAGGTTATCACTGAGTGGAAATTGATATTTAGTTTTTTTTATATAAAAATTAATCAGCGTATATTTTTGGTTGAACACCACTCAAATATTTATTAAAATCGGATATTATTTTTTAGTTATAACAGAACCAAATTGAAGTTGCTTCGATTTGCGGATCTGTTTTTAGATTTCCATAGATTACATTTGAACTATCTTAAATTGAACATTTAATTAGCCGTCTAATTGGCAAAATCATACGGGGCCCAGTGGCCCCCTACATGATGGAGCACCACTTGTGCTCGGGCCCGGCCTCCGGCTTGCAGGGCAGGATGTCCGCTACCATCGGCATCTCTTCCTCGGCGGTTACTTCGTCACCGGCCAGGGACGGCACCAGCAGAGGCTCTGCTTTGTGGGCTGTCCGGTTCCCAAACTGAAAATCAAAACATTTTAATAACACATTGTATCAAAATAAAACAAGGTATTAGAAAATGGAAATGCGATATCCCCTCTTTGCGAGAATAACGTGTTATCTCAAAAAATGAAACAAGATACCTGTCTGAAAGAGACAATGTGACAACACAATATACCACTGTTGTGTTGTCCCTTTCCCTCAAAAAATCTCTGTTTTTCACTTTAAAAATACCATGTTTTTGTATAAAATAAAGTTGAACATGGCAGATTTGATTATAGAATAAAAAAAAACACTTTTTTCGAAATGTCACGTAATTCTCGCAAAGAGGCGATATAAACTCCAGTTGCCATCGTTAAATAGCGACGGGAAACATGTCGAGAAAAATAAATACAAACGTTATTTTGTCATTGCAAACAAAAGCCTATCTAAAAAAGCAAAGATGGCAGTGCATAATGGTGTTCTTGTGCCGACCCTTATTTATGGAAGTGAAGCATGGAACTGGCAAAAGAAGGATGAAAGTAGAATAAATGCAGTAGAAATGAGATCTCTAAGATGAATGTGTGTAAAATATGATAGTGTCAAATGCAAGTATAAGAAGTGCGAATGAAAGTTTTATGAACAAAATAATGAAAGGGTTGTTACGATGGTTTGGACACATAGAAAGAATGAGTGAAGATAGAATGGTTAAGGTATATGTAAACGACGTGAACGGAGATAGAAATAGAGGAAGGCCGAGGAAAACGTGGCACGATCAAATCATGAATGTAAAGGAAACGAGAGAAGTATGTCAGAACAGTGTGGCAGTCCATTCTTTCTGCCTACCCCTCCGGAGAGACGGTGCACTCCTCGGGTGGCCGACTTTCACTTTTTATTTGATCATGCCACGTTTTCCTCGGTCTTCCTCTTTTTCTGGTTCCATTTACATCGTTAACATATCATTTTATGAACTTGTCTACTTGCTTTAAATTTTCACCATTCACGATTTCTTCTTTTTCCAAAATCATTACCTTGGACTTATTCACATTTATCATCAGATCATTTCGCATGTATACCTCATAAATACTATTCACCAGGATTTGTAGTCCATGCTCGTTGTCTGCAAGTAGGATAGCGTCATCCGCATACAAGAGACAGCTTACTGACACTCCGCTCATTTTGGCACCTACATCCAACCCTTTCAGCTCTTTCATATTTGAATATTTTTGACATTTTTAGAGAATATAAATTCGAGCCCTACTCATAACATAAAAGAGACATACGTGAATAGGGGTGCTGCTGGTGATCTTTTCCCTGAGGTGGCGCAGCGGGGTGGCCACGTAGCCGAGCAGGCGCGCCCTCTTGCTGGGTCGCTCTCCGTCCAGCAGGAGGGCGGGAGACGGGGAGTGCGCGGGCAGGTGGGGCACCGAGGGGGAGGGGGTGGGCCGGGCCTCCTCGCAGCTGTCCTGTCGCCGCTTGCGCCCCACCACGTGTCCGACGGGCGTCCATTTAGTGGAAGAGGAATCTGACGAAACTGTGTCACCTGGAGTGGAATAAATCATTTCATATAATATGTAATCGTGCTTTGAGCGTTGCGGGTCCGTTGCCGTGGAATAGTCTCCATGTTAGTATTAAGTATGAGGATAGTGATGTTCAATTTGAAAAACTTCTTAAGACTGCACTGTTTGATCAGTCTTTTCCTAGTGCACCCTTGGAGAAATTGATTTTACAAAACGGTGCAGTTAAAATATACAGTGAACCGGTATTTAACGTCCCCGTATTTAACGTTTTCCCGCCAATTGCATTTTAATTTTTCAGTAGCGATATATTTTAGTACATTTTTTACCCGCTTTAACGATTATTATTCCCGCAATTTACATCGAAAATATTCAAAATATGCGAATTATGCACGCTAGACAATGAGTCGGCGCATCGTTTCGGCCGTGATTGGTCGGCGAGTGACGTTGTTATTGGTCGGCATACGGTGCACAACGTGGCGATTGGCCGACATTTTTCAATTTTCGCCGGTTAACATCTATCTGTCCTTCTGTCATTCGATTTGTAACGCTTCGTTCTTTTTGACATTAATCGTGATCGTCATTTACAAACAGTTTTTAGGTTTTTTTAAAGTTTTTTGTTTCGGGTTTTACATTTTTTGGTATTTTTTAAAGTTAATTACAATATTTTATTTCTTTCTACATCAGTTTCATTTTGGTTCACGCATTTTGCGAGCTAATCTACATGATTTAAAAATAAATTAATTGAAATAATTTACGTTTTCCTTCCATTTACATTTTTTTCTCTCGGTCCATTAAAAAATGTAAAATACAGGTTTCACTGTATTTATACGTAAATTTACATATTTAGGAAGTATGTTTTCAAAGAACGAAAGGGATATTGAAAGAAAGGTTGGGGTAGGCATAAAAGTGAATGGTGCACTTAAAGTTGTCATCGTAAACAAAAGCCTATCTAAAGAAGCTAAGATGGCAGTGCTCAATGGTGTTCCTTTGCTGACACGTGTACGAAATTGAAGCATGGAACTGGCAAAAGAAGGATAAAAGTAGAATAAATGCAATAGAAGTGTGATCTCTTAGAAGAATGTATACATTCTTCTAAAAAAACAAGGTGTCGAGACGGCAGTTAGTTAGTTCTAATCAAATTTCCGGGTACAAAGTATTTTATATGCGGTGAACACGTTACGAAAATGAACTCACATGGAGAATTGGAGCCTACTGTGGCATTGACACTGCTGATGGAGACGTCCCTGTTCTCCTGGTCGGGGTCCTTGTATCCTCGGAGCTGGCGCTGGGCGGAGAGGTTGCGCAGGCTGTACTCACGCAGGTGGCGATAGCTTCGCCGTCCTTTTATGCACCTGCAACACACAGAACAAGTTATTTTCATATTTTAATGTTATAAAATTCACAATGCACCGTATTTAGAAAATACATTCTATTTTGAACATTTAAACATTTTAAACTTATCGTGCTTATAGTTAAAAAAAACTATTTGCATTTTGAATTTTTTCACGAACTAATATTTTATTTCTATAAAATTTAAATGAAAATGTGAAGAAAATTAGGTACAGTAAAAGTCCGCCACGCTAACAACACAGAATTCGACATCAGTGCCATCTATGGTAAACAAACGTAACTATGAATTATTCTCATGTCAATTATTCAGAAACTTCCCAGAAAGTTTTAATGATCCCCTACCATGTCCAATTGTGAATCTAAACCATTCAGGGACCCAGACACAAAAAAATCATCAAAATCGGTCTAGTCATTTTGGAGGAGTTCAACTACATACGCCTGTACAGAAGAATTTTATATATCGCACCGTGAGTGTAAAACCGACGTTAGTGAGATGATCAACCAATGATTTTCGGTTTATAGTAATATACCTATAAACCGAAAATCATTGGTATATTTAAAAAAAAAAAAACAGTTTTTCCAAGCAATATGAAATCTTTAAACTCCCATATCTCCAAACTGCATATTTGCACTTACGTCGGTTTTACAGTCACGGTGCGATATAAAGATTTGTTTTTAAATCCCTGAATTGAATTTGTATAGTTTTTCTTTATTTTATATGACCTGATGAATACCAGTTACATTAAAGGGCGGTGCAAAATATTATGAATTTTATGGACGCATCTTACTATTAATAATTTTTTAGTTAATAGTTATATATTAGATGCTTTGTCTGTGTGCCAATAATATAAACAAATTACTTTAGACTCTCGGAGAAACTCTTCTCTCCTGTGGATTCTCCGGACTGTTCTGGATCACCGGAAGGATCGCGGCTGGATGAGGATATGTCCCCGATCAGTTCTGTCTGTTGTGTTGTGTTGTTGCCTGTAAAAATAAATTAACAAGGTAAAACAGCGTGGCAACAAGGATTTCAGGTTCAGAACAATTATTCGCAATGACGGGACAGTAGACGCCGACATCAGCAACAGAATAAATATCGGATGGATGAGGTGGCAGGAGTTATCGGGAAAGCTCTGCAACAAGAATGCCGATCCACGTAAGAAAAAGGTATACGAGGCGGTGGTGCTTCCAGCCAGGACCTACTGTTCCGAGTGTTGGCCACTCAAAAAACAACAGCATAAACGGCAAAGCTCTGAAATGAGGATGCTGAGGTGCAGTGGCGGTACTCCCATAGAAGCCCGGAAGCCCGGCTTGCGTAATAAATTTTGATTCAAAACCTCTTCTCTTGTGGCTATTCCTCTTACGTCTGATGGGAACATTGTTGGAAGGTGATTTGGTGGGTTGTTGGTTCATGCATGATTACTTAGATTTGGGGGTTTTGATTCAAAATTTCTTAAGCAAGCCGGGCTTCTGGGCTTCTATGGGAGTACCGCCACTGCTGAGGTGCAACATACACATCCGCGGCAGTTTTAGGGTGGGGTCAATCTCTGATAAACTTAAGAAGACGCAGCACCAGGCTCACCATGTTACATAAAGGTTAATGGAAATGTACCAGCGACCCAGGGGACGTGGTAGGTCCAAGTTGACATGGATGGGACCCATTCAAAGGACTCTGAAAAGAGATGGTATCCCATCAGATGCAACCCATGAAAGACAGTCCTGGAGACGCCGTACAAGAGCCAACCCCAAGTAAATGGGACAAGGCTATGAAGAAGAAAGACAGTGCGGCAACATGAAAGATTTTTATTTATTAATCATGAAAAAAGTAAGGAACTGCGTCAGACTACATTTGAAGCTGATATTATATATAATGTATCTTATATACAAACTAACTAACCATCACACAATCACTGTTCTTTCCTGACATCCTTCTCTCGCTTCCTCAACATTCATACAGCGTGTTAAGCACACATGTCGATTTTTTATTGCAAATTATTACTTGGTTGAATCGCTCTTTACAAGTATGTTGTCAAATTGCATTTAGTCTAGTGTAGAATTTACGTGACAATAAAATGGCAATAGATTAACTACCTATCACCTGTAATGAGAATCAATATAATAGCTAGAAACAAATCGTATACAGTAATTGGGTTCAAATGACCTGTTGTATATATAAAAAAAAAAAAAACAAGGTTATAGCGATCATATTGATTCTCATAACATGTGATAGGTAGTTAATCTATCGCTATTTTATTGTCACGTGAATTGTACACCAGACCAACGACAGTGTGGCAATTACACGGCCATCGCCGGGAATCGAACGCGGGACTTTCGGTATGGTAGTCGTAGTGCTTGCCACTCGGCCTCGAAGGTCGTGGTCATATGGAAGAGCAATGAGGTAATTCTCACCGGAGTAATTGGCCATGATGGAGAACTGCTCGGAGATGCGGGAGCTGCGCCGATAGGGAGACACCTTGATGCGACTTTTGGAGAAGTTGGTGTCGGATTTAGCTGAGCCTGCCTCACTCGTCGGGGTAGACCCGTTTTTTGACTCGCCTGAAATAATCGCAGAGTAAATTAACTTGCAATGATGAATTTTTTAGGAATTAAAACACTGCCATTTCAAAAATAATTTTTATTGTTATTTGAAATTTCATGGTAGAAGTTCATTGTAAATAATGAAAAAAAATATATAAATTATTTTTTTAAATGTATGAGGCATATCTAGAAAGTAAGTGTACTGAGGCTCTCACGACCGGATGGATTTTATTTTCGACATGTTGGCTACACTTCCGTGTAGCCTGACCCTTTCCCTCCGCAACGAGACTGGTTTGACAACACGTTTCGTGAAAAATGTCAATCCAATCTCCCGCCAAGTGCGAAATACGCGGCGCCGGGCAAGAGTTTTTGAGGTGCTGCAAACTCTATGGAGATGAATTTCTCCGCTCCATCGTTACTGGAAATGAAACTTGGGTTGCACACTACACGCCTGAAACCAAAAGGCAGTCTCAACAGGGGCGTCACACCTCTTCACCCTCCGCCAAAAAGTTCAAAACCACAATTTCAGCCAAGAAAATCATGGCATCCGTTATTTGGGACTGTCAAGGCATAATTTTAATTTAATATATGCCTCAAGGGGAGACCAACAACTCTGCAAGATACTGTGAGACGCTAAAAAAATCGCAGAGGGCGATTCAGAACAAGAGGAGAGGCATGCTGACAGTCTGCCTGCTACATGACAATGCCAGAAGGAACTGCTCGCTTCATTTAAATGGGATGACCTGAACCATCCCGCGCATTCTCCTGACCTAGCACCTTCAGATTACTATCTCTTTACCTCTCTGAAGCTGCACATGGGTGGAAAAAGGTTTTCAGCCAACGAAGAGGTAAAGGAGGAGGTGTAGAAGTGGACGAAGGGGTTGGCGGGAAACTACTTCAAGGAAGGCACAAAAAGTTGATACCCTGCTTCACCACCTGCATTGAGGAATGGCGACTATGTCGAAAAATAGCTTACATATGTACTACGGTAACCACGTATTTTTTTCGTTTAAATAAAAAAAATTGTAACCTACAAAAATTCAGTACACTTACTTTCTGGAGATGCCTCGTATATTAAGTTAATCCACAAATGTTGCCATCTTCTGATGACCAAAACGATGGATGGATGGTCCAGACCGATACAATTCTTTCCTAATGATGATGATAATGGATGAATGTGTAAATACTTACAGTCTTCCTCCCGATCTGCTGTTGGTGACTCCGTGTCTCTGGTGCTCCTGGCAGTGTCGGGGGCGGGGGACACTCGGATGGGCGTGTACTGTTCTTTCATCTTAAACACCTTCTCTCTCAGCTGGAAAAATAATACAAATATTAAGTATCTCTTGAACAATGATGTAAAACTATTGCCAAACTGAAGCGGAAATCGGCAGGACATGTCGCTAGACAAGGAACAGAGAGATGGGCACCATGGGAGAAAGAAAAAGAGCATGGGTCGACCCCAAAAAGATGGGCTGATGACCTAATTCCAAAAAGAAAAATTAACTAACTAACCATCACGCCGTCTCTCCTAAGGGGTAGGCAGAAAGAATGGACTGCCACACTTTTCTTTCCTGACATATTTCTCTCGCTTCCTCAACATTCATACATCGTGTCATGCACGCACGTCGATTTCTCTGACTCCTCACTTGGCCGACATATAATATTTGATTTATTTGATTTTGCCACATTTGCTTCGGTCTTCCTCTATTTCTGGTTCCATTTACATCGTTAACATATAATTTTTTTACCATTCTTTCTTCATTCATTCTTTCCATATGTTCAAACCATCTTAATGATCCTTTCATTATTTTGTTCATAACACCATCATTCGCACCGCATTCATTTCTTATATTTTCATTTGACACTCTATCATACACAGAGTATCTACACATTCGTCTAAGAGATCTCATTGCTACTGCATTTATTCTACTTTCATCCTTCTTTTGCCAGTTCCATGCTTCGCTTCCATACATAAGGGTCGGTAGAAGAACACCATTGTGCACTGCCATTCTAGCTTTTTTGGATAGGTTTTTGTTTGCGATGACAACTTAACAACAACCCTAACCTTTCTTTCAATATCCCTCTCCACTCGCCCATCTCTTGTAAACAAACCGTTCCATTTGTAAACATTCCTAAAAGAAATAATGTGTATATTTAGTTAAAATCGTTACGGACATGATCTCGGAGAGTTTTTCCAGTAATAGACCTTTGGACTTACATCTTAGATGTTCTTAGCAAACCCTTGTTTCATACAGTGTCAGCCCGCGTCTCTACAGCACACGTCATGATAGATCGCACGCATGTCTTATAAATTCTGACTTTGCTGTCAATACGCATGTATTTGTTCTTCCAGACCATATTTTTCGGGCACCCTGATACGGCAGACGCTTTATTGACTCGTTCTCGTACTTCAGTATAAAGATCATTATGGTCAGAGATCTCTACTTCCAGATATCAGTTGCTGTATGTATTTTGAAAAACATACATACAGCAACTCTCACAGGGGTTAAAACTATTAAAGCATATAAAATCAGCGCAATGTAATAATGATAACTCACTGGGGTGGTCTGGTCTGGGGTGTGTCGGGAGGGTGAGCGAGGCACTTCCGTCACCTCGGGGGTGTCGCCTTTAGAGGGCAACTGTGGAGTCTCTGGAGTGGGAATTTTCTTTGCCTGAAAATATATAACACGATAACACATTATTAAAATTTGCATTCCTTTTAGTGAAACTAATTGGCTTAAAATATTAGGTGTATAAATTTGCTTCCGCCGTTTTGCAATATATGGCAGTAGCGGTAAGTGGTAGTTGGAATTAATAGATCATATATGTCATACAATAAGCTAAAGTATTTGTAAACATAACGCCATCGAAATATTAGTCGATTTGTGTCTGCATCATAAAGTTATTCCCGATTAAACATGTCAGCTTACGAGCCAAATTTTTCGTCATTTGCGGGAGGTTTTAATTTTATGCTTTAATATGAAGAAATCTGCGGCTGAGGCTCATCGAATGCTCTCAAATACCTATGGTGAGGCCGCTATTAGTGAAAGAACGTGCCGAGAGTGGTTTCAACGCTTCAAGAACGGTGATTTTAACGTCGAAGACCAGCATGGCGGTGGAAGAGAGAAGGTTTTCGAAGATGCAGAATTGGAGGCATTACTTGATCAAGACTCGTGTCAAACGCAACAAGAATTGGCAGGATCATTGGGAGTGACGCAACCAGCCATTTCAAAACGCCTGAAAGTCATGGGAATGATTCAGAAACAAGGAAATTGGGTGCCGTACGAGTTGAAGCCGAGAGATGTTGAACGGCGTTTGTGTGTTTGTGAACAGCTGCTTGCAAGGCAAAGACGGAAGGGATTTCTGCATCGCATTGTGACTGGGGACGAGAAATGGGTTCATTACGATAATCCCAAGCGCAGAAAATCATGGGGATATCCCGGCCATGCTTCCACGTCGACGTCCAAACCGAATATTCACGGTTCCAAGGTTATGCTCAGTATTTGATGGGACCAGCTCGGCGTAGTGTATTATGAGTTGTTAAAACCGACTGAAACAATCACAGGCGATCGTTATCGAACGCAATTAATGCGTTTGAGCCGAGCATTGAAAGACAAACGGCCGCAATACAACGAGAGACATGATAAAGTGATTTTACAGCATGACAATGCTCGACCCCATGTTGCGAAAGTGGTCAAGACATACTTGGAAACTTTGAAATGGGAAGTCCTACCCCACCCGCCGTATTCTCCAGACGTTGCTCCCTCGGACTATCACTTGTTTCGATCAATGGCACACGGCCTAGCTGACCAGCACTTCCGGTCTTATGAAGAAGTCAAAAATTGGATCGATTCGTGGATCGCTTCAAAAGATGACCAGTTTTTTCAACGCGGGATTCGTATGCTGCCCGAAAGATGGGAGAAAGTAGTGGCCAGCAATGGAAAATACTTTAAATCATAAATGTATAACCAGTTTTTTACGATAAAGCCTCGAATTTCGGGAAAAAAACGGCGGAAGCAAATTTATACACCTAATATAATTACCATTCAGGGCAATGTAAAAACAGTTATTAAATAATTACCCTGATGAAGCTTGGGTGCAAGTGAAACTAGTTGGCTTCAAATATAATTACCATTCAGAGCAATGTAAAAACAGTGATTAAATTACCCTGATGAAGCTTGGGTGCAAGTGAAACTAGTTGGCATCAAATATAATTACCATTCAGGGCAATGTATAAACAGTGATTAAATTACCCTGATGAAGCTTGGGTGCAAGTGAAACTAGTTGGCTTCAAATATAATTACCATTCAGGGCAATATAAAAACAGTGATTAAATTACCCTGATGAAGCTTTGTGCAAATGAAACTAGTTGACTTCAAATACAATTACCTGAGATCTACGTGTGGCGCTGCGTCCAACCGGTGAGAAATTCGGTGATGTGGAATCGAAGCTACATTCATTGTCTGAATTCTCATCGTAATTGAGCTCCGTGAACAGCTCGTCGTTGTCTTGTTCCAGATGCTGTACGAGGGCGTCTTCCTCTATGATGTCGGGGTTCAGCTCAGCCGAGGTGGGATCAGACGGGGAGCAGGCCGAAGGAGCATCTGGGACTGCGGCAGCATTGAGAGCGACGTCAGAGACGCCATTTGTGACGGCGCCATTTTCATTTTTGGATTTCTCTTTTTTGGAGCTCTTTCCATTGCTCACACCATTGCTGACTCCGTTCTCTTGACTTTGAGCGGTTTCTGTATCCTAAATAAAAGCAAATATATTTCGAATTAGTTACACATTAGTTTAAAAAATATATATTATTATTATTATTTTGTTGAATCACTTTATTACATCATTAATTCACGTGACAATAAAATGGCGATAGATTGGCTACCTATCACATATCACGAGAATCAATATAATAGTTAAAAAGTAAAAATTTGTATACAGTAATTGGGTCCAAACGACCTGTTGTGTACATAAAAAAAAAAATCAAAAAAAAAAATAATAATAAAAAAATTAAAAAATTAAAAAAAATAATAAAAAATTACAGTGCGAGTCAAATTGATAAAAGGATATAGCTATCATTTGATTCTCGTGTCATGTGATAGGTAGCTAACCTATTGCCATTTTATTATCACGTGAATTCTGCACCAGACCAAAGACAGTGTGACGATCACACTGCCTCGCCGGGAATTGAACCCGGGACCTTTGGTGTGGCAGTCAAAGCACTTTTCGGCCAAGAAGGTCGTGAAAGCTAAAATTGTGGTGCACAATGGTCTTCATGTACCGACCCATTTATATGGAAGTGAAGCATGAAACTGGCAAAAAGGATGAAAGAAGAATAGATGCATGATAATGTCAAACGCAAATATAAGAAGTGAATACAGTGCAAATGAATAATGAAGGGTTATTAAGATGGTTTGGACACATACAATTGAAAGAATGGTAAAGAAAGTATTTGTTAGCGATGTGTGTGGTCTGTTTTATTGTACGAGTGTGAAACGTGGACTTTGAAAGTTAACTCAATGAACAGACTGGAAGCATTTGAAATGTGGCTCCATCGCCGAATGCTCAGTTCTCTAGACAGACATGGTTACCAATACCGAAGTCCAGAGGCGAGCTAGAGTTAACAGGGAACTGTTATCAACTATCAAGGTTCGAAAGATCTCACACATATACTGCGTGGGGAAAAGTAGGAGGGGAAAATTGAGGGACGCCGAGGGCCCGGAAAGGAGACAAATGTCCTGGCTGCAAAACGTGAGGGAGTGGACCGGCAATCGAAGTGTGGAGGAGCTGTTCCGAGGAGCGCAGGACAGGGACAGGTTTACCGAGGTGATCGCCATCGTTGGGGGGACCCGACAGGGCACTTGAAGAAGAAGAACGATGTATACGGAATAAGAAATAGAGTAAACAACTTAAGTGATGCAAGTCATGAAAGAATACAGAGGAAGTGAGACAAGTACGTCAGGAAAGAACAATATGGAAGTCTATTATGACATTATAAATCATGAAATGATAATTTCATAAATCTGTACCTGAGAGCCATAAAATCTTAAGTAAATTTTTCCTACAAATGAGTTATGTACATATTACGTTATCATCGACACAATATTCAGTAAATAGTAAAGTGTATCCAGCACACAGTATATAATAATAATAATAATTAGGCTAATTTGTATAGCGCCGTTTTCGTGAATAGCTCACCTCAAGGGCGCTTTGACAATGTTTTTAGTCATGAGAGCTGCGTGTGACACCAGCAATCAGATAAACGTTGCTTACATTTTATGGGATATTTTGAAAAAGTGGGTTTTTAGGTGAGATTTAAAGTCTGTCGGATTGTCAATGCATCTGAGGCGTGCGGGAAGCATATTCCAGACGGACGGACCTGCCACTGCGAAGGCCCGATCTCCGAAATTTGTCCGGAGGTTGCGCTTTGGCTCAACTAATCTGCCTATTGCCGAGGAGTTTGCTGATCGAAGCGTAGATTGACGCAAGTTAGGGCTATCAGCAACACAAAGTTCAGATATATAGGCTGGTGCCATTCCGTGTAGCGCTTTAAAAACCGTCCAGCATAGTTTATACTGGATTCTTTCAGGACACTTGAGCCAATGAAGATCTTTTAGATGTTGTGAAATATGCGAGTTTTTTGGAACGCCTTTTATAAGTCGTGCTGCCGCATTGAAAACACATTGAAGTTTGTTCGTTTGTTTCTTGGGTATGTTGGCATATATGCCGTTGCAATAGTCGAGTCGAGATACGACGAAGGAATTAACAAGTGTTTTGAATGCATCAGTGGGAATATTTCTTTTAATTGCTTTGAGCTGCCTTAGGTGAAAGAAGCTGGCGCTCACTGTCTTATTTATTTGGGTTTTTAATGAGAGATCTGCTTCGAAGTTGACTCCGAGAAGTTTTATGGAGTTATTAGGGATGATGTCAATTCCGAATGTTGATATCGGAGCATGATCGACTAAGTGCTGGCGCTTCATTGAGGCGGTCCAGAGAAATTCAGTTTTGGAAGGGTTATAGGGTTATAGGATATAATATAGTAAGAAGTAACCATTAACAATGTATTGTCCTGGACACACTGAAATCATTATAAAAATCTAACATAACCAACATTGCTCATTTCGGTCAAAAATTAACTTAAGACTTTATGGCTCTCGGGTAAAAAATAATCAGTAATTTTTTAATAAAAACATAAATATTAAGTTAGTTGAATTTAAATTATCATCAATCTGTTGATTACGGATTTGTTAAATCAAGTTTAAAAAATATATATTTGAATTTTTAAAAAAGTTAGTAATATTTTTCTGAAAGAGAAAAATTAAATTACCAACCTTTGACTTCCCATTCACCTTCTGGAAAAAACAAAAAAAACAAAACACATTGAATGAATTGTAAAATATGCATATTTTAACGATGTAAATGGAACTAGAAATAGAGGAAGACCGAAGATTCCGTGGCACCATCAAGTAAATGAAATATTGAATGTCGACCATATAATCAACATGCGTGCATGACACGATGTATGAATGTTGAGGAAGCAAGAGAAATATGTCAGGAAAGAAAAGTGTAGCAGTCCATCATTTCTGCCTACCCCTTCGAGGAGACGGCGTAATGGTTAGTTAGTTAGTTTTACAGTATTATACCTTGGAACCTCCATTGCTGGTGGATTCTGCGGGAACAATATCTTTGGCTGCCGGAGCTTTCTTCTCTTCCTTCGGTTGTTTCTTCTTTGACGATTCTTTGGTTAGGTTATCCATCTTCTCCTGAAAAAATAAATAATAAAATAAAAACAACAATTAGTTTCTTCTATATTCGCCATCACTTTGTGCTGTGGATTTACATTTGAATAACTTTTTGGAAACATTGTATTATCACAACACTTTTCACAAACTACCCTTCTTCAGTGTATGAATTTGGAATAGAAATCAAAAAGGCAATTAAAAACAATGAAGATTATAAAAAAACAACTAAACATAACTTCTAGTCCCATAATTGATTTATTTCCCCTGTCTCATAGTTTTTTCGTTTATAAAAATAATTTTGACAGGTGTAAAAATAAATTTTTCATTTGTTCCAATGACAATTTGAATAAATTCTTCAATCAAATTTTCAAGTTTTTGCTGGTGTTGGATTGTTTTAAGTGCCTAATTAAAATGAAAACAGTGGAATAAAAAATGAAATAAACACAAATGTCCGGATCGTCCAGCTGACGACAAGTGCACCATCTAAAAGAACATTATGTGTTAAATTATTTTTATGTGTTATTTTATTTTATATCATTGTATTTTGTATAATTTGTTTTAGATTTATTATGTAGACGTTGAATGATTGAAGTGTGCGCGGGAGATGCCTATTGGTGGCGATGAAGTTCGCAACCCATCACACCGCGTCTCTCGCGTTGGCGAAAAGAGAAGAATGGAGTGCAGCATCGATTAACCGTCGCGTTGCCATGTGGTCAATTGAGTTTCCACTGCCAATTTAAAGTTGATTTTCTTAAAACCTATGGACCCTAATATTATAAAAAAAAAATTGTAATCCTCCATTGAAGTGTTCTCAATATTTCGTAATAAAAAAAAGCAAAAAATTACTTCCTTCATCCCAAAAAAAAATATTTTTTAAGACTGCCCTCACCTTCATTCGTGTTAAGGTAGAATTTGTTTTGCTAATATTTACATCTTTATCAAAAGTGACAAATACTTACTCGCTGTTTTGAACGTATTATAAATTATATGTTTGGCCTTTTCTCATAGGTACGTAATAATACCGACTGTGGACGGAAACGCAGCACGCAACTTATTAATATCAGAACTGTGAAAATATTAACACTTTACCAAAAGGGACAAATATTAATACGTACTCGTTGTCTTGAACGTACTATACATTTTGCCTAGGTGCCTTTATCATACGTAAAATTATAGCGCCACGGCGCGGCGGGGCGAGACAAGTTCATACTTGGTGTCAGTTGCTCATATGCTGTCTCGCATTCCATATCAGAAATCGCATGGTTCCAGAAAAAAATTAATAATGATATGTTTTTCAAATAATTCCTAATGAAATTCCCTACAAGATGACATAAATTAAATTTTGATTCATCGAGTCATATGCTTGATATTTAGATAAAGTTAGCGGTAAACTGAATTGACCACATGGGAGCGAGCGTTTTGTTTTGAACACGGTACGTTAAGGGTTAAAGTGTTGCAGTCCATTCTTTCTGTCTACCCTTTCAGGGAAACGGCGTGATGGTTAGTTAGTCTCCCTGCCAGTAGTAATTTACCCTGCCACTAAATTTAACTTTTCGCCTCTCAACTTTTTCTCTTGTCATTTAGTATACAAGTAATAACTCAATATGATTTAACTGTTAAAATTCATACACTGAAGAAGGGATCTTCGTGTCCCGAAACATGTTTGTGAAAAGTGCAAAAAAGGGTTGTGATAATACAATGTTTCCAAAAAGTTATTCAAATTATTAGTTGAAAGTGACACAACAGCTACTAGTTTTTTAAACAAAATAGCAATTTTTGGTATGGCAATAATTTTTTTTAATTACTGTTTCTTTCATGATCATGCTTGGTTGAATATAATGGGATTTGATTTTAATTTTCAAAATTAATGTTTACCAAAACTAATCTCAAACAATGACTTTTTAAAAATATATTAATAATAACCATATCTTAACATTTAAAATAATATTGTACTCACAGTTTGCAAATTCACCATTGGCTCTACCATAACCACACAGCGAGGCTGGTTTTTCTGGCTCATAGTATATCTGGAATAATAATAAAAAACAAATTTAATATAAAAATAATGTTTTCAACGTTTATTTTACATTATTTGCAAGTATTGAACAAAAATACAAACATCACATTATGGTAACCCAAGATAATATTTTTAGATTTCTAACTAACCAACATGCCGTTTCTCTGTAGGGGTAGACAGAGATGATGGACCACCACAATGTTCTATTCTGACATAACTCTCGTACATCTTTCACATTCATACACCGAAACACGCACGCTCGAGCACATTTTTCTCAACATGTTATAAAGGTATTAATCTTTCATCTACGTTAATTAATATATAAATTATAAATATATAATTCCAGTGTCAACACATTAAGTTTATCGAAAATTCCACAGTTTTAAAAGGTCGAGTTAATAAAAAAATACGTACAAAATTCTATAATTAAAAATTAATAACATAAAAAATTAAAAAGACCAAGTGAAACATGGCTCAAACAAATATTGTCGAAAAAATAGACGTGCGTGCATGTAACAATATACAAATGCCGAAGAAGCTAGAGAGAAGTACGCGAGGAAAGAACAGTGTGGTAGTCCATTAGTTCTGCCTACCCTTTTAGAGATGGCATGATTGTTAGTTAGTTTAAAAATATATGCATTAACTTGAATCTCAAATGATTTATAATAAACAAATGATAACAATCTTTATATAAAAGATGAATACAGTACACTTCTGATTTTTCAGGATGGATAGTGAAAAAAATCCTGCATAATCGATTTCCCGGTTAATAAGATACATATGTACTCGTATATAGAGCTCCACTGGCTGAAATGTCCAGAAAGGATACAATACAAGCTCTGCTAGACGGTCTATAAGGCGTTGCATGGAATGGCACCAGCTCATATATCTGAACTCTGCATCAACGAGAACCTGAATGCTAGACAGTCTACATTGCGATCAGCTAAGTCTTCTGCGATCGGTAGATTGACTGTGTCAAAACGCTGTCCAAGCACAAAATTTGGCGACCGAGCGTTCGCGGTAGCCGGCCCCCTTCAGCCTGGAACAATTTTCCAGCAGACTCAGAGTTTAGATCGAGACTCAAAACGCACCTTTTCAAATTATCATTTCCTGACAGGAAGGACTGATCGACTACGTCAGGTGCAGCCCTCATACTAAATATGTTTATTATTATTGTTATCATTATTGATAAAACGGAGCATCTTCTACAGCACCCTTGAGAAGAGTAATTCATAAAAATGGCGCTCTAAAAATTATCCAATTTATTATTATTATATATTAGCGGTTGCGCAAATGTGAACTAAACACCCAATGTCATTGTGATAGATTTGAGTTTTTGTTTGCATTATTAGTACTATTGTGAAGTATTTTTGTTTTTATAAAATATTTTTTCAATGACTCAAGTGTCCCGGATATTTCGCTTCCCGGTTAACTGGACCCCGGAAAATCGGAAGCGTACTGTATTGTTTTGTTGTTTCATGCTTATAATGAAAAGATATGTTGTGTTTAGTTACAATTGGTTGATGTTTTTTTAAAAAAATATTAATTATATAAAATATCCCATTTTTATATTATAAATAATAAATAAGAATAAAGTATAATATATACTGAAACAAGGAGGAACCTTGGGATGGATATTCATTTACTGTAACCAAGAGCCTGGTGTTATATTACATTTAATCCTGTGTACTTTTCAACTTAAGACAAACCATACACGTAATGTATATACAAAGTTGAATATAAAATATAGCTAAATTAAAACATTATTAACTGTTTAAATAATAAAACTCTTAAGGACTTTAACATATATACAACTTCCAAAAATTTGTCAGACATGGTCATAAGAAAGGTGGAATGGGGAATGTTGTAATTACATAAAGTGTGCACTTAACCCAACCAATGACAGGTCATAAGTCCTGTAAACACCTTGATCAACCATATTCAGTTTCCAATTTGCATCTTCGTCTCTATTTAGATACAATTAAATCATGAATTGATAACCCGCAATGGGTGAAATCCAGTATTTGTATACAAGTATATGTCGCACCGTGAGTGTAAAACCGAATTAAGTACAAATATACATTTTGGAGATATGTGAGTTTAAAGACTTCATATTGCTTAGAAAAACTGTTTTTTTAAATAAACCAAAGATTTTCGGTTTATAGTAATATACATATAAACCGAAAATCACTGGTTTATTTAAAAAAAAAACAGTTTTACCAAGCAATATGAAGTCTTTAAACTCCCATATCTCCAAAATGTATATTTGCACTTAAGTCGGTTTTACACTCACGGTGCGATGTATACATTAAAAAAATAATAAAAATCAAACTTAAATAATAAAAATCCTTGAATTGATTACCCGCAATGGGTAAATAAAATCCAGTATTCGTCTACAAGTATTTGTATACATTCAAAATGTTGAATAAAACTCTGTTATAATTTTCACTATTGATTATATATTGTCGTGACAGCTGTTTCGCTAACCGATGTTAGCATCGTCAGGTCTTACAATCAACAGATGCTAACACCGGTCGCCACAAAATATAATCAATTGTGCTATTTATAATAGAGTTATAATAATTTTAGATAAACTTAAGGCATTAACGGAAAAATCGAGAAGTGTACTGTATTTAAATAGGAATAGTATTTGAATTAAGGGCTTTTCACGTGACAACGCTTTGAAATGCAGCAATTTATACTTTGTCAGTAATGAAATATGAATTGATGATAAAAAAAATATATAGAAAAAATACGGTGTAAATTTAAAAAATAAATATCAATGCACTTGAATAAATATGAACTGTGTACATTTGTTTTCTGCAGACATAAAGTGTATAAATATTAAATTTGGAACAAAGAATAAGGAAAATATATATATGAACAATTTTAAGAAGTTCTTTCGGGACTTCGGTTCCAAAAAAACTTGACTTAGAATAATATTAAAATTCTTAAAATCTTAGAATAATTGAAGTTCAAATATAGGAAGATTAGTTGAGCCGAAGCATTGCCCCAGTACAAATTTCGGGGATCGAGCGTTCGCGGTAGCCGGTCCATCAGTTTGGAACAATCTCCCTTCACACCTTAGATGCATAAATGATCCGACAGATTTCAGATCTAAATTGAAAACCCATCTTTTTCATATTTCATACCCAATTTAAATATTTATACTTTGTTCTACTATACTTTTAAACCGATCGTTTTTTAAGCGGTGACATTTAGATTTTTAGATTTAAAACACGGCTTAATGCGCCCTTGAGGTGATTACATCACAAAAACGGCGCTTTAAAAGTTAGCATATTATTATTATTATGATATAGTTTCCTATAACGTTTTGGTACCATTGTATTATAACAACAAAAAAGTTATTCAAATATGCTTAAGTGTATAAAATATTAATAATTATTGTTGTTTGAATGATGTAAAACTCCATATAAACAAACCATCACGCCGTATCAAGCAGGGTTAGGCAGAGAATGGACCGTCACACTACACTATCCTGACACCTCTCGGGCTCCTCTACATTCATACAACGAGTATAACACGCACGTCGATTCTTCTGACTTCTAACATGACCAACATTTAAAATTTGATTAATTTGGTCATGCCATGTTTTCTGGAAGATTAATGATTTTATTATAAGGTAATGACATGTTTCGCCATGCGACATGAATGAAAACATTAGATTTTTTTAAGTTGTCCTACATACATTTGATAATGCCTTTGCAAGGTGAAATATGTCATTTCTGGAAAAAATAATTCTAGAAAACAGATGTTTTCATTAATATTAGTTATTTTATATGGAGTTATTATATAATTGTTTGAAAAACAATAAATATTCATCATATGTCTTTTGTGGATTTGATAATACCCTAGCAAAGCGAAACATGTATCTCTTGTAAACTCATAAAAAATACAAAAAACATTAGTATTACTCAAAAATAAAAATAAAATTGCATGTATTGTACAAAGTATTTATTTCCAAAAGGTTTAAAGAATAAATAAATTATAATTAATTAATCTAGACAAGGTAATAAAGATATAATTAATGATGTAAGTGAGATTAAAAAAGTTATATATCTGAACTAACTAACCATGTCTCCATCTCTCCGAAGAGATAGGCAGGAAGAATGTAACGCAACACTGTTTTTTTCTTCCGACATACTTTTCTCACTTCTTCAACATTCATAAAACTTAACATTCATCTATGCTTCTCAAATTTGTTTGATTATATCTTTGTGTACATTTCATCAAGAAAGTCATAGTGCATAATGTTCAAGTGACATCAAGAAAGTAGGTCACAACTGTCACTTGAACATTATGCAATAAATAAAATAATTATTATTCGCAATATGTTTATCACACTAGTCATAAAACAAATGAAACTTATTTGAAACTTTTATTATGTATATTAAAATTTTGTTTATAAAAAAATATATTAATGAAAAAGTGAATTGTTTTGGTCAATTTAATTGTTGCTGCACTTTATAATAGTTAATTGTGACACGTAATACGTTTATACTGTTTTTCTGTTAAAATTATATTAGTTTTTTCGTTTTTATATTATAAAAAAAATTTACAGGTGTAAAAATAAATTTTTCATTTGTTCCAATGACAATTTGAATAATTTCTTCAATATTATTTTTAAGTTCTTGCTGGTTAAGTGCCTAATTACAGCCAATTTAAAAAACGGTGGATACGTGTAACATAAATTAAATAAACACAAAAGTCCGGATCGTCCATGTCAACATGTGCAACATCGAAAAAAACATTATGTGATATTACTTTATGTGCTAAATTTAAAAAAACGGTGGATACGTGGAACATAAATTAAATAGACAATATGTGCACCATCTAAAAATAATATTTTGTGTTAAATTATTTTTATTTTGTTATTTTATTTTATATCATTGTATTTTATATTATTTGTTTTAGATTTATTTTATGGGTGTCGGACGATCGAAGTGTGCGCGGGAGATGCCTATTGGTGGCGATGAGGTTCGCAACCCATCACACCGCGTCTCCCGCGGGGCAAAAAGAGAAGGATGGAGTGCCGCATCAGTAAAAGTGTGACAGTCCATTCTTTCTGCCTACCCTTTCGGGGAAACGGTGTGATGGTTAGTTAGTTAGTTAGTTATATTAATGAAAAGTGTATTGTTAAATTGTATAAAGCATGTCTGTGTTTTTTTATATTAAAAGTCCGTCAATTTGACGATTACCATATTTCTAGTGTTAATATACTTTATTTAAATTGATGTATTGTACATGTACATTGTTTTGGCCGAAACACTATCTATCATATTTCACCATTATTAAATGTTAAATGTACAATACTGTTATAAAATCACAATTTTGTAACACCTGATGATGCCAACAACATCAGTTGGCGAAACAGCTGTCGTGACATTCTCAAAAAGTGTATTTAAAAAAAAAATGGGATATTGCAAATTTAACAGTTAATACTTTTTATTTGATAAATATTTGTTGAATTTAATTCAAAATCTTGTAAAATACACGAAATTTTACGTAAACCAATTTTTGCGAGATTTTATATGTTTGCTTATTGAATACCAAATCTATCTATCTATATAAATAAAAGGCAATCTTCCGGTGTGTGTGGACTAATTCCGGGGTTATTCCTAAGCAGATCGTTTTCATATTGATACACTTCCTTAATAGATAGACATAGGTGGGCATAGGCATATTTTTGTTATTAATCGAGCTCTAATTAACTTTGGAAATTTATAAATTTTCGTAGTGCGAGCGAGTATAGACCTTCATGTTCGTATCACCTGAGTATCGATCTTTAGAGTCTATATTCGCTTGGCGTGATAAGATGCAAATTAGTGGCTTTTTTGACTCTTTGCGTGGTCAGATATGAAATTAGTCGCTCCTTTGAACTGAAAAATATACGCACGTATAGGGATGGGCAAAACGACTCATCTCAGGGATCTGATCTGAACGGTTCCGCTCAGCAAAGTGAGCCGACTCTTTTTAACGATCCACGGTTCACCATTTTGAGTCGTTCAAAGTTTGAAATTATTTTAGTGACCTTTTTTTTTTGCTCCTCGACCAAAAAAGTTGATTCCGGTAAAAAAAAAAATTCACCAGGATAAATTTTTTGTCGATGAGCTAAAAAAAAAATTCACAACGACAAACAACTTTTTTGACAAACGACTCGATAATTATCAAGAAGAATCGGCTCACTTTACTGAGCGGAACCATTCAGCTCAGATCCCTTAAAGAGATCACTAAAAATAGTCGACTCTTTTGCAATAATATACGATTCACCGAGCGCAGAGGTCGGCAAAATGCGGCTCCGGAGCCGCTCGATAATTATCAAGAAGAATCGGCTCACTTTACTGAGCGGAACCGTTCGTCGACTCTTTTGCAATAATATATGATTCACCTAGCGCGTGGAAGATGTCGTGAGATGGGGCACGCAACGCAAGATACTGGCATGTATGGATCCCACACCTCACAATTCTATGAATTGGTATAATCTATTTTAATAATGTTATTTTAATGTAAAATTGTTCTGGCAGGGCGATAACCTATAATATCTTTTGGATTAGACGATTTACTTCAGCTGTTTTAGTTTTTCTCTGTTATGCTGTGATAGGTAAACATATTCTTACATACAGCATTAGCTGCCTCAGTTGGAAAAATCCAGTAATATAACATTTCCAAATGTTCTGACGTTCCCACGCCAGTGTTTTTTTTTTAATATACTGCTCATTTTAATATAATTATTTGATTTTTGCAGAGATGCCGACGCTAAGGATGATACCAGGAAAGACTCTTTGAGATAGGGTGAGGAACACGGCTATCCACGATATCTCCAAGGTGGAAGATGTCGTGAGATGGGGCACGCAACGCAAGATACTGGCATGTATGGATCCCACACCTCACAATTCTATGAATTGGTATAATCTATTTTAATAATGTTATTTTAATGTAAAATTGTTCTGGCAGGGCGATAACCTATATCTTTTGGATTAGACAATTTACTTCAGCTGTTTTAGTTTTTCTCTGAAAAAAAAAATGCTGTGATAGGTAAACATATCCTTACATACAGCATTAGCTGCCTCAGTTGGAAAAATCCAGTAATATAACATTTCCAAATGTTCTGACGTTCCCACGCCAGTGTTTTTTTTTAATATACTGCTCATTTTAATATAATTATTTGATTTTTGCAGAGATGCCGACGCTAAGGATGATACCAGGAAAGACTCTTTGAGATAGGGTGAGGAACACGGCTATCCACGATATCTCCAAGGTGGAAGATGTCGTGAGATGGGGCACGCAACGCAAGATACTAAGATACTGGCATGTATGGATCCCACACCTTGATATGTGCAAGACAGGTTGTTATATTTATGAACTAATTTTGAAATGGTATGTACAGGTTGGATTAATTGCTTTAATTCCACTATTAGAGGCAGAACAGGAGTGTCGGACATCATCGGAAGAGTGGCAGCGCTAAAATGGCATGCCGCTCGCAGCCCTGATGATAGATGTACTGTAACCCGAAACCCAGGACGTCCTCAACTTCGATGGAGGGACGACATTGGATGCGTGTTGCCCAGGATCGACAGACATTGAATCAGATGGAGGAGGCCTACGCCCAGGAGTGAACGGATATAGACTCATGATGATGATGATACAAAACATTGAAACACCTACATGCAACATTTTAAATATTTCTGAATGGGTAAAATTCTGCAACAATGAAAGTTCATTGTATGGAATGAATGCTTTAAATTATCAACTGATTTCTGTAGAATCACACTCCAAAGGAGAATTGATTCAATGTATATTTCCAGACATCACAAATTTACAAATTTCGTCATTGGTTAAGTGAATGTGCATTATTAGCTTCATCTAATGGACATCAAAATCAAGAGTTTTGTTTCTCTAAACATTGTATTTCTAAGAGCATTATTATGACCTTGAATGGTATATGTATGAATGTTTTATGCAAATGTGATATAGTATATTTATTTGTTTTTTTAATTTCACTTAAAATATTAAGGAAAAAATTAAGACTGGACGTTACAAAAATGGTTTAAAAATAAAGCTGAAAAAGATAAATATTAACTTTTTTTTGTGTGGCATCTTTAGGGTAACGTTTTAACTACACTATATTATTAAATCATAACGCGCTTTTGCACAGCTATGTTTAAGACCAATTGGCATCAAAAACTCATTTCAGACTTTTTGTAAACTTGCCACCTTGGTAATGCCCAGCCTTCAATTGTTCAATTCACATTAGTATTATTCAAGGTCACATCAAGTTTGCTTGGATTAAACAAATGTTTTAAAGATATGAACTGAATTAGGATACACACATTCTTACACCTATACACATGTCATTTTATCCAATAAAATCATTGATATTGAACTTTAATTGTATTTCTTTAATATATATTGGGTGTATTTATATACTCTAATATAGCAATAGCGAAGCGTTGCCGGGTCAGCTAGTAAAAAATAAAAATTGTAGGAAAAAAATGTCTAAAGATCAAACGCGCCCGACAATTTAAATGTGTTTTGCCATAAAATATCATTAAAAAATGTAAATTTGAATCACAGGTTATTTTTAAAGATCGCGAGAAAAATATTACAATCTATATTGCGTTGAACAATTTTTTTTTGATGTCAGTGTTTAATTGTGCATAATGTGATTCACCGCGAGATGGCGCTCGAGTCGGTTTAAATGGCAGCTGTCAATTGTCATGACAATACTGCACAAGTATCGAAATAAAAAGTGAAATCATCTAATTTTATTGTTAAATTGATATCGAATTTCAACTATATTCAAGGATTAATTGTATCTCAATAGAGACGAAGATGCAAATTGGAAACAGAATATGGTGATCGAGGTGTTTACAGGACTTATGACCTGTCATTGGTTGGGTTAAGCGCACGCTTTATGTAATACAACATTCCCCATTCCAACTTTCTTACGATCACCATGTCTGACAAATTTTTGGAAGTTGTATATATGTTAATATGTAACGCCAAACTTCACATGTTAGTTTCAATCTACACACTAGCGCCATCTATGAATATTGGATTTAAGCATTAAGCAGAAGATCTTTTTTTAATAACACAATGTGAAAGGCTACCGCCATTAACGTATTGCTAGATAACGCCTGGAGATGTCACTCCAATTTATATGCTATAACTTGGACCAGTTTTTGTTCAGTCCTTGAATTGATAACCCGCAAAGGGTAAAACCCAGTATTCGTCTACAAGTATTTGTATACATTCCAAATGTTGTTTCAACTATATTGTTTTAATTCGTATATTCTGAATGCATATACTCGAATATAGCAATAGCGAATCGCTGGTCTCTCTTTAAGGTGCATTTTTTTAAAATAATTAATTGCGAAGACGTTATTATACACTTTTTTTATTATTAGAAAAATAATAAGCATACTTTCATTGCATCATTCTATACGAATCTAGTTATATTGAGGTGCGGTGCTTTTCAGCATGCCCAACCCTTTAAAAATCAACGAACCGTTTGACTACATAGCAGTTAACATGACACGGATTGTAAATCGAATGTATTTATTCAAATTAGGAACTTTCAATTCGACGTTCGATCCGTGACAAACAAGCGCCGCGGGATTTCAAATCGTTCTACACCATCAAATACATCATTTTACAAATTTCAAAATCGAACAATAATAAAAAATACAAAATTGTGTTCGATTTGAATAACATTATATTTTCACAACAAAGTTTTGCACATTTTGCATACGTGTTACGGGCAGCAGACGTCCTTCCTCAGCGTAAAATTGTTAACAATAAAGTAATACATAATCGTTAATTAATATAAAATGAAAGGAAGTGGAGTTTAATCTAGTATTGTAGGGTATTGGGAACATAACAATATTTAGACTTTGAGTTAAGTTTACTTGGTTATTTATAATATTTTTTTAATTTTAAACGTATTTCTTATTTGCAAAATTTCAAGTTTTTTTCTAATGTTTCAATCATATAATTAATATTCAACATATTTACTGGGTCTTTAATGTGGTAGTTTTCCGTCGCTTCCCACATTTTCACGATCCAGAACCAACCTGCCAATGGTTATGCCGGTAGGTAGAGCAATATCTTTGCTTAATCATATCACCTCGGAGTTTGACGTATTTTGTGATAGTTTGGCTCATCTGAGGGAAGTACTATCTTTATTATAATTGTATGGTATATTTATTTTATTAATTTGTCATGCATCTTATGTTTCTCGCTCTTTTTATTAATCTATTATGTATTACTTATTATTGTGTATCTCTTGTATCTTTAGTGTATTGGGAAAAAATCTGTAATGCTTTAGATATATTTAATCGGGTGGTGGTCTAGGGGATAGAATGCTTGGCTTCTGATCCAGGGGACTTGGGTTCGAGCCTGGACACGACCAGATTCCTTCTTCATAATAATGAGCTATTTTCTGCTCATATTGAAGATTGTAAAATAAATTCTAATATCATTGATTGAAATCTTTGGTATTAAGTCTTTTAAAAAAAAAAAAAATAATAATAATAATAATTGTACACAAGTTGTTTTAACTCAATTATCGTATACCTGCAACTTTTTTCAAGCTATTGATTCATTCATTACATGTGATAGGTAGCTAAGCTAGCTTCACGTTATGTTGTTATTATTAACACGCAAATTTTTAATGCCGTTATCTTATCAAGCGAACGATCTTTTTCAACGAGTGGTTGGCGAATTCCGAATTTGAAAGTTGTATTCGATTAACCGAATCTATGGTCGTATAAAATAAGCGGGAAATATGAATAGAATGTATTCTAATATGCAGTTAGCGCGCATTTCAAAGTCAAGGTTTACGTATTGATATGACAGGTTATATGATATGGATATATGATACATATGTACATGTGATACATAATACACGATAAATCGGTTAGTAAGGTATATACACCGTAAACTGCATTACTATGGCTTCTCAGAAGAACCAAGTAGTAACTGCTTCCATAAAAATGCAATGCTATGACATATTATCATTCATACTAATGCTATAATTGTTAGATTCGATTTTTTTTTAAAGGTTTTATTATAATTTAGTTTTTCTTCTTCTAGTGCCGTGTTAGGCCCCCCGATGTTGGCGATCACTGCAGCGAAAGCATCTCAGTCCTGCGCCACGTGGAACAGGTTCTCAACTCCGTTCATTCCTGTTCACTCTCTATATATTTCGCAGCCAGAAAAACTGCCTTCTGCCAAGTCCCCGACGTCCCATATTTTGCCCATGATTTTAAGCCGAAGGATGTGGTATCTTTCTCCCTTTAGCACATGACCTTAATGTTTAATGCAATTTCGTAAAATAGATACGTATAATGTAAAAAAAACATTAAATATTATGGAATTTCGGTTTGCAAACTGCGTCTTTAAATTTGAAATAAGCTAATGTCAAAAGAGATTACGTTTGAATTTATAGATCACGTGTTTGATTCCCGGATAAGATAATCTCAGATTTCATATCTTTGAAAATTATATTAATTTTACACATTATTAAAATTTGGAAAATTGGACTTTTGTATTTAAATTCGATGTTAATAATCTTTATATTAGGGGTACATAGTAAAAAAAATACATTTAACATTAGATTTATTGATATGAAAACCGTCATTTTGACATATACCTATTGTAAAATTTGAGCGTAAAAATGTTCTTGATATCATATATATTTAAATCATTACATATTATTATTAATAATAATAAAACAATACAACAACAACAAACCATCACGCCGTTTCCCGTAGGGGTAGGCAGAGAGAATGGACCGCCACACTACTCTATCCTGGCACGCCTCTATAGCTTCCTCCACATTCTTAAAGCGAGTCATACACGATACATACAACAATAAATATTTACCGAAAATAAAATAAAATACTCTTCAATAATCAGTTAGAATTATGTAATTTTTCAAATATATTATGGATTTAAAAAACATATTTTTTTATTTTTTTTATGTACACAACAGGTCGTTTGGACCCAATTACTGTATGCATTTTTTTTTATTTTTTAGCTATTATATTGATTCTCGTGACATTCATGTGATAGGTAGCCAATCTATCGCCATTTTATTGTCACGTGAATTCTACACCAGACCAAAGACAGTGTGACAATCACACTGCCATCGCCGGGAATCGAACCCAGGACATTCGGCATGAAAGTCAGAGCTCGTAACCACTCTGCCACGAAGGTCGTCATTTTCGTTCTATATTTTCATTCTGGTTAAACAATAATTCCACGGTGGAATTTATACATTTATGACTAGTTTATAGTAAGGATATTATAAACCATTTTTAAATTAAATTTTTTAAAAGTAGAATCCTTCAAATTGTCAGGTGCCGTAAATCTAGTGTTAATATACTTTGTATTACATAAATATTTAAGGAATTTATAGAATTTAAATAAAAATCTTATATCTACGTACGTAATGATTTTTTTTTGTGAGGGTTAATAAATAAATTAAGTATCGTAAAGCGAGTGTTAAGAATCCAATTATTTTGAAGAAAAATTCTGTAAAACGTCGACCATGCTTTGAATCGGTTTTGAATTAAATTATATTAAACCAGTGGACCCGACAGACGTCCTGCCCGAACGTTTTTTTTTCTAGAACAAGAACATAGCGTCACCAACCAGGTCCAATTATGAATCTAAACCACCCACTCAAACATACACAAAAAATGTCATCAAAATCGGTCCAGCCGTTTAGGAGGAGTTCAACTACATATATAAAGATATTTCCTCATGTTATAAAATATATTTTCTTAGTCATAAAGTATTAGAAAACTAATTCAATATGAAGTCATTAAAATTTACCGTTGACCTAATATCTACATGGTATAGTATCGTGATAATAAACAGTCGCGTCACTAATTGGAGAAAGGGCTTGGTGATGATGAAGGAATTCCACGACGTGAAATCAAGAAGTAAGAGGCGAAGACTAGACGGGCAAGAATGCACCTGCATTCACCGTAGGTACCAGCCTAACGAGTTTTAAGGTACTTAGAATATTAGTAGTACTCGCCCATATGAATAATACATTACTAATACAACGGGTTTCAAAAATGATAGTACCTACCTTTTAAAAATGAACGATTCTAATGTTCTAGTATTTTCGATTTGTTTTAGCGAATTAAAAAAACATTCTTTTCGAAAAATGTAAACATATTTTTATTTTATTTTAAGATAAACAGATTATAACTAGGGCTCGGATTTATATACGCTAAAAAAGTTTAAAATATTATTTTACACGTGCCAAAATATGCTTTTATATTCTCTAACATTATATTTACTGTTAACTAGAAATGTATGGAAGTGAAACTTGGATCTGGCAAAAGAAGGATGAAAGCAGGATAAACGCCGTAGAAATGAGATCACTAAAAAGAATGTGCGGGATAACGCTGTATGATAGAATACCGAACGATGAAATAAGAAAGAAATGTAAGGCAGATGACTACATCATGAATAGAATTAAAAAAGGATCCCTGAGATGGTTTGAACATATGGAACGAATGGATGAGAGTAGAATGGTTAAAAAGTTGTACACAAGCAGCGTGAGTGGGAAAAGAAGCCGAGGACGACCGAGGAAAACATGGCATGACCAAATTAATTAATTACTAAATGGCGGCCACATTCGAAGTCGGAATAATCGACGTGCGTGCATGGTACGATGTATGAATGTAGAGGAAGCCCGAGAGGTAAGCCAGGACAGGCCATTGTGGCGATCCATCCTCTCTGCCTACCCCCTCCGGGTAAATGGCGTGATGGTTAGTTAGAAAAAAAACAGATCTTATTTGTGACGAACTATTTTTTGTATCGTAGAATTATAGTACATATTTTTTTATATATTTTCGGGGGTATGACAGAGTCCGTACGATGACCCAGCAGCCCCTTATAACGAACACCGTGAGAGCCGGTCGCCTAGAATGGATCGGGCACGTATGCCGAGCCGAAGAAACCAGAGCAATCAAGACCCTGTACGCGTCTAGACCGACTGGAGTATGATCTCTAGGAAGGCCTAGACAGCGCCGAACAATGGACAATGTTCTGGCTGACCTGGCTAGGTTGGGCGAATCGGACTGCTGGGAGCAAAAGGCGCAGGATCGAGGAGCTTGCCGAAAAATCATCAAGGAGGCTAAAACATTTCAAGAGTTGTATGGCCATAGAAAGTAAGTAAGTATGACAGAGTCGATTTTTTACAAGAGTTTTATTTAGAAGGGAAAACGAACTCTCAAACTTGTAGATTGTGCAATCATTGTTAAAAAAATTGTCGCTGAAATTAGATCGTTCACCACAGGCGAAAATTGACTTTTTTAGCAACCCTTTGCACCATGTGGGGTAAATAAGTGACATAAACCATTTCAGTATAAAACACCTTAAAACAGTATCCGGCTTTCAATATATAGGCTACACTGTCTCATATCAGGGTGCATATCTTCTCCGCCATGTCCAGTTATTCTTGCCACTACAGTCACAAGTTCAAAAAGGAGACTACGTACAATATGAACAAAAATATGCCATTTAATTTCTCTCCCCGAGAAAGCTGAAATATTCGCTAAACCCTGAAATATGCTTTTATATTCCCTAATAACTAGGGCTAAAGGGGGTATATAGATCTCAAACACACAAAAAACGGCGTCTTTTTGAAGGGACTGGTACGGTCATGTCCAAAGAATGGACACCACCAGACTCCCCTATATTGCACTACCATTATTTCTGCCTACCACTTCGGGGAGACGGCGTGATGGTTAGTTAGTTTAGTTAGTTAGTTAGTTACAATAATAATTAAAAAAAAAACAATTAAGCTGAGCATCAACTAGAAAAAAAAACTATTACAAGCCCCTTTATTGAAAATATTTCAAGTTACGGGGCTTGTAGCAAAAACGTGTTGACTTGCAGGAAGCGTTTGTAACTTAGTGAGTCACTTGCAGAATTTTTTTATGTCAGTGGATAATTTGTTAAACACTTACAAGACATTATGATAATTGTTCACTTTATATTTTTTTTACTAGCAGCACGCGAAAATGCTAATAAAAAAACACAGTTTTTGAACAATATTTTTTTTCTTGTAATTTGTGACACTGGCAAAAAACACAAAATGTTTATGTTAACAAATAACAAAGTGTGTTAACAACACGACCGAAATGTTAGAGAGAGAAAGACGAGCGATCCGTTCGATTGCGGGTTCAGAACTAAATTTTCCTGCGGTCACTCCAAGACCAAAGTGATTTGATTTCCACGGGTCGAATCACACAAACTCATCATACGAGGGTTGCTATTTATATTTCTGGCCAAATAATGAAAGAACAAATAAGTATGATCGAAATTGGTTTTACTGTTTTTCAAAATATTCTTCATGACGATCAATACACTTTTTCCACTCCGATTGAAGTACTCCAAAACATGCATTTTGAACGCATCAACCGCATCTTCGGGTGTTAAAAATCGTGGACCAAGTTATTTGTTTTTGATGTGCGGGAACAATAAGAAGCTCCTGTCACCCGTCAGTCTCCAGGTTTCAGCTAATGAGAGACCAGTCAGATCCCTGATTTGATCGGATCGTTCCTGTGGTCGCCTTCCCTCCACTTTGCCCACGACATAAGGGACTTTATATAAATAAATAAAAATTCGAGCTACCAGGGAAAGACATGGCTACTTACTCTCAAGAGATAGTCAACGTCGGGGAGACCTATCATGACACTGGGAGAAGAAGTATTTATATTTATGATGAGATCATCACAAAATACTGTCCATTAGAGGTAATAAAAAAATGTCTCCGCACTCTATCTGTCCTCGTTAAGATAAGAGGAAACACTGGTCGGATATGATAGTAAAGTGCATACTACATAATAATATGTATGTAAATACACACACGTATGTACATAAAAATAACGATACTCGAAAACAATATACACGTATTGCAATTAAATTTATATCGTTCAAAGCAATAAAAAAACACGTGTCAAATAAAAATATTCAAAGGGGGAAAAAATCATTAAAAAAATTATCGACAAGTAAAATATGAATCAATGGCAGACGCAGTCATAACCAAACAAGTTTTGAGGACCTTCGAGACAAAGACAATGAGAATGATAGCAGTCGAGACTGAAGAGAGATGTACGAGACTAAAGATATTATAAGACTCCATGCTCACATCGTGAGAATATGTGGAGTTGCACTGAAAATGTTGGGATTTATCCTCAGAACTGGTAGAGTTTTCAGGAATCCCTATGTTTTGTGAATTTCGTATAACTCATTGGTCCGGAGCCGGCTCGAGTGTGGTTCGGTGAGGAGTCCCCACGAGGCGAGATACTCGCTCATGTTAGAGAGGGTTCAGAAAAGATTTGAGATATCTCTACATGAGGGAGTTTGGTAGCTATCCGTGGTTTTATCCCACTGCATTCCTCTTGGGCATGCTGGGGACCAATAGTTTGCAGATAAGAAGAGATGGGTGCACACTTACCCATTTATTCAGACTTATCAGGGGATTCTTTGAGAACTCCTTTATCTTGGAGGCTTTCAATCTGTATGTTCCAGATGGTTATCTTTGACAGCGTCAGCACATACTGTTTTATATCCCAGCATGCAGAACCAACCTGCCACTGGTGATGCCGGTGGGGAGAGCAATCAAACTGCTGAATATGATATAATACCTTCGGAGATCGACGTCTTTCATATTCGTTAAAGTACGTTCAGAAGACAAATACTCTTGACTTTGGAGAGTATTATGTATTCCTAATGTCGAACCATCTCTCATGCGTTCCTGGTATTATATATTTTTTATGTTTTACCTATTCTCAATAGATGCCTTAAACTATAATTGTTGATTGTAATATATTTTGAGAAAATAAACTGATTTGATTTGAAAGATGGAGTAGACAGTCTGGCGGAAGACCTACTATAAAATGGAAGGACAGCTGGGAGCAACCCTCTAGAAAACAGACAATTTAGGTCTATGGCAAGGAAGAAGAAGAAATCTATATATTATTTATAATGAAAATCATGTATTCATTAGTATACGTGCAAAAGTAACCATACATTTTCAGACACTTTTCCAAAATGGCGTGCACATTAACACGATTTCAGAAATAAAATAAAAACAATGCATTCGAAAAGTGTGTATATCTATATTTAAATTCCACGCGGACAAGTCCACGTTTAAAATTTTCCGCAAACAAATCTGAAATTAGAATACGAGTTTACGGTGTCGTAAAATTGAAAAAAAAAAAAATGGCGGGAAAACGACGTATGTTCGCGCGCGTCATTATAAATTCAGCCAGCCGCGAATAAAAAAAAAACAAGCACGGCAACAATGAAACAAATTTCAAACTTGGAACGCGATTCGGCGCCTTGAAAGTGAAATGATAATAATTCGCACGAGAAAAAAAGGCGGGAAACGCGCGGAAGGTTACGTACTATTAGCGCGTAGGTTTACGGCACTGCGAATGTCTCGACGAAAATGAGTTCAAACTTAGAATACGAGTCTCTCTCGATTGTTCGTTGACACACACAATAGGGGCAAGAGCTATCTCTATGTAAGTAGGTAAGTTGGTAGGTAGGTAGGTACGTTATTATTTTTACTTAACTACGAGGCATATCCGGAAAGTAAGTGTACTGAATTTTTGTAGGTTACAATTAAAAAAAAAAAATACGTGGTTACCGTAGTACATATGTAAGCTATTTTTCGACATAGTCGCCATTCCTCTCAATGCATGTGGTGAAGCGGGGTATCAACTTTTTGATGCCTAGGTCAGGGGAATGCGCGGGATGGTTCAGGACATACCATTTAAACGAGGCGAGCAGTTCCTTCTGGCATTGTCGTGCAGCAGGCATACTCCCTTTGTCAGCATGCCTCTCCTCTTGTTCTGAATCGCCCTCTGCGATTTTTTTAGCGTCTCACAGTATCTTGCAGAGTTAATGGTCTCCCCTTGAGGCATATATTCAATTAAAATTATGCCTTGACAGTTCCAAAACACGGATGCCATGATTTTCTTGGCTGAAATTGTGGTTTTGAACGTTTTGGCGGAGGGTGAAGAGATGTGACGCCACTGTTGAGACTGCCTTTTGGTTTCAGGCGTGTAGTGTGCAACCCAAGTTTCATCTCCAGTAACGATGGAGCGGAGAAATTCATCTTCATGGAGTTCGCAGCGCCTCAAAAATTCTTGCCCAGCGCCGCTTATTTCGCACTTGGCGGGAGATTGGATTAACATTTTTCACGAAACGTGTTGTCGCGTCGACACTTCTCAACGTACTGACCTCGAACCGGTCTCCTAAGTACAGCCTAAGTACACTTACTTTCTAGATATGCCTCGTATATGGTGTGATTGTATGGACGGTGCGGCTTATTGATAAGAGGCTACAATTGTGGTCACGCAATAGATGTTAATTCTTTAACTTCTACAAATGGAAATCATACGGTTTTCAAGTGATATTTCTATAGGTGAAAATACCGAGATTTCCTTAAGCAGGAGTTTTTATATATGTTTATATTCAAGTTTCCATATTGTATTGTATATTGTATTCCTTATGTATGGAAGCGAAGCATGGAACTGGCAAAAGAAGGATGAAAGTAGAATAAATGCAGTAGAAATGAGATCTCTTAGACGAATGTGTGGATACTCTGTGTATGATAGAGTGTCGAATGAAAATATAATAAGTGAATGCGGTGCGAATGATGGTGTCATGGACAAAATAATGAAAGGATCATTAAGCTGGTTTGGACATATGGAAAGAATGAATGAAGAAAGAATGGTAAAAAATATATATGTGGTCCTTACGTATGAAATTGGCGTTTTGTATGGGAGGAACATAAAATTGATTTTTTTTAAATATAATATATTTATTTAATCAAAGTATGTACCATTGCTATCTATGCACTTTTGCCATCTCATAGGTAGTTCATCGATCCCTTTACTAAAAAAACCATTCGGACGGGAATCAATAAAATCTTTGAAGTCGGTTTGGACTGCCCCATCGGAGTTGAATTTTTCCCTTGCAAGAAGTTATCCAAATTTCGAAAAAAATAGTAATCTGTTGGGGCAAGGTCCGGAGAGTACGGTGGATGTCTAAGACATTCCAATTGAAGCTCTTCTAATTTGGTAGCCGTCTGTTGTGCAGTGTGTGGTCTAGCGTTATCATGAAGCAGCAGTGGCCTAGAGCGATTAACCAGCCTCGGTTGTTTAGCAGCTAGCTTTTCCATCATGGTTTGCAGTTGCTGACAATAGACATCTGCCGTAATCTTCTGGCCAGATTTAAGAAAGCTGTAGTGAACGACACCAGCACTAGTCCACCAAACAAGCTCACAAGTAACTTTTTTGGAGTCAATTTTCGCTTGGGGCATGGTTTGGCTGGTTCGGCAGAGTTCAGCCATTGCGATTAGCGCTTCCGATTATCATACAGGATCCACTTTTCATCACAGGTTCGATTCAATTCGATTCAAAATCCCTTCATTATTGTGCCGGTTGAGTAATGCAACGAAGCAGTCAACGCGCGTTTGTTGATTTGCTTCACACAATTCGTGAGGTACCCACCTTTCAAGCTTTTTCACCTTCCCAATTTGCTTCAAGTGGATTAAAACAGTTTTATCACTAACACCGCAGCCTGCAGCTAACTCGGACGTGGTTTGCGATGGATCCGCTTCCACTTTAGCCTTCAATTCTTCATTATCAAATTTGGTCTCCGGCCGTCCACGGGGCTTGTTCTGCAGGTCGAAATTTCCAGAACGAAAACGTTGGAACCAAAAACGCACTTTGTTTTCTTTTGCGGCACCGTCGCCATACACATCATTAATCCTTCGAGCCGTTTCTGCAGCACTGGTGCCACGGTGGAACTCGTACTCGTAAATAACGCGATATTTCAAGTTTTCCATTTTGTAAACTGAGTGACGCAAAGAAAAAAAACCATTGAGGAAAAAACAAATGAATTATAATTTTCGAAACACAAATACTTGAGTAAATAGCTGTATAAATTTGAATTTGGAATTCCTAACCTAACAGAAGATATTTGAGATCAAAGTTGCCAGTACGGCAAAACGCCAATTTCATATGTAAGGACCTAATATGTTAATGATGTAAATGGAACCAGAAATAGAGGAAGACCGAGGAAAACGTGGCACGATCAAATAAATCAAATATTGAATGTCGGCCATGTGAGGAGTCAGAGAAATCGACGCGCGTGCATGACACGATGTATGAATGTTGAGGAAGCGAGAGAAATATGTCCGGAAAGAAAAGTGTGGCAGTCCATTATTTCTGCCTACCCCTTCGGGGAGACGGCGTGATGGTTAGTTAGTTAGTTTCGATATTGTATACCGTATTTTACACACCTTAATTTTTAAGCAATTCTAAAATAACAACATTTTTATTATTAGATGGCTAAGCCAGACTAAAAAAAATTGCTTAAGAATCTCCCGAACTAATGTTCGCCGCATCGGTGCACTGCCGCTGCCAGTTGAATCCAATGATTCCAGATATAGATATGTTAGGTTTCCCGCGGCATCGAATATATGGCCATTTTTACATTAATTTCAAAAGAGGTCAAAGCAGCAGGCCTCATTTGGGATGATGTTAGGCATCAGGCATGCGATAGAGTCGGGTGAAAAGGGCTCCTTGAGGCCCTAAGCACCATGGAGGTGTGACAGGACACGAAGATATGAAGCATCTGAATTTTGGAGGCAATTTTTTGATGAAAGAAGTGCGCCTTATAGTCCGAAAAATACGCTAATAATTTTACCCAGATTGTGGTCTAGGGGTTGGAAGGTTAGCATACCCGGAAATTCCTAACAAAAATTAGGAATTCGAGTGAAACTTGAAGCTGGCAGAAGAAAGATGGAATTAGACTAAATGCCGTAGAAATGAGATAACTGAGAAGAATGTGCGGGAAAACGATGTATGGTAGAAAACCAAACGACGAAATAAGGTAGATGATTGCATCCTTAGTAAAACAAAAAAGGATCACTTAGATATTTTGGACATATGGAACGAATGGATGAGAGAATAATGGTTAAAAAGTTGCATATAAGCAGTGTGGATGGAAAAAGAAGCCGAGGGCGGCTGAGGAAAAAATGGCTTGATCAAATTAATCAATTACCAAAAGACGGACACATTTGAAGTCGGAAATATCCCCATCATAAAACAACTACAAAATCACATTCCAACAATTTTTCCTGCAGACGTAAGAGGAATAGCCATTAGAGCTGAACCTCTGTAAGCCAGAAGATCCAAGTCCAAGCAAGAGTTAAGAAATTTTCAATTTATATCTTAAACCAAGTTCCCTTAAAAAAAACTATTTGAAATGTCTATTTTCAAAACTTATAATATTGAAATAGAGGAAGATCACGGAAAACGTGGCACGATCAAATCAGACAAATATTAAACGTCAGCCACGTGAGGAGTCAAAGAAATCAATGTGGTTCCATGACACGATGTATGAATGTTAAGGTATCGAAAGTTTGTCAGGAAAGAATGTGGCAGTCCATGCTTTTTTGCCTACCCCTTCGGGAGGCGGCGTGATTGTTAATTAGTTTTTTTAATATTAAATTTTATACAATCGCTCATGTACGTAAAAACAAAATAGATTTGTGAGTGGTTTTAAAAAAAATGTATAATGAATTCCAAACCAAATTATTTTTTATGGCTGTGAAAAAAATTCTACAAAAGAAAAGAAAATTGGTGTCTTTACAATGAGATAATGTTACAATGAAGAAATGCACACATATCAGAATGTATGTAGCTAAACGCATACTTACACAATGTATAATTGTGTATGCATTCAACATGCCAACTCAATCTTGTGAAAGGGTCGAGTTGCAAGCTAACACTTCGACATAAACTCAGTGTACAACTACAATGAAGCAAAGATAACAGAACATCGAATTACATATTCAATTCTTGTGATCTCTGACTTCCTAACTGTAAAAAAATACTTGCATTAACAAATGCATCATCGTGATTTGTAATACAATATGTGATAAATTCTGTAAGCAATACATAATAATTAAATATAGTATATTTTAACCCAGTTTGAATAAAAAAAAACACATATTCATATATAGGGCATACACGTTTGATGAGCTGATCTGTGTGAAGAAATACAAGCCCAAGTCAACAAGATAGCTACAATCTAATATTTTAAATCCATAATATGAAAAAATAAAGACATGGCCAATAAAAGTAAGATGAGAATTTATAAAGCATACATAAGGCATTGAAGCAAGGGCAAAAACAGTCAGGACCAAACAAGAAGACTTCCTAGATGAAGACACTAAAGATGATAGCAGGTAAGACATTAAGAGATGATGTGAGGATAAGAGGAACATGTGAGACTGAGGATACCATCAGCTTCATGTATAAGATGGAGTAGACAGCGACAGAGGGACTTATACTGTGGACAAAGATTGAACACCACCAGACTCATCTTCGTGGAAGATTTCCACTTCGAGTTGGCAATATATAAAATAATTGACGCTTAAAAACAACCTATGAATTAAAATTTGATAAAAAAATATATATATATTATTCAAACTAACTAAAAAATATGTGTGATTTGAAATAGATCCAAATTTTATAATATCTTAGTTAAATCCACAATCATTTTCCTTCACCTAAAAGTCTGGATTTTACATTGAACTTGGATTGAACATAAATATATTAACGATTATTATTATTATGATTTGTATTTTAAGTGCGCCGTTTTGTAAAATCAATTACTCCAAGGGCGCACTAGGAAATGACTGACCGAACAGTGCAATCTTCAGATGTTTCTTAAATTTAACGATATATTATATAATAATATATCTGTACCTGAAAGCTGTAATGTCCAATGGCGGTACTCCCATAGAAGCCCGGCTTGCGTAAGAAATTTTGAATCAAAACCACTTGCTTACAGAGGTTCAGCTCTTTTGGCTATTCCTGTTACGGCTGATGCGAACATTGTTGGAAGGTGATTTGGTGGGTTGTTGGTTTATGCGGGGACACGATTTTTTAGATTTGGGGGTTTTGATTCAAAATTTCTTACGCAAGCCGGGCTTCTAGGCTTCTATGAGAGTACCACCACTGGTAATGTCTTAAGTGAACTTTTAGTTGAAATGAGCTATGATGGTCATTACGTTATGATGTCGTCCTTGGCGATTGATTGTCCAAATGGTAACTTCATACAATACTATATACTGGAGATATTATATGCTACATACTAAATTTTTTGTCAATGATAACATTAATGTACAAAACACATTTAGACCAAAATTTACTTAAGACTCTATGTAACAACTGACTACAGAGCATAATTCATAGATACTAAAAACAAAACAAAATGAAATTTGATATCTTGTTTAAAAGCGGCATGTGCGTGCATGGGTACGATGTATGAATGTAGAGGAAGCCCGAGAGGTATACCAGGACAGAGCATTGTGGCGATCCATCCTCTCTGCCTACCCCTCCGGAGAAATGGCGTGATGGTTAGTTAGTTAGTTAGTTTTGTTTAAAAGCCAAATTTTCCAATCTCTTATAAAAAGAAAATAAATTTGTTTAATAAAGTTTAATAAAAAAAAAAAGGTTAAATGTAGAAACATTTAAGAATTTTATGTTATTCGAATCAGAATAATAATTGAGATTCCAAATGCTGGGGAATTGGCCATTTTAAAACCAGTTGCTAAATTAATTTAATTAGCCAAGTGGTTCCAGTGCTAAACTTCTACATAGATCAGTTCAACATGAATGTTGTAGTCACAATATGTGTAGAGTTCAAAAACAATGTGCCCAAACAATCTTCAGAACACTTTCATTATTTTGTTCGTGATACTTCATTCGCTTCTTATTTGCATCATATAAAGATTTACTACACATTCATTTAAAGCCCTCCACTGCATAGAATAAATTCTACTTTGCATTACTTAAGAATCCCATACATAAGGGTCGGTACAAAAACACAATTGTGCACTCAAATCAAAGCAATATTTTTGGATAGACTTTCGTTTGTAAGACAACTTTAACTGAACTATACACTTTGTTGCCTGCCTCAACCCTTCTTTTAATATCCCTCCCTTTTCACTCGCCCATCCTATTATATTTTTAATTTTATTATTTATATTTCTACACATTATTATTACACTGGAAAACCAAAATCACCCTGTATAAAACAATCATCCGAACAGTAGTGACCTATGGGTGTGAGGCGTGGACAATGACAGCGAAATCTGCAGAGCGACTGGATACTTTTGAGAGAAGGGTGCTGCGCAGAATTCTGGGGCCTGTGAATGACGGTGAAGGCTGGAGAGTGCGGCATAATGACGAGCTGTACAATATTTACAAAGCTCCCAGTCTCTCCACACAGGTCAGACTGAATAGACTGAGATGGGCCGGTCACGTGCAGAGGATGCCGTCATCGCGAACCCCAAAAGATTGCTGGAGTGGCACCCAGGTGGTAGAAGACCAATTGGACGACCAAGGCTGCGATGGGAGGATGAAGTTGGGAGAGATGGAACAAGATTGTTAAGAGTGTCAGATTGGAGGGTCGAAGCGGAGGACAGGAGGCGAAGAATACTGGAGGCTAAGGCTTGATATGGGCTGTAGGGCCATCGAAGAAGAAGAAGAAGATATTTCTACACAAATGAGAAACAAACGAAAAATATTTAGGCGACTCATTTGGACAGAAGAGTAAAAAAAATTATACAAAATCTATATAAAACTGAGAGATATAACATATGAGTATCTCAGAAGGATGCCAAATTTAATTTAATTTATTTATATAAAGATTACAAACATTACAAGTCGTCTGCAACCTCCATAGTGAGAATTATTTTCAAAATAACATTTAAAAAAATACATAAATACTACGGCATCAGAGATAACAATCACAACATTGATATTGCATCCCTGAGGCAACTCACACTTATCACCAAATATGTCGACCTCGGAGGCGACTCAAATTAAGCAATGTGATTGCTATACCCACAGCCATTGGCAGGTTGATTCAGCAGCATGACAAATAAAACGATCTATGCTGTCTTTGACAAAGGTAACTGAAGGTAAGGAAGGTGACAAATTTTATCAGGGAAAAATAGATCTACATCACTCAGGACAAATATGTCAATGTTAGTGAGGCAGAACACCGCCTCCCGGACACTAAAAATGTCCGAATCAACATCCGAATTGCTCTTCCTACTGCAAGAGCAAGTCTGCGTGACGGAACAAAGAACAATTTGATGTCTGCACTGTTGCAGGTAACTGACTAACTAATCAGGAACAAAAAGACCCATCTGTTCCAGAACATAAGGGTTCTCAATAGAGCGTTATTAAAGTATTTTTCTATAAAACAAGCATTCATCTGTTAAACAACTAATCATATTATCAGGACTCTACCTACTTGAAATTAATATACTTGAGAGGCCTTCAATAATATGCAAAATATTTGTTTTGTGAATTTTTTAACCTTGTCAAGAGAAATATTTCAATAAAGGAAGTATAGGCGATTTGAATAAATTATATAGCACTTATTTCATATTCAAACGCATGATCAAAATTTCTATCTCTGCTATATTTTGATTTAATTTTTTAGGCTACAGTGCACACCTTAAACATAACAACTGGAATTATTGAAAGGCAAGATAAATATTTAATAAAGCATTAGCTAAACATTATTTAACCATCGAAATTATAACATAACAATAACAATTTGAAATACATTACAATAATATACATTGAAATAAACTGTTATGACCACAAAATGTAAAGAAAAAATTAATAAAATAATTCTTATCCTAAATGAAACATCTCAAAATAAACACATTTAAAGAATTTCGTTTGTTTTTATTTCAATATTATGAGACCTAATTGCGAATGTTTTAATTCACTATAATATATTTACAAACAAAAGAGATTGTAAATCAGATATGATAAAGTAATTACTGATTTGTAAATTTCGAAATCATTCCATGTCAATCGATTGTTAGGTGGATAGCAAACAAAGGATTTAATGACTTTAATTGCTTGTTTAATAAAGTGCAACATAAGAAATTAATTACACTTGACAAGCTTGTTAAGTGATAAACGTTGGGCTACGGAACAACTATTATATAAAACGTAATAGAATAGTATTTGAGCACGTGGGAAATACACATTAATCTCACAGGACACTATTCTTAGTTTATACAAAACGAAACATTGGCATTGAAATGAGTTATATTCCGAGGCCAAAAAAAGTTGGGATCATCAACCCCGTACAAGACCAAGTCTGAACATATTAACTGTGTATTTCAAAGATGATTATGACATAAATATTAGTAGAAAACCTCACCTGCAACTGAATAATGTATCGAGTAACAGACACTCCTTATTTTCACCGCGCACAACCACAAAACAAATTCTTTATCGGCGACCGGCTTCCAGCGCGAAAGAACCGCAAACAAAATTTTATTCGCCCTAACGAAACCATAGATAAACACGAGCGCGTCGTAGATTGTTATAAAATTATTAATAATGTTAATGGCAACTCTGAATTTTTTTATCTTCAATTGTCTTTGAAATCTGTCAGTGTCAATGTCAGGTGTCAATATTAAAAAAAAAAAACATTTCTCTTTAATTTTAAGTGAATAACACATTAAATTTTCATTAATCAATACCGTTTTTAAGGCGTAAATTTTTTTTTTGAGATCAAGAATAAACATGAATGATTTTATCAATAACCTCAAAACATCCATTCAGACATTAACTAAAAGTAAAAAATTGGTATTAGTAGTTGGAAACGAGTCATGCGATCTAGATTCCGCAATATCATCTATCGCGTTAGCATTTTTCCGCAACTGGAATTATAGAAAACAATTGAAAGCAAATGGTAGTCAAGATGACACCTTCATACCTCTTTTCCACATACCCAAAGAAGAATTGCCCCTGAAAACAGAGGTCACCTATATACTGAGAAAAAATGGGGTCAATTTGGATGATCTTTTATGCCTAGATGATGTAGATTTAGAAACACTATCCGATAAATGTATTTTAGAAGTGATTCTCGTTGATCATCATATTTTAAGTGAAAGAACATCATTTTTGTTGCCATATGTTACAAATATACTCGATCATAGACCGAAAGATGAGTTGAATTGGAAATATGGCAAAACAGTGAAATCAAATATTGAGATTGTCGGATCGTGTTCTTCATTAGTATGTTCAGAGATATTGTGTACCGAAAATGGTATTGAATTTTTTGATGAAAATAATGACATAGCCGCTGCGCTCTACGGAACAATAATTCTCGACACAGCAAACTTTCTACCATCCGCAGATCGTGCTCGTCCTTTGGATTTTAAAATGGCCGATGAATTAGAAAAAATTCTCAAAATAACTGATAAAGAAAATCACAGATCGACTTATTTCAACGAACTTCTAAAAGCACGAACTGATTACTCATCGTTGACATCTTTGCAGTTGCTTAATAGAGATTTAAAAATAATAAACAAATTTCCTATTCCAGGCCTTCCAATGTTAGTGGGTGAATATTTAAATAGGAATGACTCTCGCGCTGCTCTCGAAACATTTTGTGAAAAAAATTCTTGCACAACCATTGTTCTAATTGGTTTAGTCGTTGTCGACAACACAGTTCTACGAGATTTAGCAGTTTATTCTACACATAATTGCGAACTACATAACAGAGTAGTTGACTCTTTGGTAAATGCCACAGAACCCCCGTTAGAGTTAGAAAAAACATCACAAAGTATAAATAATCTCGATCACTTTGTGCAAAAGAATATCAAACAGTCAAGAAAACAGATTGTACCTATAATTAAGAAAACACTTCAGGAATAAGGACCAAATATATGAGGCATTCTACGATCTCTGCCCGTCCTTATTTTGATAGTATACACTTCAAGCAATTAAATAAAATAAAAATCTTAAAATATTAACCCTTATAGTCCGACCCAATACAATAGCAGTCCACATATATTCTCCGTGTTTATCGTGTAATATCCCATGAACTTTCATCCTTTTTGTAAAAAGATATAATTTAATAATTTTTTTTTGTATTGCATGTCCCTTATGTATCATGGCTCGCGGCCAATCATCACACACACACAGTTGCATAACCACCGAGCTACGAAATGATGGTTTCTGGTACTGTGTCGGAATCTTTGATTTTGAGTGTGTGTTTACTTAGGGTAACTCTTATATCATTATTAGTTATCAACAGCGCGATGTTTTGGTTTAATTTATAAATAACAATTTCAATGTAATATATTTTTGTTTGTTTTCTTAAACTCAAAATGAAACAAAAAAAGTCCAATTATTTTTATAAGATAAAAAATGTAAAACATTTGACTGCAAAATTGCAATTTATTTGATATTTGTATGTATTTTGTGTTTAGAGTAATTTAATTGTTTACAAGAGCGTTCCGATGTTTTAAATTCTTGCCGGCCTTTAAGGGTTAATAGAGTTTACCATTTCTTCTTCTTCTGGTGCTGTGTCATGTCCCCCCGACGTTGGCGACCACTGCAGCAAAAGCTTCTCTGTGCTGCGCCACTCGTTCTCAACTCTGTTTATTCCTTTCCATTCTCTTATATTCCACAATCAAGACAACTGCCTTTCCCCAACTCCTCGATGTCTCTCTATTTTGCCCATGATTATCAGTTGGAGGAGGTGATATATTTTTCCCCTTAGCGCATGACCCAAATATGAGACCTTACTATTATGTAAATGTATAAATATTGGTTATTGAAATTCTTGGTAAATAAATAAATAAAATCTATATAGTGTATATTTATTTGTATCTATCATGATAAATCCGTATTGGAAAACTCCAGGTGTTTATAGATAGGTGTCTTCGCTCAATATTCAAGATCTATTGGCCCCAAACAGTGTCGAATGCTGTTCTCTGGACCATGGCAGGCGAAAAGCCAATTAGAGAACAAGTCGCTAGACGCAAATGGCAATGGATCAGTCACACTCTGAGACGGAACGCAGCCTGCATAGCTCAGGGCGCACTAGACTGGTCCCCTATGGGGGAAAAGAGGAAGCGAGGCAGACCTGGAGAAGAGCCCTGCAGGACGAGGTTAAAGCAGCAGGCGTCACTTAGGATGATGTTAGGCATCAGGCATGCGATAGAGTTGGGTGGAGAAGGTTCCTTGAGGCCCTATGCACCACAGAGGTGTGACAACACAAAAGGAAGAAGATATTGGTTCAATCAAAGTTTCAGAGATTGTTGTAGTCTCCATTTTCAGGGTAGTATTTAATTTTATTGCACTTGTTCTAATCTAGTTTCGACCGGTTTCGGCAGCTCATTGCCATCTTCTGATACAGAGATGCAGCTGCCGAAACCACTTGAAACTAGAAAACAGGGAAGTACAACTAAAAAAAATTTCTACACATTATTATTGTAATATAACTAACCACTCAGATTAATAAATAAATGAGGTGCATATTATATTTATATATAATTAGTAAATAAAAGTGTATTTTGTAACATATATTTATTTCAAAGTCAAAAATAAAATTATGCTTATCAAAAGGTTTATTTTATTTCTTCTTCTTTTTGCTCCTTTCCATAGCGTTGAGCTCTCCTTGTTGCATGGAAGCCTCCGAGTAAATCTGTTTGACCTTTTGTTTACGAACATTGTCGCTGAAAAAAAGAATAAGAAAAAATAATGTAACTGAAAATATTTGTGGAATAATACAGAAAACATTTTAATAAATACAATTGCACTTCATATTTTCAAAACACTTTATTTTTCTACGACCCAACCTTTTTTGATGTACAAATTTTAACAATAAATTGAAATAAAATCATCACTTATATTTTAAAAAGAGGTGGAGTTATGTACAAGGCAGTGGCAGTACTGCCATAGAAGCCCAGAAGCCCGGATTGCATAAGAAATTTTGAATCAAAACGCAAATCTAAGTAATCATGCCCCCGCATAAACCAACAACCCACCAAATCACCTTCCAACAATGTTCCCATCAGAGAGCCAGAAGAGGTTTTGATTCAAAATTTCTTACGCAAGCCGGGCCATCTGGGCTTTTATGGGAGTACCACCACTGGTACAAGGGTAGGGGTAGATTTTATCTAATTTGTATTTGTGGAGGGGGGGTAATCTCTATCCCTTTTTAATATATAAGTGAAGATTCTGTTACATTTTACTGTTTAATTTCTACATAAAATGTTGTGTCGCAAACTAAACATGTGTAAAAAGAAAAATAAATTTACTTTCGTATAAAGCACTTAATTTGTGGTGTGACATTATTAATTAGAATATTAATATACTTTTAAATTTGTATTTAAACCACTTTATTCTTTACAACAACCAACCGGTTTCATTCCCGACGGAGCTTCGTCAGGGTTACAAAAGACACACCACAAATTAAGTGCTTTATATGAAAGTATAGAGATGGCGAGAACGGTTACTAAAAAAAATAAGGTGCTGTGAAAATACAAAGTGCAATTGCACCTTTCCAATGTGAATCCAGAACAAAAAATGATGAATATAGAAGATATATAACATTTGTTTTTTAAATTAATGTAAGAGTAATACCTTTGAATCTTCTGTTTCAGTTTAACAGCTCCGATGTAAGACCTGTCCTTCCTAATTTCTCTCAAGGCCCCCTTCATCTCCTTCTTATGCCTGTATACCAGTTTCTCGTGTTCTGCCTTCTCACGAGATATATTCTTTCTCTTCTTACCGCTGAATCTAATAAAACAAAAAAAATAATATTACAAGACAAATATCTTTAGTGAAAATACACAATTATGAAATAAATGTGTACTCTGAAGAAATATATGTAAATTTGAATATTTTTGAAAAACACCGTGTTTTTACAATGCTTTTTGTGCACTTTTCACAAAAATGTTTCGGACAGCAGAGGTATGTTTTCAGATAGACGTAAAATGTACAAATTACATCCATCTGAGTGTAGAATGTAAACAATTTACACTGAAGAAGGAAATCTGCAGTCCAAAACAAGTTTGTGAAATGTGCCCAAAATTTTTGTGAAAACAGGATTTTTCAAAAGTTATTCAAATGCGAATCCATAACACAAAGTGTTGGAGAACATATAATAAAATAAAATTTTCACAACTTAAATCCGCTGTTTGCTCACAGATGGAGCTAGTGAGCGTATTAAGTTACCATGACAACACGTTTTACTGTTTTATTATGAGTTTGACATCTGTCAATATTAATTAGTGCACATCATCAGATGAGAATGAGAAGAGTATTCCATAAACAATAAAAAAGACTTACACTTTATCAACTGCAGGTTCATAGAGTTTCAATGTTTTCGGTTTGTTATTTTCTGTTACGAGAGGTTCAAATACTTTTCCCTTCAGTACTTTCTCCATCGATTCAATTGTATTCGTAAGAAGCTTGCTTACTATTGATGGATAGTTTTGATGTGGTATTTTCTTAAGAAGCTCAATATGAGGCTCAAATAGAGTGGTTTGTACGGTAAGATCGCTCGCCATGTTAAAAAAATCATCCAGCAATTTGACAGTTGTGACTAAAGCTCTAATTTTAAAATCATCATTAGAATTATCATGAATTAAGTGATGTGCCAGCATTTTTAAATCACTTTCATCCGTTGACTTATCATTTTTATCAGCTAAAACAAGTAGATTACTTCTTGGCCCGAGTGATTTGAAGGGTTTTAATACTTGTATTTGGTGATTTAAGAATGTAGGAATACATAAGAATAATAAGCCCCGTGTAAAATTAATTGCGGCAGGTAAAAATCTTTTAGATAAAACGGTGAACTCTGACACAAGTGTAGTAATAAATATTCCTTTAGCCACATCTCTATTATTTTTAATTTTACAAAATGTCAACATCATGGACATGAATATAAAACACGGTGACACAACCGGATGCTTTAAATCAGAAGTGGGAAAAAGAAGAGACACTAATTTAAAGAATATAAGCGTATCCATCTGGGGAAAAACTGTGATATTTTTTCTGTATTCTGAAAATTTTTCTTTAATGACTTCTATGAAACAATTCTTCGTATTCTGTGTGTCCATTTGTGCCAGATCAAAGAGATGTGGAGTGAGTCTATCTAAGCACCGGAATGAATTAAGAATACTATCTTTATCTGTGATTACATCTTCGCAAAAGAGATCGTGGATATACTGCAATAAGTACGCAAACAGAGTGGCAAGTTTAGCCTTGTTTTCTTCGCCCAATTTAGGGTGATTGCATTTGATTATTCTTTCAACAATTATAAATTGGTAATCCGGTTGCTGCTTTTCCAGTAATTCCTAAAAAAAAGGTTATGTATGTAAAAACATCAAATATGTATCAAAATTTAGATGGTTTTGTAATTTTGTTGAAAAAATCATTAGTTAAAAAGTAATTTTCCATAGAATGAATTCAACAGTATTTCCAAATTTAAAAAATTGGCTTGGAGCCGGCAAAAAGAGAAAGAAAGTAGGATAAATGCCACAGATACGAGATCACTGAGAAGAATGTGCGGGAAAACGATATATGATAGAATACCGAATAACAAAATAAGGAAGAAATGTAAGGCAAATGATTACATCATAAGTAAAACTAAAAAAGGATCCCTGAGATGGTTTGGACATATGGAATAAATGGATGAGAGAAGAATGGTTAAAATGTTATATACAAGCAGTGTGAGTGGGAAGAGAGGTCGTGGAAGACCAAGGAAATCATGGCATAACCAAATTTGTCAAATACTGAAAGACGGCCGCATTCGAAGTCAGAAGAATCAACGAGCGTGCATGTTACGATGTATGAATGTGGAGGAAGTTAGAGAGCGGTAAAATATTATTTTTAATTGAAGATGTATTTCAAAGCTAACGATTATATAACTTTTTTAGCCCAAATAGCTAAATTAATATTAATCTAATGATTTAAAAGCCCCCGCTTAAACCAACAACCCATCAAATCATGATTTCAAAAATATTCCCATCAAACATAAGAGGAAAAGCTACAAGAGTTGAGCCTTCAAATGCCAGAAGATCCAAGTCAAAAATTTTTGAATTAATGAAAAAAATAGTGATTCTATTTCTAACAAAACTTTATGAAAATTTAACAAAATAGTTTTGGAATTATTATCACTGTGTGCTCAATGATTATTTAAAAAATTATGATTTAAAAATAAACATGTACGGTGTATATAAAAAAAGGGATTTGCATGTAATAAAAAATGTATTAAATGTTTCAATATTACCTGAAGATCTTCATAAGTTGCTGGCATCTTAAAAGTATAAGGTAACTCAGCCGCTGCCTTCTCCATCATTGCCTTCCGTGCCAGTAAATCGGCTTTAATTTTATCTGTCACTAGAGCACTATCCTTTTCTACATCTTTTGGTTTCTCATCTTTAGAAATATCAGATTTTTTAAATGTTGTTTTCACATCTTTCGACGGTTCAGTTTTAGATTTCTTTGTAGTTGAAATAATCAGTACAGAGTTTTTCCGTTTCTTATTTTTCACATCCTTCTCTTCAATATCTTCTTCGTCATTCGAGGAATCATTTTCTTGATCCGGTTCTCTAAGATCACAGAGTGAATCGTCATCGCTTTCGGCTGATGCTTCCTCATTCTCAGCTTCACTACCGGCGTTCTCTTCATCACTTTCTTCATTTTCCTCCTCATCGTGATCACCTTCATCAGAATTATCATCATTATCATCCTCGTCATCACTTCCTTTTTCACCTGAAGAAAATAAATTACTAAATTCATTAAAGAATGCTATCAAAAATCTTAACACACTGTTAGTAGTTTATGAGAATTCTTATTGTTTGTTTAGTATTTTCATATTGTGCTCTGATGGGAAATTTTACAAAATGGCGCCTGTTTAAAATAAATTATCAAATAAAAAAATATAAAATTAAACACTTTTCACTAAGTATAAAACAGTTTATTTGGGTAAGAAGTGCCAACTGGTTTCACTCTGTAGCCAGCTTCCTCAGGACTATACAAAAAATGTAACTGAACTGTAGTTTGTGTATAGCTGTGTGGAAACTCACCACAGAGTGAAACCGGTTGGCACTAGTTACTCAAATAAATTGGTTTATACTAAGTGAAAAAGCGTTTAATTTTATTTTTAAATGTTGAACCATATAAAACTAACTAACTAACTAACCATCACGCCGTCTCCCCGAAGGGGTAGGCAGAAGGAATGGACTGCCACACCTTTCTTTCCTGAAATATTTCTCTCGCTTCCTCAACATTCATATATGGTGTCATGCACGCGCATCGATTTCTCTGACTCCTCACATGGCCGACATTCAATATTTGATTTATTTGATCGGGCCACGATTTCCTTGGTCTTCCTCTATTTCTGGTACCATTTACATCATTAACATATAATTTTTTTACCATTCTTTTTTCATTCATTCTTTCCATATGTCCAAACTATCTTAATGATCCTTTCATTATTTTGTTTATGACATCATCATTCGCACCGCATTCACTTCTTATATTTTCATTCGACACTCTATCATACACAGAATATCCACACATTCGTCTAAGAGATCTCATTTCAACTGCATTTATTCTACTTTCATTATTCTTTTGCCAGTTTCATGCTTCGCTTCCATACATAAGGGTCGGTAGAAGAACACCATTGTGCACTGCCATTCTAGCTTTTTTGGATAGGTTTTTGTTTGCGATGACAACATTAAGTGCACCATTCACTTTGTTGCCTGCCCCAACCCTTCTTTCAATATCCCTCTCCACTCTCCCATCTCTTGTAAACATACTACCTAAATACAAAAACTCAACTACTTGCTCCAAGTTTTCACCATTCACGCTAATGTTGCAGACTGTCTGTGGTTTCTTCCTTTTCAAAAATCATTACCTTGGAATTAATTACATTCATCATCAGATCATTTCGCATGCATACCTCATACTCGTACATACAATTCACCAGGACTTGTAGTTCATGCTCGTTGTCAGCAAGTAGGACAGTGTCATCCGCATACAAGAGACAGCTTACTGACACTCCACTCATTTTGGCACCTACATCCAACCCTTTCAGCTCTTTCATACAATTGTCCATATACAGATTAAATAACCACGGGGACATTACGCAACCTTGTTTGACACCTTTATTGATATCAAACCAGGCTGTAAGATCTCCATTTAAATAAATAAATACTTAATATGGAGTGTTATATTATTGTTCAAGAAATAATAAAAAATCAATGATATTGCTAAAAAATATAATATGCATATACTTGAAATTTAATAATTGGAATGGAAAATAAAGTAACAGATCAGAGATGGGACCAAAGTTACCGATGCAGCGTGCAAAATAACTTTGTTAAAATGGAATTAGATGGATAATAAACAACGGATGATCAGTGAACTAGATGTACCCTGGAGTGGCGAATGAGAACCGGCTCATTTTCACACTACATATAAGCTACTTTTAGTATTTTTCATTAATATATGAAGATTCCATTATTAATTTCAGGTAAGGTTTTTAAATTTACAGTTTATAGACAATTAATAAGCACACACCCAAACGTGCCACCTATATATCTGAATTTTGTGTTGCTCGGACTTTCACAGTAGCAGGTACGTCCGCCTGGAATATGCTTCCTGGACGCCTCAGATGCATTGACAATCCGACATACTTTAAATCTCACCTAAAAACCCACCTTTTCAAAATATCGCATAAAATTTAAACTACGGTTGTCTGATTGCTGTTGTCACATGCACCTTTCATGACTAAAAACATTGTCAAAGTGCCCTTGAGGTGCTATTCACGAAAACGGCGCTATACAAATTAGCCTAATTATTATTATTATTACAATACTAACCATTGTCTTTATGAAATCTTTCTGGCATAAGCACTTTTCCTTCAGAATCATAGGCAACCATCATTTCAGGATCTGAATCCACTTCGTAGCCATCATCCAGGTCATCTGCTGAACTGAAAAACACATTTAAAGTTTTAGAAATTCATTCTGATTACATTAAATAAATTACCGAATCTAATGTGATTTAAAAGTACTACCGATGATTGGGTTTGCTAGATTTGATTTCTGCAGTGCCTCTCATTCTGGCTAGCCTGTCTTGTTCCAGTTTTTCTAACTTTTCCTTTTCTACTTTTGCGATTTCATCTTCACTCTTCAACCTGTCCGATGGCTATGGGAAAAAATAATGTATTAAAACACATTTACAAACTAATAATAAAATGCATCAACATGTGACATAAACAATTAAGAGCACAGGTAACACAAGTCATAGATAAATCATTTTCAAACTGGAAACTCCTTCCAGACTTAAAATTCCAATTTTGATGATAAAAAAATACTTAAAATTTGTTACATACAAATGGAATTAATACAAAATATTTCATCCACAAAACATAATAACAGTACAACGTCATTTATCTGGATGTCGGTTAACCGGAATATCAATTATCCGGACAAGCCAAGATGATGAGACAACAAGGAAATCTTGTTTAAAAAATATCAATTAATTTTCCGGTACTGTAGATTAAGCCTTTTTATGTACATGTACTACATACATACTTGTTTTAGCAGTAAAATTTGTAATTTCACAATCAATAAATGAGCTGAAGAAAAAAAAAATACTTACACCTGATAGATATCTCCGACAGCAACAACATAGATTGTTTTACCTACCGGCCGCCAGAACCAACCTGCCTCTGGTGACACCAGTGGGAAGAGCAATTAATCTGCTGAACGCGGTCTTCTCGGAGATCGACGTCTTTCATATTAGTGAAAGTACGTACGTTACGAAGGCAAATACTCTTAATTCTGGAGAGTAACCTGTCTTTCTAATGTTGAACCATCTATCATGCGTTTCTGGCAGTAGTATTATATACACAATATATTATTTTACCTGTTATCTAAAGATGCGTTAAAAATTAATTTTGTAATGTCTGTTGATGAAATAAACTGATTTTATATTTGATTATTAGGAAAAATCGGTATCCGGATAACTTTTACAGGCTTTTGAATGCAGTATGCTGTAAAATTACTTGAAGACCGAGGAAATGTCGCACAATCAAATCAATCAAAAATTGAATGTCAGCCACGTGAAGAGTCCAACAAATTCATGTGCATGCTGACACATTGTATGAATGTGGAAGCGAGAAGTATGTCAGGAAAGAACAGCGTCGCAGTCCATTCTTTCTGTCTACCCCTTCAGCGAGATAGTGTGATGGTTAGTTAGTTAGTTTTAGATAAAATATGAAAACTAAGAATTTTACTTACTGTTCCTCTTGGTTCAAATTTCAATTCTCTCATCATCTTATCATAATCCTCATTTTTCTTCTCATAGTCACTCAGCAATTTATCGATGAGAGATGGTGTTTCCTGTGGTTTGTTCTTTTCAATTTCCTTATTGAAATCTTTGGATACCACGGGCTGCAGATCTTTCCATTCCGTGTCTAATTTCTCAGTGAGATCGAGTGTTTCCTCTTTCAATTTTTGCTTCTCGATTTTTCGCTTCTTTGACTCGATAATCAACTGTTCAATTAGATCTTTTCTGGACAGAGCGCCATCTTTATTTTCGTTTCTCGTCAGAACTCCACCACCAAAATTTGCATCGGCAACAAAACCATCTGAAAAATAAGAGTATCATTATTGTTTTTGAAGAACTAGAATAGGCAGTGGGCTGTTAAAATCAGTTAGAGTCATAAAACAAATAAATTGAAATTAAACAATGTATATTAATTTATGAATATCTTATATTTTCTTGTCTGAAGAAAAATTTTTCGAATACTTTGTAGTTGTGATGTGGTTCGGTTGTGCAAATGAAAATCACAGGTCGGTAGATACATTAGTTTATTTCGACACCAAAACAAGTGTACAAGTATAAGCTAGGACGTAGCTAGGACAACAGAGCGTGTGTGTAAATACATGTTGCCTGTCAAGAGGACGCCGCCGTAAGTTCAAGAGCAAAGATGGGGTATATCCTTGTCTACAGGCAGCGCTATGGTGTTGCCAGTATATTAGCGCTACAGGTAAGTTGAGTTCTTTCCCCTCGCTTCTTCCCGTTACTCGGGGTCGGCTTTTCTTATCATTTGGCGCCAGGGCCTTCATATCCCTCTGCACATTCGTCAGCCAGGAAGTTTGCGGTCTTGCGCATTTCTGTTGTATGGAGTTTTTGTTGATAGATCTTTTTAGCTGGCCATACTTCGCTTCCGTATAGTAATGCCGGCCGGATAGCTGTTTTATAAAGCTTGCTCTTTGTCCTTATTGGCTATAGGTTAGCTGAGTGTATGGGAATAATCCTCCCACCCTCAGAACTTAAAAAAATTGGCAAACCCAAAATGGTCTGTTTGACAGTGTTTAAGGCTCAATACCAGAGAGCGCCAGCGTATATATCGGACCTCTGCGTGACACCCATGCCAACGGAAAGGCAACGTTCACTCCAATCAGTAGAAACAAGTGCAAACAACATAGCAATTCCAGTCAGAGCCAATAAAGCATGTTTCTATGATCGTGCTTTCAGCGTTGCGGGTCCGTTGGCGTGGAATAGCCTCCATGTTAGTATTAAGTATGAGGATAGTGACGTTAAATTTAGGAAACTTCTGTAGACTGCACTGTTTGGTCAGTCATTTCCTAGTGCGCCCTTGAAGTAGTTGATTTTACAAAACGGCGCACTTAAAATACAAGTTATCAGAATAATAATAATAATGGTTGGTAAGACTTGACATAAACATACTTATTTTTTTTGGGATCTTGGAAAAATCCGTGCAACTCGTCGTTCTGGACCGACATTTCGGAGATCGTTGCAATCTCCATTTTCAAGGTGTTCTTTTTAGGTTGGGTTGGGTTATCATAACCACCATGAAGATGCAACGATCTCCGAAATGTCGGTCCAGAAATAAGAGTTACAAGGATTTTCCCAAGATCCCAAAAAAACATATTGCTACCAACCTTGAAATCTACGCAATTATACTTATTTCTACCCTTATTTGAAATGGCATTTATTTAGCTGATTTTGCAAAATATATTAATAGAATTTGCAAAATAGATTTTGCGTAAGAACAATTTTGTATTCTCTTAAGAAATTTCATTAACCAACATAAAATTCCTGTGAAAACAGTGCTGGGACAGCAGTCTGTATATGCATGTTGAAGGAAAAAAAAATATATTAAATAAAAAATACCTCGCAGATTTCCTGAATTATTTCTATCCATTTCATCATCCTCTTCGTCATCTGATCGAGGATCGTCAAACTTTTCAATCTCCTCTAATGTTTGCCCTCTGAAACACAACATTAGTTTAGAAAAACATATCATAAACATAAAATTAATAAAAAAAAATACAGTAACATTTTACAACTATTAAAACAATCTTTTATAAACAATTAATAAATAATATAAAAATCGCAAATGGGAAAAACAACAAAAACATTAACCCATTCATCGCCACATGTTTGTAGAAACAGCGCGCCGGTACGCCACGTATTTTCTCCCAAACTATCGAAAAATATCGATCCTTTTTGGTTTGTTCATATTTTAAAATATTCATAGATGTCGTTGTGAGAAAATCGGAATTAATTTTGAAATACATCTTTTGAATATTGCGAAGCGCGCACAGCTGCGCTTATGGCGATCGTCTACGTAGAGCGCACGTGTGTGCTTACGGCGATCATCGGGTTAAATATCGGTACTTGGAACATATTGAAAGCATTTTCGATAAAAGATCGCGAGAGAACTGGCATCTCTTACCTCATGTGACAAATCGTTGTATAATTTAAATCCTCTATAAAAAAACACCTTTCTCTGTACTTTCAAGTCTGGGCCTCCGAAGTCGAAATCTATCACGACCTCTCGTCAAATAGTCATATATTTCATAACTATATGCTACATTTTAAGTTAGATATGCAAGCACCATATTACTTAATTTTATAAACAAAAATCAAAGTGTTGCCAGGAACTACTTTTCTTGAATTAATTTTTTTAAATTTGATTAACCTTGTTCAAATCCTACTATATTATAACTAACTAACTATCACGCCGTCTCTCCGAAGGGGTAGGTAGGAAAAAAGGCCTGCCACACTTTTATTCCCTGACATATTTCTCTCCATTCCTCAACATTCATACATCTTGTCTTACACGCACGTCGATTTCTCTGACTCCTCATGTGGACAACATTCAATAATTGATTGATTTGATCGTGCCACGTTTTCCTCGGTCTTCCTCTACTTCTAGTACCATTTACGTTGTTAACATATACTTTTATTTACCATTTTTTCTTCATTCATTCTTTCCATGTGTCTAAACCATTTTAATCCAACAAACTAACTAACTAACTAACCATCACGCCGTCTCCCCGAAAGGGTAGGCAGAAAGAATGGACTGTCACACTTTAACCGATGCGGCACTCCATCCTTCTCTTTTCGCCCCGCGGGAGATGCGGTGTGATGGGTTGCGAACATCATCGCCACCAATAGGCATCTCCCACGCACACTTCGATCGTCCAACATCCACAAAATAAATCTAAAACAAATCATATAAAATACAATGATATAAAATAAAATAAAAATATTTTAACACGTAATGTTCATTCTTAATGAAATATACTGTAAAAGATAAAAAATTAGCGTGAATGGTGAAAATTTGGAGCAAGTAGTAGAGTTTGTGTATTTAGGTAGTATGTTTACAAGAGATGGGCGAGTGGAGAGGGATATTGAAAGAAGGGTCGGGGCAGGCAACAAAGTGAATGGTGTACTTAAAGTTGTCATCGCAAACAAAAACCTATCCAAAAAAGCTAGAATGGCAGTGCACAATGGTGTTCTTCTACCGACCCTTATGTATGGAAGCGAAGCATGGAACTGGCAAAAGAAGGATGAAAGTAGAATAAATGCAGTAGAAATGAGATCTCTTAGACGAATGTGTGGATACTCTGTGTAAGATAGAGTGTCGAATGAAAATATAAGAAGTGAATGCGGTGCGAATGATGGTGTCATGAACAAAATAATGAAAGGATAATTAAGATGGTTTGGACATATTGAAAGAATGAATGAAGAAAGAATGGTAAAAAAATTATATGTTAATGATGTAAATGGAACCAGAAATAGAGGAAGACCGAGGAAAACGTGGCACGATCAAATAAATCAAATATTGAATGTCGGCCATGTGAGGAGTCAGAGAAATCGACGCGCGTGCATGACACGATGTATGAATGTTGAGAAAGCGAGAGAAATATGTCAGGAAAGAAAAGTGTGGCAGTCCATTCTTTCTGCCTACCCATTCGGGGAGACGGCGTGATGGTTAGTTAGTTAGTTAAGATAATAAATACTAGATTATCGTGCCATTACAAACCTGTGCGTCAACACTTCATCGTCTGCCAAATTGTAGATATTCTGCTTCTCGGACTTCATCTTATGTTGTTGAATTCTTTCACTGGCAAACCTTGCACTAATTTTATCTTCTTCGCTGAGTGCAACATTTTTCTCGCCGATTCTTTTATCAATAAACGTATTGGTCTTGTTTATAAGTTTCAATTCATGACCTAAAGTATCTTTTCTCTTTAAAAAAAAAATAAAAAATAAACACAAATTAATATTCTGCAGTCATGAAATACAATCTTGAAATCTTAAATACAATGTACACAAACCTTTTTCAAAGCTTTCGCCCTTGATACTCCCGGCAGACCCCAATCATTTTTGGATTTCTTTCCGAGAACTTTAAACTTTTCCTTATTTATATGCACTTCAAAAGGATTTAGCGATCGCTTGGATTTTAACTGCGATTTCTTAGCGTGTAACTTATCGGCCTGACCAAAGTTCTTCTTATTTTTAACTTTAACCATTTTGTATGTTTATTTCAGTTATCTTTTATATTATTCACCACATTCGACGTCGCTTAGAAGTAAAAACATAACCTTTAATAACGCAACTTCGAATTTGATGTAATTGTCACAGAAACACGTGCAAGACGAATTTGACATTACATATTAAAGTTGCCAGCTTTTTTAAATATTTCCATTTATCTATGAGTATGCTGTAGAATGTTGCGGATCTCTTGGACTGACATGGTCACCAACAATGAAGTGCTATATGGAGCCAGAGTAGGAAGAGAATTGTTGTCTGGTGTGAAGTCTAGAAAGATGGCATATTTGGGACACTTTCTCCGCAACGAGAAATACAGCCTGCTGCACCTCACCTTGAAAGGGAAAATTGGGGGTAGGCGCGGCGTGGGAAGATCCCAGATGTCCTGGTCCGAGAACACCAAAGAGTGGACCGGAATTCGGAGGGTGAGGGATTTGTTCCGGCTGGCACAGGACAGATAGTCCTACGCCAGAGTGATGGCCAACGTCAGGGGGACCTGACATGGCTCTCTGAGAAGAAGCTACTTCCTTTCCTCTTTCTCTTTCCATTCTCCAGATCTTTCCAGTTTACTCCAGTACTCTTCCACACAGTCCACCTGTATTTTGTTTAATCTGCTTATTGGTCTCTTTTCGCGTGGCACTCACTGGACATAACCTTCGGTGTTCTGTCTAATAATAAATTATACAAAATAATAAATATACTGATTTAATCAAGAGAGATCAGACTGACATACGCTTGAGTGAGTTTAAGATATCTAATCTAAATGTGAATTGTTGCAAAAGAAACATTCAAATCATTTCCTTTTTTTTATATTCACAAACATTTTAAATGTGTTTTTGTTTAAAGAACATTCACGTTCATAAATTGTTTTTGTTTGGCAGTAATTAATTTGATAAAAAAACGTAAAAAATTATCGCATCCAATTTTAAATTTTATTAACGGAGCCTTTCAAAAAAATGGTGAAAATGACATCATAACTGTTGAAAAAAGATCACTTATATACTTTCAAAACGGCATTGGGCTAAGCGAGAGCGCGTCGCCCATTAACAGATATAATTTTAATTCCATAGTTTTTCATTTGTAGAAAAAAATTGAAAAAAATTTAATTGGTTGGTTTATTCACAAATGAGTTCCCAGTGATGATAATTTAATTGGATTCAAAAGTGAAGCGTATTTTATATATTTTTACATTTACACAAAATGCCTCTCTAATATTACTTTTCTTCGCCATATCACGTGGAATTATTAAAACGACCTTTCAAATTAAATTAATACTGTACCGAAGACCAGGATGGTGGACGATGTTATTTTTTGATAACGATGAATAGAGGCCCAATTTTTTTTATCAATTTAAGAAAATCAGATAAGTAGGTACTCAAACGTATCTTTAAAATATTTTATGTCTTTGGATTGTTGAGTCATGTAATTTTCCAAATTATAGTACATTCTATGGTTGTAAACTGTCAATTCGTAAGTTATCCGGTTGTGTTTAAAATTAGAACAATATTTTTTTTACGAAATCGTTGCGAGGTTGCACGCAATTTAGACGGCAGTATTATTACGCGGTATTTCGTTGTAATTCTGCATGATATAACTAGCGCCTTTTGGTTTAGCGTAGTTGCATTGTGCAAAGGCATATAAAATGCAGACGATTAAATGTGTTGTTGTCGGGGACGGCACAATGGGAAAAACTTGTCTGTTAATTAGTTACACGACCAACAAGTTTCCTTCTGAATATGTCCCTACGGTGTTTGATAACTATGCTGTGACAGTGATGATCGGCGGTGAACCTTATACCTTGGGATTATTCGATACTGCCGGTATGTGAACAATTCGTGTCTAGTTCTTTAAACACATTACTGTGCCTAATTCTTATTGCGAAACTCTAAATAATTGAGTAGTGACTTAAACATTTTATTTATTTTGTAATTATGTAGTTTGAATATCAATATATTTTAAAACTTTTAACAGTAAATTTTATTTGCTTATATTTAACCCCTAGAAAATAGTAAAAATATTTATTTAGGGTAAAAAACGGCGATTTTTTTTATGTGCATATATGAATACATAAATAAATACTTAAGGGCCAAGAAATGCTGCTACATATATTATATTAACATTTAAAAAAGCTAAAATGGCAGTACACAATGTTCTTGTACGGACCCTTATGTATGAAAGCGAAGCATGGAACTAGCAAAAGAAGGATGAAAATAGAATAAATGCGGTAGAAATGAGATTTCTTAAATGAACCTGTGAAAATCTATGTATGATAGTGTCAAATGAAAATATAAAAAGTGAATGCGGTACAAATGAAAGTGTTGTGAACAAAATAAAAACTAACTAACTAACCATCACGCCATTTCCCGGGAGGGGAAGGCAGAGAGGATGGATCGCCACAATGCTCTGTCTTGGCACACCTCTCGGGCTTCCTCTACATTCATACATCGTACCATGCACGCACTTCGATTATTCCGACTTCGAATGTGACTGCCTTTTAGTAATTGATTAATTTGGTCATGGCATGTTTTCCTCGGTCGTCCTCGGCTTCTTTTTCCACTCACGCTGCTTGTGTACAACTTTTTAACCATTCAACTCTCATCCATTCGTTCCATATGTCCAAACCATCTCAGGGATCCTTTTTTAATTTTATCCATGATGCAGTCATCTGCCTTACATTTCTTTCTTATTTCATCGTTCGGTATTCTATCATACAACGTTTTCCCGCATATTCTTCTAAGTGATCTAATTTCTACGGCATTTATCCTGCTTTCATCCTTCTTTTGCCAGCTCCAAGCTTCACTTCCATACATGAGGGTTGGCACTAGAACTCCATTGTGCACTGCCATCTTTGCTTCTGTGGATATATTTCTATTTGTGGTAATGACTTTGAGTGCACCATTTATTTTATTCCCAGCACCAACCCTCCTTTCGATGTCTTTCTCCATTTTTCCGTCTCTTGTAAACATGCTTCCCAGATACGTAACAAAATAATGAAAGGAACATTAAGATGGTTTGGACACATGGAAAGATTGAATGAAATTTGATGAAAATGTGACGCAGCATTGTCATTGAGTACATTTGTAGAACGCATAGCCATCTTCTTATTAGGGTGATGCTTCTCAATGTATGATGTAACAGTTTCCCGTGCTTTCAGCATTTCTCTTATTGCGCCAGAAGATTGTTGATCTGCTACTTCCTCCTCGCCCACTAACAAACTCTATGATTGCAACAAAATGCAACTCCATAAGCTCTTCAATGGTCAGCTCTTGACTGCGCTCTTCCACAAGATGGGACTTCTCCTTTCTGTGTCGCTCGTTACGCGAAATGTCGCTCGTTAAGGCCCGTTTACACGTTACGATAAATCGTAACGATCGAATTGTTACGATTTATCGTTGTGTGTAAACAGGACATTGTAGCAATTAATTGGAATTGTATTGGATGGTTGATACCGCCTGGAATCAATTTCTGTAAATCGTAACAATTTTCCGGGATTATTTTGCTGAGAGCTGGTTAAGAAATGGCAGTTGAATATTTCATGTCCTTCAAGCTTTTTCCGGTGGCAAGGAATCTTAAAGTAGCTGAAAGTCTTTCGTGCGGAGATATCGCTCTTCCCATTACAGTTTTCGCAATAAACGGAGAAACTAACCTTAACAACTCAATATAAGTCTCTTCGTCCATTCTCAATTAATTTCGCTAGTAATTTAGTTCATTTCTCAATTCTTTAAATAATTTAACATGAGAGAATTCCCTTTTCTTTAGTAACCACGGCGGCTCCACTTTTTTCTTGGACTTCCCGACTTTTTCACTTTTCTCGCTAAACAACCAATATATAACAATACTACTTCTTCCATTGAAAAAGCTTATTTAGCAGTCGATATTTGATTTTATTTGATATTAACAAATATTTGACAACAAATCGTTACGATTTATCGTAGCATGTAAACAATACTCACTCTTTCGATTGATTGTAACAATAAATCGTTACGATTTATCGTAGTGTGTAAACCGGCCTTTAAGAAATCATTTTTTTCACAAACTGTTTTGCTTGTTATGCGAATTACTCGTTATGAGAGGTTCCACTGTACGAGAAAACTCATAGTTCCTAGGCGTCCAAGGCAATAGCGCAAACTACAAGTTTTCTCATAGTTGGCAGTCAACTTGGACTGATATTTATTACAACAATAAAAAGGTTAACATATATCTTCTTCATGTACCATATCAGGTCTCCCCGAAGCTGGCAATCACTTCTGTGAAGGCTTCTCTATCTTTCGCCGGCCGGAACAACTCCTACACGCTCCCTATTCCAGTCCAATCTTTGATGTTGCGAAGTCAAGATGTTTGTTAATTTATAATAGTACGATTGTTTGGTGGTTTTACTTGGATTCAAGTAAAACCACTAAACTATCGTGTTTACTATTATAAATTAATAATGGAGTTTTAAAAAACTAATACCTCAACCATCAATAAGATGTTTGTCTTCGACCAGTACCATGCTCTCCCTCAATTTTCCCCATTAACATAAGTTGGAGAATCTCATATTTGTCTCCACGAATGATGTTATCCAAATAGGAAATCTTTCGGACCTTAATATATTTCAATAATTCTCTGTTGTAATGAGCTCTCCTCAAGACTTCTGAATTGCTAATCAAATCTGTCCACGGTATACAAAGCATTCTTTTGTATAGCCACATTTCGAATGCCCCTAATCGGTTCATAATATGCACCTTCAGAGTCACTTGAACCATACAACAGAACCGACCAAACATAACACTTCAACATTCTCTGCCTGAGTTTCAGATTTAGTTTATCATTGCAGAATATTGTCCTTATTTTGTTGAATGTACCGACTTAGTAATTGTACTGCCCAGGTATCTGAATTGGTCTATCATCTCCAGCAGTTCATTCCTCAGCCGAAATGTAATGCTAGAATAGTCTGCTTTGCCAAATGTCATCCACTTATTAGAAATATTTACAAATTTTAATTTGTGTTTTGATTTTCAGGCCAGGAAGATTACGATCGTCTCCGCCCCTTGAGCTACCCCCAAACAGATGTCTTCCTCGTGTGTTTCTCAGTCGTCCATCCCAATTCCTTTGAAAATGTTAGAGAGAAGGTGAGATTTTTATTATTATTAATTTTTACAAAAGAAAAAAAATTTAATTTCACGATACAAGTTCATTGTAAATTATGAATGTATGTTTAGTTAATTTCCGTATTTTGGCTTCAACTGGTTTGGCCAACTCGCTGCCATCTTCTGGCCTCCACTGGTCCGCTCTGGTCACACAAGATGGCAACCGAAACCAGTCAAAGCCAAAAACCGAACCAGTCAAAACAAAAAGTGGAATTTTCCTAAATATGCATATAAATTTTTATGTTTTGTAGTAGTGATTCAGTTTACTATGCAAATCGGAGAAATAGCAAGTCAACAGATATATGACTTGGCATTATTCATAGGTTCTTGTATTGACTCTGTTACATATCGCACAGTGAGTGTAAAACCGACGTAAGTGCAAATATACATTTTGGAGATATGGGAGTTTAAAGACTTCATATTGCTTGGAAAATCAATATGAAATCTTTAAACTCCCATATCCCCAAACTGTATATTTGTTATACACTCACGGTGCGATATGTATGACGAAAAGTGTTATGAAAAATAATATTAAGATGGTTTTTGACACATGGAAATAATAAATTATTATTATTATAAAGTTTATTATAAAGATGCTTATTATAAATGTTGGCTGTTTATTATAAAGGTGCTAAGTGGTTTAAACATAAAACAAAAAAAAAGAGAAAAAAAAAAACTGTTTATTGAAACATCGGTCATGTAGCACAGGTGGCATCTTTAGGGTGAAGTTTGAACTACACTATATTATTCAATCACTTTGCACCATTGTACAGTTATTGGTCTTTATGTTTAACACCAATTGGGATCAAAAACCCATTTGATACTTGACAACTTTGTAATGATCGGCCCTCAATTGTAGAAAGAATACATAAACAATGTGAATGGAGCATGAAATGTGACATTTTCTTTTCAATTAAATTTTAAATGTCGGCCATGTGAGGAATGGTAAAAACTGACATTCATGACACAATATATATGATGGTCGAGAAGTCGAGAATGGTAAAGTGCGGTGGTCCATCCTCTGCCTACCCCATTAGATAAACTGTGTGACGGTAGGTTAGTTAGATAGTTAACCCTTTCATGGCCGCAAATAAATCATGCCGCAGTGCTCAGCAGGCTGAATATTTTTTGTCAAAATAAAACTAGTCTTAAAATATTTTTTTTGCTGTGTTAGAAAGAAATAATAGTTGACTTATTTAACTTATTCAAAAACGCATAATACGAAAACAAAGGACTTAACACAAAGCAAACTGTGAAGAGTTATAAAAAGAGACCGATATCACTAGCAAAACATTGATAAAATAGGTGCTGACATATGGAAAACAAGTAAAAACAAATACTTTCATAATAATTATTGAAAATTATACGAAGACAACGCAAACGATCAACGATTCTCCATCTGGCATCTCCCTCGCACATTTTGATCGCCCAACACCCACAAAATAAATCTAAAACTAATAAGTAATATAAAATACAATGATATAAAATAAAATAAAAGTAATTTAACACAAAATGTTCTTTTTAGATGGTGCACATATTGTCTATTTAATTTATGTTCCACGTATCCACCGTTTTTTTAATTTAACACATAATGTTTTTTTCGATGTTGCACATGTTGACATGGACGATCCGGACTTTTGTGTTTATTTAATTTATGTTACACGTATCCACCGTTTTTTAAATTAGCTGTAATTAGGCACTTAACCAGCAAGAACTTAAAAATAATATTGAAGAAATTATTCAAATTGTCATTGGAACAAATGAAAAATTTATTTTTACACCTGTCAAAATTCTTTATAAAAACGATAAAACTAATATAATTTTAACAGCAAAACAGTACAAACATATTACGTGTCACAATTAACTATTATAAAGTGCGACAACAATTAAATTGACCAAAACAATTCACTTATACACGAAATATCTCCAAATTTACAGGAGCACCACATGAACCAAACGAAATTTTCAAAATCTGAATAATAATATAACTGATAATATACTTTCATATTCTATTGGGTATAATAAAACAACAAAAGTAGGCGTTATCTAAAATTATTATTGTTTCTTGAATTGTAATTTTGAAATTAACGAGGAAACCATAAGACAGAGTCCTACCTAAAATCCAAGTAAGTAATTAACACAAATGAAAAAGTCAGTTTTCTAGAAGTTTTATTATATTCTATGGGAATTCGCCACATGGTGTTCTTGTACTGACCCTAATGTATGGAAGCGAAGCATGGAACTGGCAAAAGAAGGATGAAAGTAGAATAAATGCGTGGATACTCTGTGTATGATAGTGTCGAATGAAAATATAAGAAGTGAATGCGGTGCAAATGATGGTGTTATGAACAAAATAATGAAAGGATCATTAAGATGGTTTGGACACATGGAAAGAAGAAATGAAGAAAGAATGGTAAGTAAAGTATATGTTAACGATATAAATGGAACTAGAAATAGAGAAAGACCGAGGAAAACGTGGCATGATCAAATAAATCAAATATTGAATGTCGGCCACGTGAGTCAGAGAAATTGACGCGTGTGATGACACGATGTATGAATGTTGAGGTAGCGAGAGAAATATGTCGGGAAAGAAAAGTGTGGCAGTCCATTCTTTCTGCCTACGCCTTCGGGAGACGGCGTGGTGGTTAGTAAGTTAGTTTGTTAGGATTATCTATGGTTGTGAATCAAAAAATAATCTAATCCAAGAAAAATATTATCTGTTAATTTGTTTAGGAAATGTTTCTTTGAATCTGAGTCAGTTTTTATGATTATTTTAGATAACGCCTACTTTTGTTGTTTTATTATGCCCAATAGAATATGAAATTATATTATCAGGTATATTCTTATCAGTGAATAGATAGGTACTTAGTTCTCATGTCCTTATCTCTTAAGGTGTTCTAAGTAAGGCTGTGAAGATATATCCAAACACTGCTGCAATACTGTAATAATTCTGTTTTTATTAATTATTGCGTTCTTCTTCTTAAAGTGCCCTGTCAGGTCCCCCCGACGTTGGCGATCACTCTGGTAAACTCTTCCTTATCCTGCGCTGTCCGGAATACCTCCTCCACAGTTCTGATTCCCGTCCATTCCCTCACATTGCACAGCCAAGAGATCTGCCTTCTCCCTGCCCCCCTGCGGCCCTCTGTTTTTCCCTTCAATATTAAATGCAGCAGACGATACTTCTTTCCTTGCATAACGTGACCCAGATATGAAATCTTGCGGACTTTGATCAATGTCAGCAGCTCTCTATTTACTCCTGCACGATTCAAGACTTCTGTGTTCGTCACTCTGTCTGTCCATGGGATCCTGAACATTTTTCGGTGAAGCCACATTTCAAATGCCTCTAACCGGTTCATTGTATTAACTTTTAATGTCCATGTCTCACACCCATATAACAGAAGAGACCACACATAACACCTTAACATCCTCTGTCTTAGTTTTAAGTTGACATTGTCATTGCAAAAGAGTGACTTCATTTTGTTAAATGCTGTTCTTGCTGCTTTAATCCCATATTTCAACTCTACATCTGGGTCAAGGGTGTCTGAAAGCATGCTGCCAAGGTATCTGAACTTTTCCACCTTTATTATCGCGTTAACTCTCTTTATTTTGTGGACTAGAAAGTTGTGTTAACTCTCTTTATTTTGTGGATTAGAAAGGAATGTAGAACGTAAGAAGGTATTATGAACAAAATTATGAAAGGATCGCTGCGTTGGTTCCGACATATGGAGCGCATGGATGGAGAAAAAATGGTTAAGAAAGTATACATTAATGATTTAAATGGATTACGGAGTCGAGGCAGACCGAGGATAACTAGTGGCGGTACTCCCATAGAAGCCCAGAAGCCCGTCATGCGTAATAAATTTTGAATCAAAACACCCAAATCTAAGTAATCATGCCCCCGCATAAACCAACAACCCACCAAATCACCTTCCAACAATGTTCCCATCAGACGTAAGAGGAATAGCCACAAGAGCTGATCCTCTGTAAGCCAGAAGAGGTTTTCAGAGGCTCTCACTGCTAATTTCAATTTCTATTTCAAATTCATAAACATAACAGTACATTACCAAATCGCTTATGACTACAGAATACAAAAAAATCTATTTTAAACACAAAGAAGATACAGAATGGGGAAATATAAAAAATACTATAATATAAACAATAAACATAATACTGTTATTAAGCAAGACCCAATTATTGGCTTCTATTCCAGGAAAAAATCATTCAATTCAATTTATTAAAAAGTATACATAAACATTACAGAATAACACATTCCGATTAATTTATAATTACAATTAAAATAATAAAAATAACAGCAATTTGTAAATAAAGAAATAAAGAGAATACGAGTATAGTAAGAAAATAAATGATAGTAAGAAGAAAAAAGAATGGCAGTGCACAATGGTGTTCTTCTACCGACCCTTATGTATGGAAGCGAAGCATGGAACTGGCTAAAGAAGGATGAAAGTAGAATAAATGCAGTAGAAATGAGATCTCTTAGACGAATGTGTGAATACTCTGTATGATAGAGTGTCGAATGAAAATATAAGAAGTGAATGCGGTGCGAATGATGGTGTTATGAAAAAAATAATGAAAGGATCATTAAGATGGTTTGGGCATATGGAAAGATTGAATGAAGATAACATGTTAAAAAAAAAAAATGTTAACGATGTAAATTGAACCGGAAATAGAGGAAGACCGAGGAACACATGGCACGATCAAATAAATCAAATATTGAATGTCGGCCATGTGAGGAGTCAGAGAAATCGACGCGCGTGCATGACACGATGTATGAATGTTGAGGTAGCGAGAGAAATATGCCAGGAAAGAATAGTGTGACAGTCCATTCGGTGTGATGGTTAGTTAGTTAGTGAGTTGTATTTGTACTCTTTTGTTTTTAATTTGAAACTGGAACATTTATCAAGATACCACCCATTTGAATTGAGATAACGTCTTATCTATTATATGCAGGTACAGGCAGAGAAACATTCAATCATCTATAATTTTTTTCATTTCATTTTCGGAATACTCGTAATTTTGTTTGTTAAAAACGTCCAATTGATGTAATATTTTAACTCGAGTTTTGTGGGCCCGTTTCTTGGATTGAACATGTCTGGAAAATTGAAGTGTGTCATAGTTGGAGATGGAGGAGTGGGAAAAACGTGTCTTCTGATGAGTTATGCCACGAATAAGTTTATTTCGGAATATGTCCCGACAGTGTTTGAGAATTATGTGGTATCAATTTTAGTCGACAACCAGGTTTATAAAATGGAACTGTTTGACACGGCGGGTAATTATGCAACTTATTTAAATCATTTTATAAACGCAAACAAAAACCTATCCGATGTTCTTCTACCGACCTTTATGTATGGAAGCGAAGCATGGAATTGACAAAAGAAGGATGAAAGAAAAATAAATGCAGTAGAAATTTGATCTCTTAGACGAATGTGTTGATACTCTGTGTACGATAGAGTGTCAAATGAAAATATAAGAAGTGATCATTAAGATGGTTTAGACATATGGAAAGATTGAATGAAGAAAGAATGGTAAAAAAATTAAATGTTAACGATGTAAATGGAACCAGAAATAGAGGAAGACCGAGTAAAACGTGGCACGATCAAATAAATCAAATATTGAATGTCGGTCATGTGAGGAGTCAGAGAAATCGACGCGCGTGCATGACACGATGTATGAATGTTGAGGTAGCGAGAGAAATATGCCAGGAAAGAAAAGCATGGCAGTCCATTCTTTCTGCCTACCCCTTCGGAGAGACGGCGTGATGGTTAGATTAGGTTAGGTTAGGTTGAGGAAGTGAGAGAAGAAGTCGGGAAAGAACATTATATATAATGATATAATTGATTGATTGTAACACCTGATGTAACAGTTGATTTTATACCATGCTAACTAAAAATGTTAGCTAAAGAGCTGTTGCGACAATTTCATGGAAATTAAATCAATTGCGATATTATAACAGTGTTCCAATTTTACAAATGTATTTTAACTACTTCCACTTTTGTACAAAAGTGGAAGTAGTTCAAAAACATTGTTTTTTGTTCTCTCCATATTTATTAGAATTTTGTACATTGAAAAAGGTTGTGGCAGAACCGAAACATGTCTGTGAAAAGTGTTGTAAAAATACTAAGTGCAGTTATATTTATTCAAACATCTTTTTATTTTTCTTTTATATTCGCCTTCACTTTGTGTTGTGGATTCACATTTGAATAAATATAATTACACTTAGTATTATACTTTATTTCGCTTAACACAGACATGTTTCGGTTATTAAATAACCAATATCAATGTACACAATTTTAAAATTCTAATATAGTTTTTTTTAGAGGTTTGGTTTTTAAACTGGCAACATTGTTTCTACAGACTGTTAATTTGTAGCCAGTACATTTTGCCATTTCACCCAGTTGCTCGATAAAGTTGTCGAAAATTGGATTTCACGATTGCGCTTCATTCGAGCTCGCCGTGGCGCTCATATGCCCGAAATCATATTTAAACAATAGTGGCATAACATTATCTATTAAATAAAGCCAATATCATAGACATTAACATTATTTTAATGTGTTTTTTTAGAGGTATACAAATTCAAATAAAAAAAAAACACATTAAAATAATGTTAATGTCTATGATATTGACTTTATTTAATAGATAATTTTATGCCATTATTGTTTAAATGTGATTTCAGGCATATGAGTGCCACGGCTGGCTCGAATGAAGCGCAATCGTAAAGTCCAATTTTCGACACATTTTTTGAGAAACTGGCAGAAATGGCAAAACGTGCTGACTACAAATCAACTGTCAACTGTCCAATTGATAGTCTGTAGAAACAATGTTGCCAGTTTAAAAACCCCTAAAAAAAAACACCCTATAATACTAAGTGCAGTTGTATAATATTTATTGAAACATAATTTTATTTAATTAAACAAAATATGTGTAATTTCACAGGTCAAGAGACTTACGATAGATTACGCCCATTGTCTTATCCCAAATCCGACGTATTCCTAATATGTTACTCGGTTATGTTGCCAGTTTCATTTGAGAACACTAAGTTGAAGGTATGCCTGCTTTTTGAAGAATATAATTCCGCTTGTGTTACTGTCTCCATGCATTTTATGGTTTTGGTGCCGGGATTTTTATTGTTCATCATGCTTTAATAGCTACTCCTGCCACGACTACGTTCTAAACGGTATTATATTTCTAGATAATTGGACATACTTAAACCATGTACTTTATATTAATTGCCGATTCCATAAATAAAAATTATTAGGTCATGTCCCTTAAAAAACGGAAAATACCGATCAACCTGAAACGAAAAGTCTATGAAGCCTGCGTTCTGCCAGTTGGTACTTATGGTTTTGAAACTGTTACATTGTCCAAACAAAGTGCCGAGAAACTACGAGTGACCCAAAGAGCCATATTAGGAATAAGCCTAAGAGACCGAGTCAGAAACGATACGGTGAGAGAAAAAACAATGGTCACTGACTTCATACATCGGGTGGCGACTCTAAAATGGCAATGGGCAGGTCACGTAGTCAGAAGCTGCCGTAAAGTGCCGAGAAACTACGAGTGACTCAAAGAGCCATATTAGGAATAAGCCTAAAAGACAGAGTCAGAAACGATAAGGTGAGAGAAAAAACAAAGGTCACTGACATCATCCACCGGGTGGCGACTCTGAAATGGCAATGGGCAGGTCACGTAGCCAGAAGCTGCCATAAAGTGCCGAGAAACTACGAGTGACCCAAAGAGCCATATTAGGAATAAGCCTAAGAAACAGAGTCAGAAACGATACGATGAGAGAAAAAACAACGGTCACAACGGTCCATCGGGTGGCGACTCTAAAATGGCAATGGGCAGGTCACGTAGCCAGATGCTCAGACAAAAAGCAAAGGTCACTGACATTATCCACCGGGTGGCGACTCTAAAATGGTAATGGGCGGGTCACGTAGCCAGAAGCTCAAATGAAGAGTGGACAAGAAGACTGCTGACTTGGAGACTGTTGACGGCAAAGAGAAGTGCAGGGTGACCGCAACTACGGGTGAAGGATGATCTGAACAGACATGTTGGAATAACCTAGATGCAGTCTGCACAGGACAGAGTGACATGGAAGCGAATGGAGGAGGCCTTTGTCCAGGAGTGGACGGGAATAGGCTGAGGAAGAAGAATAAGAAGGTCATGTTTTTAAATGCTGTGTCTGAGTGGATAATAGGTTCATCTTCAAAAACCTGCAAACTGCACCTCGCGAACCGAATGCATGCAGAGTATATTTAAAATATATTTAGTTTAGTCCATTTTTTTGGGTGAAAAACTATGTTTCTTCAACATTATTGATTTTATAACAGATTTATTAATTTTAACAGTTAACATTTAGTTTATATCAATATAATTGAATACATAATACAATCAGATATTGGAATCATGACAAATTATTAAAAGATACCAAGCAAACTTGATTTTCTCTTAAGGCAATTGATTAGATTAAACTTTACATTTAATAATCTAATTCTAATATTTACCAATCAATACGATAACAACATTGTACCAGGTGTATGTATAAGCCTTTTCCAATTTCACTAAGAGATGGCGCCACCGAACAGTATGCAGCGTATGAATTTGACACTACATCAGTTTGTTTGTCTGACATTAACTCCACAAACACACATAAGTTGAGTCCGCCAAACAATAGCGTCTGTGTTGTATCGTACAGTGATCATGTCGACAACATTTGCGGCACTTATTGCTTTTCTTATTTAATCAAAAGAAAAAGGGTGTGAAAAGTCATTGTTTGCTGGTAGAAACATGGTGAACACGCTCCATCGATTAGAACATGTGAGACATGGTTTTGATAATTTAAGCGTGATAATTTAAGTGACGAGAAATTGCAGGCTTTACTGGATGAAGACCCAACTCAAAATCAACAGCAATTGGCAAAAGCATTAAATGTTTCACACGAAACAATCACCAGACGTTTATGAGCAATGCGGAAGATCAATAAACTCGGGAAACGGTTCCCACACGATTTGAACGAACGGCAAATGGAAAATCGCAAAGTCATTTGTGAAATGCTGCTTCAACGCCACGAAAGAAAATCATTTTTGAACCAAATTGTGACGGGTGACGAAAAATTGATTTATTTTAAAAACCCGAAGCGGAGAAAATCGTGGTTGGCAATGCCAGTCCTTCAACACCTAGGTCAATTAGTTTCAGCAAGAAGACCATGATTTGTGTCTGGTAGGATCAGAGCGGTATCGTGTATTATGAACTCTTGAACCCGGGTGAAACCGTTAATGCACAACGCTATCGCAAATGATTAATTCAAATCACGTATTGATGGAAAGACGAACGGAATGGGTCAGAAGACATGGCAGAGTGATTTTGTTACACGACAATGCGCCGCCTGACACAGCAAAACCAGTGAAATACACCTTGTAATCGCTTGGATGAGATATCCTTCCGCACCTGAGGAGGTTTTGAACCATGTCTTTGAGGAGCCTTTGAAAGCTGTTCAAAACCTCCTCAGAATGTTCATAACTCAACCTAGTGTCAACCAAGTGTCAGCGGAGGTACAGCCCGTGCAAAAAAAATAAATTTCCTTATTCAATCTTCCTTATTGTTTCAGCAAGAAGATTATGATTTCTTATATCCAATCAATCCTTATTCAAATTTTTCATTATTTAAAATGCGTTAAATTGAGTATTTTTGTGTGTTTTTTTAAAAAAATATTGATATCAAAAATATTATTTGAAGACATTAATGATTTTTTCTTATATTTTTGTCCTTGTTTTATATCTAAAAAAACACGCTATTTATGCGTCGTTCAAAGCTACCCCAGGTTGGAGAAGGTTTGAACAAAATTCGACCTTGCGTAGAAAGCTGTAAACGTTAAACATATATTTTTTTAATACCTTTAATTTATTTAAAAACTGTTGACCACGTCCGTGGCTAGTATTTGTAATAAAAATAATATTTTAAATTTCATGTTTTATCTACAATATTTCAGAAGATATGAATATTGTTGAAACCCACCACCCTCTCCCCTATATAGATTTGCAATCTATTTCAGTGGGTTCCTGAGATCACACACCACTGCCAAAAAACTCCCTTCCTCCTGGTGGGCACTCAGATAGACCTGCGGGACGACCCCTCGCAGCTGGAGAAACTGGCGAAGAACAAGCAGCGGCCCCTGACCTTGGAGCAGGGAGAGAAGCTGGCCCGGGAGCTGAGGGCTGTCAAGTATGTGGAGTGCTCGGCTCTTACTCAGGTGTGCATACTTCACCATTTGATCTTTATTTTTTTGGTATATTATAATTTAACTAATCATCACGCCGTCTCTCCGAAAGCGTATGCAGAAAGAATGGACTGTCACACTTTAACCGATGCGGCACTCCATTTTTCTCTTTTCGCCCCGCGGGAGACGCGGTGTGATGGGTTGCGAACCTCATCGCCACCAATAGGCATCTCCCGCGCATACTTCGATAGTCCAACATCCACAAAATAAATCTAAAACAAATCATATAAAATACAATGATATAAATCAAATAACAAAATAAAAATAATTTAACACTCATGTTGTTTTTGGGTGTGCACATATTTTCTATTTAATTTATGTTTCATGTATCCACCGTTTTTTTTTAAATAAGCAGTAATTAGGCCATTAAAAAAAAACAACACCAGCTAAATTTTATATTAATATTGAAAAAAATTTCAAATTGTCATTGGAACAAAGAAAAAAAATTTTTTACACCTGTCAAAATTCTTTATATGTACGAAAAAACTTGTATAATTTTAACATCAAAACAGTACAAACGTATTACGTGTCACAATTTATAAAGTGCGGCAACAATCAAATTGACTAAAACAATTCACTTGTACACGAAATATCTCCTAATTTACGGGAAAACCACATGAACCAAACAAAATTTTCAAAATCCAATCCAAAATCTCAAAATCCAGTAATATTTTATAATATTGGCATTATATTATAATCTATATTAATAAATATATTATATTTGGCAACAAAGTAAATGGTGCACTTAAAGTTGTCGTTGCAAACAAAAACCTATCCAAAAAAGTTAAAATGGCAGTGCACAATGGTGTTCTTGTACCGACCCTTATGTATGGAAGCGAAGCATGGATCTGGCAAAATAAGGATGTAAGTAGAATAAATGTAGTTAAAATGAGATCTCTTAGACGAATGTGCGGATACTCTGTGTATGATAGAGTGTTGAATGAAAATATATGAAGTGAATGTGGTGCGAATGATGAACAAAATAATGAAAGGATCATCAAGATGGTTTGGACACATTGAAAGAATGAATGAAGAAAGAATGGTAAAAAATGTTTATGTTAATGATGTAAATGGAACTACAAATAGAGAAAAACCGAGAAAACGTGGCATGATCAAATAAATCAAATATTGAATTTCGGCCACGTGAGGAGTCAGAGAAATCGACGCGCGTGCATGACACGATGTATGAATGTTTAGGATGCGAGAAAAATATGTCAGAAAAGAAAAGTGTGGCAGTCCATTCTTTCTGCCTACCCCTTCGGAGAGACAGCGTGATGGTTAGTTATTTAGTTGCGCCCTTGAGGTGATTACATCACAAAAACGGCGCTTTAGAAGTTAGCATATTATTATTAGTTTTTAGTTATAGTAATAATAAATTGTATAATTTATCCAGCGCTATTTTTATGAATTTATCATCTCGAAGCTGCTGTAGAAAGTTCTGACGTTTCATGAACTAGTTAAAAAATACACATATTTAGTATGAGGGCTGCACCTGACGCAGTCCATCAACATTCACATCAAGAGTAGATATTTATAAACGTGCGTTTTGAGTCTCGATCTAAGCCCTGACAGATTCTCAATGCATTTTTTAGCTATTATATTGATTATCGTGACATGTGATAGGTAGCTAATCTATCGCCATTTTATTGTCATGTGGATTTTACACCAGACCAAAGACAGTGTGAGAATAACACTGCCATCGCCGGGAATCGATCTCGGAATCTTGGGTGTGGCAGTCATAGCTCTTGCTGTTCTGCCATCAAGGTCATCGTTTTATTTTATTATAATAGGAGTGACATGTTTCATCTGCTCGGTGAATTATATAAAATGGCGATATCATCAAAAATGCCATAACAATAATAATGATAAATAATAATTTGTGTAGGCAACCAGTACGATGCAAGCTTGCATTACATAATAAAATAATAGAACAAGTGATGCATTTCAAGTACTAAGGTGTTGTTGTATCAAGCAGCAGTGACCTCTACAGAGAAGTAAGTGAACTAACAAACAGGGCCGCCGTTGTGGCTGGCTGCTTGACGAATGCTGTTTGGAAAAATAAAAATATGCTAAAGGAGAGCAAAATTCGAATTTACAAGATATGCATACGTCCTATAATGACATATGGAATAGAAACGAGAGCTGATACCATCAGAACAAAAAGTCTCCTAAGAACCACAGAAATGAAGACTCTCCGATCCGTTGTGGGAACAACACTCCGAGACAGAATAAGAAATTCTGAAATAAGAAAGATCTGCAATGTAGAAGATGTCGTGCGATGGGGAAGACTGAGAAGACGCTACTGGAGAGATCACGTGAAAAGAGCATGTTCTGAAAGAGTGATAAATATAGCCGCAAATAAAGTACTAACAGGAAATCGACGTCTAGGATGACAGCCTAAAAGATGGCGAGACAGTTGAACATCTGCATCCCAGGAACAGGCTCCGAGAAATAACGGGACACAGTCCTAAATAAAGCAGAAGAAGAAGAAGAATGATTTGTGTATTTTTGTGTTGAATTAATAATAATTAGTGTATTTTTTTATTTATTACAGAGAGGATTGAAGAATGTGTTTGACGAAGCTATCCTGGCCGCTCTGCAGCCCCCAGATCCGATCAAATCCAAGAAGTGCTTTGTGCTGTGAGGCCAAGACTAATGCTCATTCTCTCCTATTAGCTTTAATACTTCCATCCGATGGTCGGAGACTCTGCGAGGATTATATGCGGTCTCTTCAAATTATCTTCGGAGACTATTAATCACAGATGGCGACTATTCATATTTTTCCATGACGATTCTACATACATTATACTTAATTAATTTATCCCTGATACATAATGTTGATTGCTATATTTTCCTTTGGTATTTTATTGTAAATTTTTTAACCCCTATAGTGCCCATGTCTGCGTTTGCAGTCCAAAAAAAAAAGGTTTTGAACTGCGGTACACTACGCTTGCAGCTCATATTTGAATGTATCTTATACACAAGATGAACAGGGACTATCTGTCTGAGCTGTGTAATTGTAGCCAATCGCAGTTTGAAAACAATTTTTTTCCACTTCAAACGAAGCCACTATTGGAGCTAATTTATCCCTGTTGTAAAATGTTGATTGTATCTTTTCTTTTGGTATTTTGTTGGTAATTTTTTAAAACCTATCTGTTAAAATTAACAATCAAATAGTATATATAGTAATCCCTCGCGCTTCGAGTTTTTCGGCTTCACTCTATCGCGATATTTTTAAAATATGTTTTATTTTTCATATCTCAATCTTAATTGTACAGAAATACTTAGGCGTGCTAATACGAATGTAGTCTATGTACTTTTGTAGCGTGTTTACCAACTATAATATCAGTTGTGTATTAAACACAGAACAAATAACATTGCATATTCGTTACATATTGCTCTCTTGGGGTCGGTCCTTACTGCGGACGCCAACGGAGACACTGATGTCAAACACAGGACAAACACCGCCTGGCTCAAGTGGAGGTCTCTATCAGGTGTCCTGTGTGATCCAAAAATTCCAATCAGGACCAAGGGCAGAGTCTACAAGACTGCAGTGAGGCCCGCCATGCTATATGGAGCAGAGTGCTGGACCAACAAAAAAGTCCACGAAAGTCGAGTCCACGCTGCCGAGATGAAAATGTTGAGGTGGGCTGGAGGCTGGAGCACGTAAGGAACGAATACTAGAGGGGTAGCTTTAAGGTTGCCCCAATAACGGAAAAATTAAGAGAATCTCGACTCCGGTGGTACGGTCATGTGATGCGAAGAGACAGCGAGCACATTGTACAAAAAGCCCTCAGCATTCCCACAAAACCAAGAAGAAGAGACGCCCAATGGCAACATGGTGGGCCAACATGGAAAAGGAGCTCCAACGCGAGAACCTGACAGTGGAAATGAGTCAAAATAGGAAAGTTTGGCATTTTCGTACGAGGAGGGCCGACCCCAGATGATGAGAAATGGCAAAGGGAAAGAGAAATATTGCTCTCTTGTTTTAGTGTCTTGTTAATTATTACAGTGAAACCCGGATTTTATGTTTTCCCACCAATTACGTTTAATTTTTGCAGTCCCAATATATATTAGTACATTTTTTTATCCGCTTTTACGTTTTTTTTCCCTGCAATTTACGTCGAACAAATATTCCAAATATGCGGGTTACGCGCTCTTGACAATGAGTCGGCGCAGTAGAAACGTGATTGGTCGGAGGGCGACGTTGTGATTGGCAGCTAACTGACACTCCGCTATTTTGGCACCTACATTTCATTTATTTATTTGTGAAGATTACAAACATTACAGATGCGTCCAAGTCGTCTGCAACCTCAAAATTACATAATTATACATATGTTCAAAATAACATAAAAAAAAATAACAATATACAGAAATACTACGGCATCAGAGATAATAATCACAGCATTGATATTGCATCCCTGAGGCAACTCACACTATCACTAAATATGTCGACCACCGAGGCGATCCGATTAAGCAATAAGATTGCCCTACCCACAGGCATAACCATTGGCAGGTTGGTTCTGCAGCGCGGCAAATAAAACAATCTGTCCTGTCTTTGACGAAGATAATTATCAGGGACAAATAGACCTACATCACTCAGGACATCCGAGTTTTGTATACGGCCGCCAATCAGCTGAAAGAAGTGATCTCCCAAGTAAATATTCCTCCTTCTCTCCAATGATTGGTAGCTTAGCATACCTGCCAAGAATTCAGTCGGAAAGAGCCACGGGTAGTAACCGCGCTCCCTGAGGTAAAGAAAGCGCAGAAAATACATCCAACCCTTTCAGCTCTTAAAGTGTCCTAAATAGGTTTTCTATGCTCTCACTATGATTTTTTTTTTTTTTTTTTAACAGAATGCTATTTTGCGTAAATTCACTTATCGGGATAGAGTCTGGAACAGCTTGACAGCTATAAATGAGGGATTACTGTATTATATTCTATCAATTGTCGCCATCCATATGATTCCTTTCAGTATTCAACCATTGCATTAGTATCATCGTGTGATACTATTTTTGATGTTCACACATATGGAACGAGACGCATCATAAAAATATAATAATCTTAAAATTTATACGCTTCTCTAACGGGGTTACATTCTATTTTATATTCGTAGGCACTAGTCAAAAAATAAAAAAAAACCTTACTTACCCTTGAAATGGTTTAACCCTTTATAGGTCATAAGCTAAAAACGGATTGTTTTGAGACTGGCAACATTAAGGTCTATATTTCTATAATTTTTCAAGTTATTTAATCATTCTCAGATAACATACAGAGGTCTTGAATCTAACCAACCGCCCTGAAGTTCGCACATATTGAGTTAGTTAGAAAGTTTCAATCCTGGGATTGGTTTGCAGCAATTTCTTCTATTCTTCTCTTCCATTCTTCCCTGTCTTGTGCGGCTCTTTTGAAATCTGCATATGATGAGCAGCGCACGTCCACCAACAGGTCCTCCAGGTACTCTCGGTGTGGGTGTCCCCTAAAGTTTGTCCCCTCGGTTATACCTTCCATTATGGCATGCAAGAGACCTTCTTGACGTATTACATGGCTGATCCATCTTGCATGCCTTTCGGACAAGGTCCTGAGCAGGTGTCTTCCTCCTTCAATTCCTTGAAGAACTTCCTCATTCGTGATGTGATCTCTCCAGGAAATTCCTAATAGACCACATCTCAAAAGCCTCTAGTCTCTGCTTATCTCTTTCGGATAGGCACCATGTCTCGCAGCCGTACATCAAGATACTCCATACATAGGTCTTATCTCCATATTTGATTATATTATTTTCGACCTTTTATTAAATGCAAGCCTAGCCTGATGTATACGGCTGTCGACTTCGCTCTTAGACCGACCGTCCCATGTTATTTTGCTCTCGAGGTAGACAAACTCCTTGGTGTTCTTTAGTGGAACTCCTGACATCACTACTCTCATCTGATGTTGCGTTCGGCCTACAGTCAGCAGCTTTGTTTTGTCTTTATTTATCTTCATGTTGTAGCTATCTTGAAGAATGCCTTGCAAAGTTGAGTAGATGACGAATAATGCGTCCCGGTCAGATAACTCGGATAACTGACCGGGACACATTATTCGTTATCTACTCAATATGTGCGAACTTCAGGGTGGTTGGTTAGATTCAAGACCCCTGTATGATTAAATGATTAAAACCCATAAGAGTGTTTATAACTTAAAAAATTATAGAAATATAGACCTTAATGTTGCCGGTCTCAAAACTATCCGTTTTTAGCTTATGACCTATAAAGGGTTAAAACCTTTCACCCAAACCAAACCCCATCTATTGGCAAAAGGGGAAATTAATCAAATATTTTTATATATATAAGCTTTTAAAGAATGTAAAGAAAAACCCTGGATCGAGAAGTGGTAGTAATTTTTTAATATGAAATATATTTTGAACGATACGTCTCTTTAGCATCTTTTGTACTGAACAATAGAATTTTATACATTTTTATGCTCTGTAGCATTTTGAATAGTGAATTTTGATAAAAAAAAAAGAAGAGTGGTTTATTCATTATTGCCTTATGCAATGGTGTCAAACTTCATAAGATATTTTGAAACAGACACCTTTTGAAGAGTTTTAAATTGGTTGTTACAGTTTTCATGTTTCGCCTTATAAAGACATCATTTAAATGTTGAGTCTTATGTATTGTATGTGTCTAGATCTTTTTATTCTCCTTTTAGACCTTTGGTCTGTTCCCGTAGTCATGCTGACCTCTTTTGGGAAGTTGACTCCCAGTTATCCCTCCATATCTTTGAGAGTCTTCCGGGGGGATGGTAGCCAACAGGGATTCTGGAGGGATCCATCCTCTGCACTTGCGCATTCCGGTATCTTCTGCGTTGTTTGTCCCATTTTACAATATTACAATACTTGCAGATTTCGTGGATAGCCGTGTTCCTCACCCTATCTCGAAGAGTCTTTCATGCTATCATCCTCAGCGTCCGCATCTCTGCCATCCGCACTTTCGCCTTCGTTCTTGTGGTATCCACTCTGGTCTTAATGCTATACATCAGTATAGGCCTTTCGCAGGTTTTGATTCTGACCTTACTGTCGGTTCTCATATACTCGTTCTTCCATATGGTCTCATTGTGACAACCTGATCTAGATATTTTTATTAATTTATATAAATTTCAACTTAGTTATAAGTTTAAAAATGATGAATTATTGATAACAATATATGCAACAATAAACCATAATGCCCTTTATTCTGGAAGGGTAGGCAGAGAGAATGGACCGCTTCACTATTCTATCATGACACCTCTCCAGCTTCCTCCACATTCATACAGCGAGTCGTACATGCGTGTTGATTCTTCCGCTTTCTAATATGGCCGATCTCCAAAATTTGACTAATTTGGCCATGTTTTCCTCAGTCTTCCCCAACTCTGTACTTCATTCACATTGTTAACATATACTTTTTTTTACCATTCTTTCTTGTGTCTTCTGTGATTCATATGTCCACACCAACGCAGTGATCCTTTGTTATATATGCAAATTTTCCGTTCCATATATAAGACAAAACCTTACATACCGTAATAATGATTTTAAAGCTCTCTGATAAGATGTTTTTCAAAATATCAAAAACAAATGGTAGCTTTTTGTATATCACCCGTTTCAAGCAAAAATTCACTTGGTGAAATTTTCACCAAATTTTTTTAAAACCGTCATTTGGTGATCTTTTGTTTTGTTTGTTTGAAAAATAATGTTTTTATAACGTAATGTATATTTCAATTTCAGCTGTTAGATTAAGAAGAAAAGTTATCACCACAGAGTAAAGAGACATTACAACACAAATGTTTAGCAAGTCTGTGTCTGCTGTTTATGATATTATAAAATTTATAGTGATCGTTTCGTTATATCATTTATACTGATCTTTTCATTATAACTTTTATACTGATCGTTTCATTATAATTTTTATACTGATCGTTTCATTATAATTTTTATACTGATCGTTTCATTATAATTTTTATACTGATCGTTTCATTATAATTTTTATACTGATCGTTTCATTATAATTTTTATAGTGATCGTTTCATTATAAAATTTATACTGATCTTTTCATTATAACATTTATACTGATCGTTTCATTATAACTTTTATATTAATCGTTTCATTATAATTTTTATACTGATCTTTTCATTATAACATTTATACTGATCGTTTCATTATAATTTTTATACTGATCGTTTCATTATAACTTTTATATTGATCGTTTCATTATAACATTTATACTGATTGTCTCTTTAATAATTTTTCATTGGCTTTATACATAAAAAGCTTTCATATTTGTAATGTCTCTGAATTATTATTATTTCTTTATATTTTCTCCTTTGTGGTGCATACGTAATTTTATTAAAAATATATATATGTAACACTTTTCTGATGTATTTAAAAAATATGTGAATATGTATTTCTGATTATCCCGCAGATGACAAAATGTCTTTAATTTTTTTAAAATAAACTAACCATCATGCCGTCTCTCTGAAGGGGTAGGCAGAAAGAATGGACTGCTACACTTTTCTTTCCTGACTCTCTATCCTGTTTTCTCAACATTCATACATCGTGTCATGCAAGCACGTCGATTTCTTCGCTTATACCTGTTTAAAAGGCTTTAACCCTTCTTCATCGGAAGTTCAGTTCATTCGACAGTTTAAACCGTTCTGATGATGAAAAAAATCTTTATTAATTTATATTGTTTATTATGAAAGATATGATAATTTTGAACAATGATGTAAAATTCCATATTAAATAATTCATATGAATGTTAACATCTGTTTTCTAGAAGTTTTAATGTCATTCGCATAAATTTTAATAAAACTTTTAGAAAACATACGTTTTCATTCGTATTGATTAGTTAATTTTTTGATATTTGTATTAAAATAAAAAAATTATCATTTATTTTTTATCTTGTACATAAGATATTTTGTCATTGCTGGAATAATTTATTTATATATATTTTTTATAAGTGTTTGGGCAATATTATAGTTTTAATTAATTTACTAATCTATTTAATAAGTCATGTTATTAATTATTTCCATACAGTCTAGCTGAACTTGATTACTTTTAAATGTGCATATCTGATGTTATTATTATTGAGAGGTAATATTCCTTTCAAATTATTTAATATTAGTTTTCTGTTCAAAGTTTATTCGAAAAGTATATAACAATATTTTATTAATTATAAAATGTTATCTTCATTATTATTTATGAATACTATCTCAATAAGAAATACACATACATTTTTTTACTTTTTTATATTGGACGAAATAAGTGATAATCAGTTGGCACAAGATCCGGAGAATACGGTGGATACGGCAAAACTGAAAAAAATCTTGAGACTTTAAAAAGAGCAGTGTGGTATTTCATTGTCATGTAACAATGTCATTTTTCTTTGATTGTAGAGATCTGGGCAATATTATTAATCTCTGAAGTTGTTTACAATTAATAAATATATATTTTTATAGTTATAGTTCTTTTTCACATTTAGTAGAGGGGAAAATTGAGAGCTGTACCTTGAAAATTCAGAGTTCTTCTGTGAGGGAAATGAGGACATATAAATATAACATAACATTAAACAAATAACTTTTATGAATAACTGTGTTACAAATAAAAGTGTGTTAAAAGGTAGTTTTCACACACTTAATTATATGAATCCTATTCAGGGCATTTTCAGTACTTGGCTAGAGGATTTTTGAACTGATGTAAACATATAACCATAGACAATGCAATTAGTAAATCATTGTGATAACATAAAAATATTAATATATGTTTCTACTTTCTTTTCTTGTTTATGGATATGCACATTTATAAACCAGAGAGTTCCACTGTATGTGAAAATAATTGTAATTAAGTACTATTTTTGTATACACCAAAGAATTTTTACATGCACATAATATTATTTATTGTATTATAATTTATAAGATCCGGCTAACATTTGAATAAACTTACTAATTATTTTTGTACTTATTGAATTATAATTGTAAAATGTTTGATTAACCCTTCGGCTACTTAATTAACCCTTAACAATTTTGCAATTCTTGTATTATCCATGCGGTCCACGTGGTCTCTCCAAAAGCGCCTTCTGCTTCTTCCCCATCTCACTATGTCTTCAATACCACAGACAGACCTTATCGTTTCATTTCTGATCCGATATCTGAGGGTTTTGCCTGCGATGGAGCGTGGGGTTCGCATTTCTGCTACTCTAAGAAGGTTCTTAACTATATTGGTATCGGCTCTGATCAGGCGACCTGTAACAATTCAAAGCAAGAACTAATAAGAAATTTCCGGTAAGTCGAGGGGCTAATTACAATATCCCCATGGATGAATGCAAATCGGTGTGGACTGCACGTTTTTGTTTTTCTTTGTAAATCCTATTTGTGTTAGTGTACAATGCACATGGCAAACTATTATTTAAATAAGGGAGGTTATTAATGTTCATTTGGATATTAATTTATTTCATGAACAAACTAATATGTCTTTTATATTGTAGGCGTTTTGTAGCTAACTAAACAGAAGGCCCCGAGGTAAGACGTCATCAATAAAATAAGTAATTTAATAAGTGTGCCTTAATTTTCATTATAAACAAAGAAAAAATAATCTTTTAAATCAGAACTTCCCGCAATGCTTCTTATTTACCACGAAAGTCGACATTTTAAGGAGGGATAAAGCAAATGTCGTGAGAATGACAAATATTTGCGAACTGAACTTAATTGACAGATGCTAAGGCTTACTAAAAAAAAATGGCCGCCAGATTTGAAGGCTTGAAGCAGCCAGAGACCTAATATTTTATCCGCAAGTCACACATGGTAATTAGCATGTGAATCTACCCATAGACAATGAGCCAAAAGAATTGTTCTATTCCATTGTCTGCGGAAAGGGTATTAATACACGTTCTCTGGACTTGTAGAGACTGATTAGCATGTGAATCTACCCGTAGACAATGTGGTTACACGACTTATATTAACGTCTTACCTTAAGGTTTTGTTTATTATGATTATATTTTTAAAATAGTAACAAATGTATTTATTTATGTTATATATCTATTAGAATAGTGTTTTTTTTATTTTTATTAATGTTTTCAAATAAAATATATAGACTGTTTTAGATGTAGAATGTTTGGGTGAAACATTTTTTTTTATTAAAAAAATACACATTGTGAAAGATGGATACATATCCAAGCCCCTAAGACTGTTAACCGTCCCATTTCATGGCTATATCACTTGTGTATGCAATTGTTTTCACTCTAGTTCTATTAACACAGTGATCGCCATGACTGATACCGTTTACTGATCAAAAAATCTGCAATAGAAAAATATTTGTAACAAAGATAAAAAAATCCCTTCAACATTAAATAAAATTAACCCGTTAACCGTTTTTTTTAAATATGATGTCAAACGCAATAGAAACACGCTGTGAGTCCATGCAACTCGGTGCTTAGATATACGAGGCATATCCAGAAAGCAAGTGTACTGAATTTTTGTAGGTTACAATTTTTTTATTTAAACAAAATTACATGGTTACCGTAGTATATACGTAAGATATTTTTCGACATAGTCGCCATTCCTCTCAATGCGGGTGGTGAAGCGGGGTATCAACTTTTTGATGCCTTCTTCGAAGTAGTTTCCCGCCAACCCCTTTGTCCAAAAGAATGCGCGAGATGGTTCAGGACATCCCATTTAAATGAGGCGAGCAGTTCCTTCGTGGCGTTGGCCATGTGTGGCCTGGCATTGTTGTGCAGCAGGCAGACTCCCTTTGTCAGCATGCCTCTCCTCTTGTTCTGAATCGCCCTCTGCAATTTTTTTGCAGAGTTGATGGTCTCCCCTTGAGGCATATATTCAATTAAAATTATGCCTTGACAGTCCCAAAACACGGATGCCATGACTTTCTTGGCTGAAATTGTGGTTTTGAACTTTTTGGCGGAGGGTGAAGAGGTGTGACGCCCCTGTTGAGACTGCCTTTTGGTTTCAGGCGTGTAGTGTGCAATCCAAATTTCATCTTTAGTAACGATGGAGTGGATAAATTCATCTCCATGGAGTTTGCAGCGCCTGAAAAACGCACTTGGCGGGAGATTGGGTTGACATGTTTCACGAAACATGTTGTCGCGTCGACACTTCTCAACGTACTGACCTCGAACCAGTCTCGTTGCGGAGGGGAAGGGTCAGGCTACACGGAAGCTAAGGAAGGAACTTACTTTCTAGATATGTCTTGTATTTTTGATTTTTTTTTTGGTTTGGCTTATGGTATTTAAGTTCGGTTGCCACCTGACGCCAAGACAGTAACCCCTCTTGCTGACGGGCTTAGGATGCCACCGTTGGCATGTGCTTTTTCGCTGCCATCCTCTATACGACACCATGCCTGGCGTTGCTGTCCTTTGATGATTCGGTAGATATATCCGAGCCGCCCATGGAAGGTTTGTCCTGTTGGTTTGCGGGAGGTATTTTATTTCTTTCCTACCCTCAGCTTCATTACCTGGGGCTTCGAGCATTCCCCGATCTGCCATCTGGGAACGTGTTCTCTGGAGTTGCAGTCTCCCGGTTAACGGGTTATGAATCATATTTTGAAAAACTATCAATCTAACCCTGTTTCATTTGGAGGGTTAGCCAGATTGAATAGATGCCGCACTGCTCTGTCTTGATGTTCTTTTTTTGAGAATTTTACATAAAATAAAATGGCGATCAAAGTGTTTATACTCGTTCATATATTGTATATATAATGTATTTAATTTTTTTCCACGTATCTCAACGCGTATTTATATCTAATAAGCATTAATTTAATTATTTGTGTGCAATTAATTCTTGACTAATTATTGTAGATTAACAAATGATATATTATACATATCTGTTGGTACTGATTTACATTATTTTTGTTCTTGCATTGTATTGGTGTACTATCTATAAATTTAATGTCAGCCAAAGCTTTTCTTAATAAAGTGTATCAATAAAACTGGTTTTATTCTTCATATCAATCCATATAAACCCAAAATGTAATTTGTAACTTGCAGAATAACAATAAAAGCAGAATAAATGTGGTATAGGTGAGATCCCATAGATGCAGTGGCGGTACTCCCATAGAAGCCCAGAAGCCCGGGTTGCGTAAGAAATTTTGAATCAAAACCCCCAAATCTAAGTAATCCAAGCCATACAACTCTTGAAGAGTTTTAGCCTCCTTCATGATTTTTTGCCAAGCTCCTCGATCCTACGCCTTTTGCTCCCAGCAGTGCGATTCGCATAACCTAGCCAGCTGGCTATGGCTATTCCTCTTACGTCTGTAGGAAACATTGTTGGAATGTGATTTGGTAGTTGTTTTATGATGGGGCTATGTATGGCCCGGAGTGTCCCTCCGATAGAGGGCGAGGGGGGATTTAGGGTTTATGATAAAGTTTTACATTATTGTCAAGGAATGGAAGACCAGTTAGGGTTGGGATCATGGCTCTTTCCAAGCTGTTTAGGAAAAAGAAATGAATATCATCCAATATTTGGAGTGTTTTTTTAAACATTGTTCTCCAGTGTGATTGCTTTCCCTGCCAGCATCATCAGAGGCAAGTTGGTTAATTTAATTGATGCCATATTTATTAGATTTTGTTCCATATTCAAATTATATATGCACATTCTCTTCATTATTTATGTGCGTAAATTTTGTAACTGAATCATTTTAACTTTTTTACGCCTAAGATCAAGGTCTTCTTCATATCAGAAATAAGCACTGCATAACACCTATATATAATAATATTATGTCATCAGAGATAGCAGAGGTCATTTTTAAGCATTATTTAAATGATTATATTAAAAAATGTTACATAATAGGGTTATTTCCTAGTACACTTAGCTCGTGTTTTCATTACTAATTTTAGTCTACCAGAAACTGTCCAGCAAAAAGGTAAGTAATACATTTTTCTTCTTCTTCTTCTTCTTTTAATAGATCTGACGATCTGTGTCACAGAAATCATGTCTCCTGGGATGATGAGGTCAAACTGTCTCTCTATCCCTTAGGTGGTCTTCCAGGTAGACGGCATCCGAAGGGGCATATATTCGAGTCTGTCACTATCAATTCTGGCCACATGGTCCCTCCAGTATCTTCTTCTGGATCTACTCCACTGAACGATATCCTCTATTACGCAAGTTTTTCTTATGCCTGCGTTACCGCCACTATTTAAATCTGGAACCTTTAATTATTTTCATTATTAAAAACGATTCCCAACAAACCATTCTATTATTTTTTCACATCACCTGATTTAATTTCCTAAAATTATCTTTAAAACGGTCATTAAGTCTAAAAACATTTTCTTAAACTGTCCATGACTGGTGCCTTTACCTTACGTCATGATAGATATTCGTCACCTGAGAGTAAGAAGGTTCCAACCGTCAAAAGTAAAAAGCTGAGAAAAATGAAGTCAAAGTTTTGTTGGTTTCGGGTGTGTATCTTGGAATAAAAGGGTTCCATCTGAAGCAGATGAAACTCTTTTACCGAGAAGCGTGTAAATTTTCTCCGGCGACAGTTGGAATAATGAAGTTCTAAGTGTAAATGAATCCTTCAGTGAATCGTGTATTTTAAATGATCAGATGGAACTTGATTCTTTTCGTAACATCAAAATGACGATACTATTACATGTTTTTTTTAATTGTACGTATAGATAAAGTTAGTAAGAACCATTTTCACGAAAAAAAGCCAAATGTGAAATTTTGTTAGTTGGAACCCTCTTACTCTCAGGTGACTTATTGTAGTTATATTAATGATATTTTAAAATATTGTTTGTTTAGTTGGTAAAACATGTTATAATCATCGTCAGATCTATTAAAAGAAGAAGTCATTAATATCTTACTACTCAAAAGGTTAATTGTGTTATTGATTTTTTTTATGTGTTTTATTTCCCAATAGCCAGGATGCTGTCTTTGAAGGAACTGTTTATGATCTCCGCCTGCCTCATGAGCGTGGGAAGAGCGGAGTGGCGATGGGATGGAAAGGTGGCGGTTGTGACAGGGGCAAGTTCAGGGATTGGAGCCGAAATAGCCGTCGCACTAGCAAACAAGGGAGTCAAAGTGGTTGGCCTGGCTAGGAGGGAGTCGAAAGTTAAGGTAAAATACATAAGAACTCCTATTTTTACTATTAAAATATACACACGAGAAATATAAATTGTTTGATAATCGCAATGGTTCAGTCCAAGAATAATATCTGTACCTAAGAGTCAGACGGATGCGAAGACGTTATAAAATATGTAGAAATAGATGACACAAATAATGAATAAATTCTGTAAACCATTTTTATAGTTGATTATTATTATTATTTTGTTGAATCACTCTTAACATCATTACAGCGCGAACCAAATTGATGCAAAGGGTATAGCTATCATATTGATTCTCATGACGTGTGATGGGTAGCTAATCTATCGCCATTTTATTATCACATGAATTCTACACCAGACCAAAGACAGTGTCACAATCACATTGCCATCGCTGGGAATCGAACCCGAGACCTTCATTGTGACAGTCATAGCACTTGCTACTCGACCACGACAGTCGTCATTTACACAGCTTTTTCGTAGTCTTCTTCTTATGATTTATTTAAGACTGCGTCCTGTTATTTCTCGGAGCCTGTTCCTGGGATGTAGATGTCCAAATGTCTCACCATTTTTTGGGTGATCTTCCTGGGGGTTGATTTCCTGTTGGTGCTTTATTTGCTGCTTTATTTCTCACTCTTTCAGAACATGCTCTTTCCACGTGATCTCTCCAGAAGCGTCTTCTCAGTCTTCCCCATCGCACGACATTTTCCACATTGTAGATCTTTCTTATTTCAGAATTTCTTACTCTGTCTCGGAGTGTCGTTCCCGCAACGGATCGGAGAGTCTTAATTTCTGTGGTTCTTAGGAGACTTTTTGTTCTGATGGTGTCAGCGCTCGTTTCTATTATAGGACGTACTCATGTCTTGTAGATTCATATTTTCCATAGTATTATCCTTATTACATGAAGATTTAACCCTTAAATGCATGATTTTTCCAAATTCAAAAGTAAAAATATTTTTATACTAAAATTAGGATGAAAATGACGGGAAAAAAAATAAAAAAAATATGTAAGTTTATTTGTGGATTTTATTCATAAAAAGTGGCTTGTGGCAGATATGATTTATTACAAAAAATATGTATCAGATATGCAATTATTACAAAAAATATAAATAAAAAATTTATAAACAATGGTAGACTCACCTTTATGGAGTATATAAATTATAAATTATTTCGTTTTATATCCAGTAGCACCAATGAATATAAATGTTGAAACTCGTCATGTTGAAAACGTTTTTATTTATTTATTAAAATGTCAATTTCTTGCTTACAGAGACATCTACTCGAATAATTAAAAAAAACACGATGGCTCCGCGTATTGTGACACTTACGCAACACTATGCATTGAAGTTCATTTATTGCATGAATACAGAGTTATAAGCGCTTAAATAAATTGTTGCAGATATGCAACAGAATGCATTTAAGGGTTAAACAATATTTTTACGTTAGGTTTTCAGTCAACAGTTAATTTGTATTTGTTCATATTTTTCTCTATTGGTTCATATTTTTCTCATGGTTTTATTTTATTATTTTATTTTTTTATATTTCTTTATTTAGTTATAAAAAATTACCTATTTCTTACAACTAGTATATGCCATTTTTAAATACATAATAGTACAATTTATAATGAAAACAAATTTAAAAAGAGCAATTAGGCACAAAACACACAAAGAAGAAATTTAACAACAAGAAAAAAATTAATAACTTTAAAACTTAAAAATGTGACCGGACATACACTGTACATTGGTTGCGGAATTTGTGAACAATATCCGAGTCCTTCAAACCAAGAGAGATACCCCCATTTACATCTCATGCATCCCCTAATTTTTTTTCCTTGACGTGGACCCCTTGCAGGTCGGAATCGATTCCCCGCGGTCGATATAGACCACTTTGGGGATTACTGATTTAGAGAACAGAATAAATTTGTAATATTATGACTACTAGGACCTTCTCAATCGAACAACTGGAAAGATTCATGCTGTCCAGTGTGACATGAGCAAGGAAGAAGAGATCCTGTCCGCCTTCAGATGGGTGGAGGAGACACTAGGAGGAGTGGACATCCTCATTAATAATGCGGGCATTCACAGGATGTCATTCCTTGTAGGTATGTATAATATAATATAATATAATATACAGGATCTGACAAGTCCAGCTTAAGACATTCTATAATTAATACGAATAAAAACGTCTGTTTTTTGTTTTATTATATTTTACTGGAATGAATGTTTCACCTTGCTATAATGATAATGGGTCATTTCCATAATATATATGAAATCTTTATATCAATCTTGTTATTTGAAACTTTTTGGTAGAAGCTCTTCTTCTTCTTCAAGTGCCCTGTCGGGTCTGATCACCTCGGCAAACCTATCCCTGTCCTGCCCCGTTCGGAACAGCTCCTCCACACTTCGGATACCGGTCCACTCCCTCAGGTTTCGCAACCAGGACATTTGTCTCCTACCGGGCCCTCGGCGTCCCTCAACTTTCCCCTGCAATATCAGTTGAAGAAGGTGGTACTTTTCCCCACGCAGTATATGACCCAGATGTGAAATTTTCCGAACCTCGAAAGTTGATAACAGTTCCTGTCAACTCTAGCTCGCCTAAGGACTTCGGTATTGGTAACCATGTCTGTCCAGAGAATTCTGAGCATTCGGCGATGGAGCCACATTTCAAATGCTAGATATGGTAGAAGGTCAAAGAAGAAGAAATTTTAAAATCATCAAGAAGAAAAAAATAAGAAATCCTTTATATAATACAATATAATGTATATTTATTTTCATTCCACTTAGGTTTATGGCTTCGACTGGTTTCAGCAGCTCCCTCGAGCTGCTGAAACCGGTTAAAGCCATAAACATAAGTGAAATTAAACTACATATATGTTATAATGTAATAGCAGACACGACAGACTCTGGGTCTGCCACGCTTCCTCTTTCCCCCATTTGAGGTCTGAGGGGATCAGTCTAGTGCGCCCTGAGCGATGCAGGCTGGGTTCCTTTTCAGAGTGTGACCGATCCACTGCCATTTGCGTCTAGCGACTTGTTCTCTAATTAGCTTTTTGCCTGCCATAGCCCAGAGAACGACATTTGACGCTGTTTGGGGCCAATAGATTTGAATATTGAGCGAAGGCAACTATTTATGAACACCTGGAGTTTTAAAATAACATCCGCGGTAGATTTCCAAGTCTCACATCCGTACAGCAGTACACTTTTAATGCTACTGCTGAATATTTGGAGCTTTCTCGAAATGATACTGGAATGCCATACAGGGCGAAGCACAGCGAAAGCTCATCTAATCTAAATCTGCCTAAATGGGATCCACTCTTGTGTACCCCCATTTAATATACATCTCATGGTCCCACAGTTACAATCTCTTGGACCCCCAATTATTTTTTTAATTGACGTGGACTCCTTGCAGGTAGGAATGGACCCCTGGGGGTCGATATATACTACTTTGGGAATCACTGTTTTGAAATGTCCAATCAAAGCAAAAGTTTAGGAAACCCTTGTGTATGATATATAATATAATACAACAGTTTTTAGAAATAAATTAGTCAATTTCATATTCATGAGTACATTATATATTTTATCCAATGTTTTTAATGAAAATGTTTTTGCACTCGCATACGGTATGTCTTTAAGTTCAAGTCAAAGTCCCTTTCTGGGTGCAAATTTAATGAATAAATAAACTAACTAATTTACTAACCATCACACCGTCAAGGGGTAGGCAGAAAGAATGGACCGCCACACTGTTCATTCCAAATATATTTCTCTCACTTCCTTAAAATTGATACAATTTGTCATGCACGCACATCGATTTCTCTGACTCCTCACGTGGCCGACATTTAATATTTGATTTATTTGATAGTGCCGCTTTTCCTCGGTAATCCAATATTTCTAGTTCCATTTACATCGTTAACATATTTTTTTTTTACCATTCTTTCTTTATTCATTCTTTCCATGTGTCCAAACCATGGAATTTACAGTTTTTACCATTCTTTCATTATTTTGTTCATGATACTATCATTCGCACAGCATTAATTTCTTATATTTTCATTTGACAATCTATCACACACAGAGTATTCACACTTTCGTCTAAGAGATCTCATTTCAACTGCATTTATTCTATTTTCATCCTTCTTTTGCTATTTCCTTGCTTCACTTCCATACAAATGGGTCGGTACAAAAACACAATTTTGCACTGCAATTTTAGCTTTTTTGGATAGGTTTAAATAATGGAATGACACACTTATTTTCCTGACATACTTCTCTCGCTTCCTCAACGTGGCCGACATTCAATATTTGATTTATTTGATCGTGCCACATTTTCCCCAGTCTTCCTCTATTTCTAGTTCCGTTTACATCTTCTTCTTCTATTAGACCATTGGTCTGTTCCTGTAGTCAGCCTGGCCTCTCTTAGGTGGTTGACTCCCAACTATCCATCCATATCTTTGGCGGTCTTCTGGGAGTATTTGGTAATAGGGTAATAGGAATTTGATGCTCCACAACGTGTGGGATTCTGGAGGGATCCATTGCGCTGCATTCATTTCTTACATTTTCATAGACAACAATTACCATACATCGATTTCTGAGGAAACGGCGTGATGGTTAATTCGTTTTTTTTCTCAGCAAAGCAAAACATGTCATTCCCATAAAATATAATAAAACATTTGGTTAACAGATTTGAAAACATTAGTCTTCATTCAAATTGAATATTTCATCTGGAGGTTTACATAATTTTTTACTAAGTAACTAACCATCACCTAGAAAAAATGGAAAAAATAAATCTCATTTCTACTACATTAATTCTACTTTCATACTTCTTTTGCCAGTTCCACCGTCGGAGCTTCATTGAGGGTTACATAAACTTTCTAATTGATAGTCAAAAAGTGTGTTCAAGTGGACATTTTAGCAGTTGTCGGAAGTGTAGACATCCAGCTTTTTGGTAATAGCTTTTTGTCAAGGTCCATGTTTCCATACTATAGAACAAGACGGGTAGCATGTAACATCGGACTATTTTCTGGTCTCTGTAAATGATATACAGTAGTTTTTATTTATTTGTATAATTTTTTCATTATTATTTTAAACATTATGCTTTGATTATTTTAAATATAATGTTTAAGTATTTGGTCTTTTAAATTTCATCCATTTTGACAACTGCCAAAATGAACACATTTTTAGACAATCAATTGAAAGTTTCTGGAACCCTGATGAGGTTCCAGCAGGAGCAAACCCGTTTGGTTCGTTAAAACAAATAAAGCGGTGTAAAACAAAATATGAAAAGTTCTTTTTAGTGTTTTATTTCATTAAAAGTCTATGTATGACTCTTTTTTAGATGGTAAAACATCTGACTGGCAGGATGTGATTAATCTTAATGTAGTGTCTCTGAGTGTTGCAACCCGAGAAGCCCTTAAGACCATGAGGACCAGAGGAGACGATGGTCACATCATCAACATTAACAGGTATTCTCAACATATTATAATATTACAACACTCGACACAATGTAAACTGATCATTGATAACACACGTTTTGAGCTAGTCATGCGATTCACTTACCTAGGTGTAAAAATCTGTATCTAAAGTGACCTATATGATGAAGTTGTGAACACAAACCAATAAAGCAACGGTCGAAGCTGGCTGCTTGCACGATACCATATGGAGGAACAAATACATGCTAATTGAAAGTAAAATCAGGGTATATAAAGCATGCGTCTGCCCCAGAGAGAGCGCGAGTGAGTGAGCAGTGTCTCCTTGTTGGAGCAGTTGACTCTCCTTAGCACTTTGGCATTGGAGACTTTGTGGAACCGGCGAAAATGACGCTGTTCCAAGGACTTGGTGTGGCGTCTATAACTGACCATGTCTCGCATCCGTAGGCGAGTGTTGGAATGATTACCGCCTTGTATACTGCGACCTTGGTATCTATTGTGAGGTCACGATTGTCAAAGACTCTCTTTCGTAATTTAGAGAAACCGCGAGAGGTTGCACTCAGCCTATTTTTTATCTCGTCGTCCATATTTGCTTTGTAATTCACAACACTACCCAAGTAATAAAAATATGCAATCTGCTCGATACTATTAAGACGTGTTTTAAATCTAAATATGAATGCTGCATATTCGCAATCAGTTTTCTAACCGACATTCTACTTTATAGTATTATAAAACAAAATACACAAGTAGGGTTTTAATTTAGGTATGAAATATGAAAAATATGGGTTTTCGGCTTAGATATGAAATCTGTCAGATCATTTATGCATCTAAGATATGAAGGGATATTGTTCCAAGATGATGGGCAGACTACTGCAAAGGCTCGATCCCCGAAATTTGTACTATGCTTCGGCTCAACTAATCATCCTATTGCAGAGGAGTTCGCCGAGCGAAGTGTGAATTTCCTCGGATTCAGGCTGTTTGTTATACAGAGTTCGGTTATATAACTTGGTGCCATTCCATGTAGCGCTTTGAAGACTGTCCAACAGAGTTTATACTGGATTCTTTCTGGACTTTTTAGCCAGTGAAGTTCTTTGAGATGTTTTAAATGGGACTTTTTTGGAATGCCTTTAATGAGTCTTGCTGCTGCATTGAACAGAGATCTAAGCTTGTTTGTTGTTTTGGAATGTATGCATATGTTCCATAACAATAGTCAAGTCATGACATGTTGAAGGAATTTATAAGAGTTTTGAAAGTGTCAAAGATAATACTCCTTTTTATGGTTTTTAATCATCTTAGGTGGAAGAAACTAGCGCTAACCGTGTTTTTAATTTGGGATTTTAGGGACAGATTTGTGTCAAGATGGTGACCAAGGAGTTTTGTCGAGTTTATGGTAACGATATCATTGTCAGCTGTTGATATCATTGTCAGATAAAATGTTGAGGTTTTAAGAAGTCCAGAGATATTCTGTTTTGGATGTATTTAATTTAAGTTTCAACGCAGTTATTGATGGGAGGTTTATATTATGGTATATTTATTCCAGTATTGTTGGGCACGAGGTTCCTAAGATGAAGTCTATTCCGACCGGTCTATACGCCCCTAGCAAGTTTGCAGTTACGGCCTTAACCCAATCTGTAGCTTTCGAGCTTGCAAATCTGAATTCGAAAATCAAAGTGACCGTAAGTATTACCTACATATTGTTAGATACAATTCATTATTCCTTGTGTAATAAAGTAAACTTATTCTAATATTGATGAAAGCGTTCATTTCTAGAAGTTTTATATTTTGCCTTGTTAGGTCAATATCAGATGTCCCCAGTTAAACGAAACCTGTTACTGCCATTTAATATTAAAATAGACGTACTCTTCATGATATGATGTTACTCCATAAAATAATTCACTTTAAAATTGACAATTCTGAACTTCTCAGCAAATTGTCACTCAATACCCCCATGTCTCGCACGAGACACACCGCGAGCCAAGTTTTCCACCTTCCTGTTTATCGCACAAACTACGCTCTGAGCGCGGCACTGTATCGAATCTGTGATATCTACAACAAACATTTTGGAGACATTGACGTCTTTCATTTGAGCGAGCGAAATTTTAAAAAAGTGATCGGAGCAACATTTCGGCGCGGATGTGACCACGATGTAACGTGATATTATAATACTTGTATATTACTTTTTATTTTATTTTATCTTAATTTTATTTTTTATTTCCAGTACTATAAGTATTTTAACTCTTAAATATTATGTATACCTTATTTTGTCTTAGTTTAACTTCAATCTTGTTTCTCACTATCATTTGTTGATTGTTAACTATTATTTTTAATCTGTGGTAGCATGTAATTGGCCTTATTTTAATTATTCTAAATGTTTCTTTTATATATATATGTTATTGATATCGCTGTATGTTACCCTAAATAAATAAATAAATAAAATCAATGTAAATAAAAATTAATCAATAATTAAATGTCGACCAAATCAATCAAAATATTAAATAGGTTAATATTATAAATAATTGCGGAGATTTTCACGGTTGGCAGCAATATGTTTTTTGGGAATTTGGGTGTATTCGTGTAACTTGAGAAATGACGGGAATGACACTTTTCCATCCATGTGCTAGCTAGCTTGGAGAACCAAATGCGGATGTTTGTCATCATGGTTGATTGTTCGTCGTGATGGTTGCACACCAGTCTTATAAATCCTTACTTTGCTGCTGATCTTCATGTCAGGGTTTTTCCATATCGAATTCTTCAAACATCCTGAGATGACCGCAGCCTTATTATTGACCCATCACTTAACACCTACTTCTACTACTTCTCGGCACTAAATCCCGGTGTGGGACTTGGCCTTCTCCACAACGGTCCTCCACTGACTTCTGTCCCTGGTCATCTTTCTCCATTCCCAGCTCTTTTCATTTTCTCCCAATCTTCTTCTCTTCGTCTCTTTTCACAGGGCATCCATCTGGTAATAATTTTGGGTGTTCTACCCTCTGGCATTCTTTCTACATGGCCAGCCCACCATAGACGTTGAGGCTTACAGAATCTCACTACTGTTTCCTGGTTAATCAGTACTTCAAGTTCAAGATTTATTTTGATTCTGTAAATCCCATTCTCCAGCGTGGGTCCAAAAATCATTTCAGAATTTCATCACTTCACAACTTCTTCTTATTCTTCAAGTCCCCTGTCGGGTCCCCCAACGTTGGCGATCACCTCGGCGAACCTGTCTCTGTCCTGCGCCGCTCAGAACAGCTCCTCCACACTTCGGATGCCGGTCCACTCTCTCACGTTTCGCAGCCAGGACATTTGTCTCCTTCCGGGCCCTCGGCGTCCCTCAATTTTCCCCTCCAATATCAGTTGGAGAAGGTGTATATGACTCAGATGAGAGGTCTTTCGAACCTTGATAGTTGATAACAGCTCCCTGTCAACTCTAACTCGCCTCAGGACTTCGGTATTGGTAACCATGTCTGTCCAGGGAACTCTGAGCATTCGGCGATGGAACCACATTTCAAATGCTTCCAGTCTGCTCATTAAGTTAACTTTCAAGGTCCACGTTTCACATCCGTACAATAAAACAGACCACACATAGCATTTGATCATTCTCTGGCGGAGCTCTTCACACCTGATCTAATTTAAATTGTATATTTTCCAGAGCTTGAGTCCAGGTTTGGTTCTAACGGAAATAATAGCGAATATTACATCCAATGCGAGCACCGCTAAATTGGGTGTCGGGAATGAACCTCTGGACGCTATGCCCATCATCCAACCTTCTGATATTGCTGATGGGGTAATCTACGTTCTGAGCACCAAACCGAATGTTCAGGTAACTTAAAAACTATGACTAATGTACCCATACTTACTCATAATATGTATTAAAATATTATATTTGTAATGATTTCAGATTGCGGAGTTGACTATTCAACCAATTGGTTCTTTGCTGTGTGGTTAATACACTAACAAATATAAATAAATGTACATTTACAATACAAATTTTGATTCATTTTATTTTACTTCAACTTTTCTCCAACACTCATAATACATAATTAAAAAGCAGTTCGATGATAAAAATTGACCATTGGATAAAATTTACCAAACGTATTGAATTTGACTTATATGGCGCCCAAAAGATAGTTTGGAAAATGCTCAGAGGAAAGAAGAAACCTATTAATGAATATATGGAAACCAAGAAAATAACAATTCAAACATGGGAAATGTATTAAGAGGACCTATTCAAGGATGTAAACACCAACATAATCCCACCGATTGAAGAGACACATCAGATCGAACTCCGCCTAGAGGACATAAATAAAAGTATAAAAAGTCTCAAAACCGGAAAACACCTGGCATCGATAAGATCCCCAATGAGCTCATCAAGCATGGAGGAGATAAACTGTCAGAGGAATGTCGCCTACTTTTTAACAAGATACTTTATTCATCACGAATCCCAGAAGAATGGAAAACTAGTATCACTATACCGATATTCAAGAAGGGTGAAAAGTCCAAACCAGAAAACTATAAGGGAATATTGCTTCTATGCTCAACCCTAAAACTCTTTACCAATATCTTAAAAAACAAAATGGAGAATGTTATCATCAACAGAGAAGAGCAACAGGGATTTCGGAAAAATAGGTCTACAACTGATGCCATCTTCGTTGTAAGACAGATAAAAGATAAGGCAAACGAATACAATAAGTCAGCAAAATCTCCAAGGTGGAAGATGTCTTCAGATGGGGCAGACAACGCAGAAGATACTGGAATGCGCACGTGTAGAGGAAGGACCCCACCAGAATCCAACACGCTGTGGCGCATCAGATTCCTGCCAGTTACCGTCCCCCCGGAAGACCACCAAAGAGATGGAGGGATAGCTGGGAGTCGACCTCCCAAGAGAGGCTAGCCTGATTACAGGAACAGACCAAAGGTCTAAAAGGCAACTCAAAATTAAGCGGTTTTGAATTTTTTAGTTACCTAGACGAATGTGTAGTAAATCTTTCAATTATAAAGTACCAAATGCAAACATAAGAAGAGAATGCAGTGAGAATGAAAGCGTTATTAACAATATAATAAATGGTTCACTAAGATGATTTGGGCACATGATTAGATTAAATAAATAAATAATGGTAAGGAAAGTATACATTGATAATGTGAATGGAACAAGAAATAGAGAGAGAGAACGATAAACAAATAATGAATATGTGTACCTTGGTCATCTGTTGGCTTTTGGAAGAGGGGGTCAAGTCATGGAGATTGATAGGAGCATACAGCTCGGTTGGTCTGCATTCGGAGGGCTGGGCAACATCTTCAAGTTGGACATGCCACAAACTTTAAAAACAAATTGCTGAACCAGTGTGCGTTACCTGTGATGACCTATGGATGCCAGACATGGACATTAACTAAAGAAGCAATGCACAAAATCAAAAATGCACTACGGGCCATGGAAAGATCCATGTTGGGTATTTCGCTTAGAGACCATATACCCAACTAAGAGATTAGAAGATGCACCAGGGTCACCGATGTAGGGATACGGATTACGAGGATGAAGTGGCAGTGGGCTGGTCATGTGTGTCGACGGGATGATGGAAGATGGAGCCAAAGGGTTACTGAATGGAGGCTATGGGCTGGAGAAGTGTCGGGAGACAGCCAACCAGGTGGAGCGATGATATTGTGCGAACGGCGGGAAGGACTTGGAGAACACTGGCGAGAGACCGAGAGAGATGGCGTGGGGGTGGAGAGGCTTACGTCCAGCAGTGGATGGAGACAAGCTGACGAAGAATCATCAAATCAATCAAATTTAAAAATGTATGCCGTGCGAGGAGTTGGAGAATTCGACGATCGAAAGAAGTATGTCAGTTAAGAATATCGTGAAAGTCCATTCTATCTGGTTACTCCTTTGGTGAAGGGTTAGTTATTTAGTAAGTTGAGTTATTTACTTCAATGTATTGATAATTGAAGGGCTTTATTTCCGATATTTCCGATATTCCTTGGGATTAAGTTCGCGTTTTTAGAGCTACTTTTGATATCCTTAGGAAGAAATTGATAAAATATAAGGTTATGCGTAACAAAAATAATGTATGTTATGTGTCAAATATGAATTAATATTTTTACAACAATTCAGTAGCCAATATCACTAGGTACCGCATTTTATAGGAACCTATTTAGCGTGAAGGATGGCTACGTGTTTACGTTTTTTTTTAAAATTCAATGTTTATAATTATATTTCGTTACAAATTAACCTCTTTTGTGCGACTGGCTTCATTTGCAGTAAAAAAAAATCAGACTCGAATTGCTGTGGGTTACATTTACAGCTCAGACAGATAGTACCGGTTCCAATTTAGTAATAAGAAACTTTAGTTATTTTTTTATGATACATTAAAATATTAAAATACTTGAAAGAAAATTTTCGCAACATTTGAACATTTTTCTTTCAGAGATAGTGTATAGATGTCGCTAGCCACATAAAAAATGTTAAAATTCCTCCCGGAATCATTTTTAATGTAAAGTGGCCTTACGGTATTGAAGTGGTTAAAGTCCTTCCAGCTCCTATATAGGTTATATCTCGCACTCCACATTCCACCTTCATAAGAAGAGAAAAGAGGATGAAGTTGAGAGTGATGGGACGAAATCGTTAGGAGTGTCAGATTGGAGGGTCGAAGCGGAGGACAGGAGGAGTTGTAGGCGAAGAATACTGGAGGCTAAGACGCGATATGGGCTGTAGGATCATCGAAGAAGAAGAATCCACAACACAAACGAAGGTGAATATAGAAGAAATACTCAAAATATCATTCACCAAACTGACGATGTTATTTAGAAATTTCAATCAAATCAAATCAGTTTATTTCATCAACAGACATTACAAATTTAATTTTTAAGGAACAGGTAAAATTGAGAACAGGTAAAATAATATATTGTGTATAGTATACTACCAGAAACGCATGAGAGATGGTTCGACATTAGGAAGACAGGATACTCTTCAGAATTAAGAGCATTTGCCTTCTGAACATACTTTCACTAATATGAAAGACGTCGATCTCCGAGGAGACCGCGTTCAGCAGATTAATTGCTCTTCCCACCGGTGTCATCAGAGGCAGGTTGGTTCTGGCGGCCGATAGGTAAAACAATCTATGCTGTCGCTGTCGGAGATATCTATCAGGGACAAAAAGCCGAACACCCTCCAGCACGGCCGAGTTCTCGAAACATCCCCTCGAGTAATCTAAAGAAATGGGTTATGAGATGCCCATCTCTTCGAAGCTGCAGAGAGTTGGTCCCAAGCATTCCCAAAATAAATGCCGTAGTATAGAGCCACGGATAGCTATCATATTCCTTCATGTAGAGATATCTCAGAATTTTTTTCGCTCGTGGAACGGATAAAATAATATATTGACAAGCCAGTGGCGGTACTCCCATAGAAGCCCAGGAGCCCAGCTTGCCTTAGAAATTTTGAATCAAAACCTCTTCTGGCTTACAGAAGTTCAGCTCTTGTGGCTATTCGTCTTACGTCTGATGGGAACGTTGTTGGAAGGTGATTTGGTGAGTTGTTGGTTTATGCGGGGGCATGATTACTTAGATAATGACGTAAGAGATAATTTCGTGAGAAAAGTGATTGAGTGAGCGTGATGTGAGTGTGTTGAATGTTGACGATACCTGGGAGTATTTAAAGGGAAGTTTGTGTGAAGCAGCGAAAGAATCGTGTGGTGTATGTGTACAAGGAAGAAGGAAAGGGGATGCGTGGTGGAATAATGACGTAAAGAGTGCAGTTAAAGAGAAGAAGGATGCTTGGTTGAATATGCTTTCGATAAATAAGAATGACAAAGGTAAGTATGAAAGTGCAAAGAATTCGTATAAGGCATGCAAGAAGAGAGTGAAGTCGGTAGTGAAAGCGCGAAAAGAAAAGCTGAAGGAGGAAGAAGGGCTCAAAATGACAAACAACTTCCAGGACAATATAAAAATGTTTTGGAAGGAAGTGAAGAAAGCCCGAAATCCTCCTGAAAGCGGATGTGTGAAAGCAATTTTGGATAGTGAGGGAAGAATGTTAACGGAAAGTAAGATCGTACAAGAAAGATGGATGGAGTATTTTAAGGAAATGTATGGTGGTGATATAAGTGTTGAAGAAAGCATTAGAACTGGTGTAATCGCGATTGGTATAAATGACAATACAGAAAAAATAAGTATGAATGAGATTAAAAGATCTGTGAAAGCAATGAAAAGTGGAAAAGCTGTAGGGTATGACTGCATCGCTATAGAATTTATCAAAAACGGCGGCGAAGTAGTTTCCGCATGGATATGTAAACTGTTCAACCAATGCTTGGAGGAGGGATATACCCCACTCGACTGGAGGAGAGCAGTTATCTTGCCTCTGTATAAAGGAAAAGGATCCCATATGGATTGTGGAAACTACAGAGCTATTAGTATTTTGAGTGTTGTTGGTAAAATCTATGGCAGAATTTTAATAGAAAGAGTAAGAAAGACGACGAGTGATAGAGTTTGGGATGTGCAAGGCGCCTTTATGAATGGCAGAGGATGTATGGATCAAATTTTTGCACTTCGTACAGTGACAGAGAAGTTTATGGCCAAAAACCGTAAACTCTTCTGTGCGTTTGTCGATTTGCAAAAAGCATATGATCGCGTAGATAGAGGTAAACTGTGGGAAATATTGTCGGAATATGGAATAAACACAAAACTGATCACGGCAATTACATCGCTGTACACAGAAAGCACTGCTAGTGTCAGAGTAAATGGGGATCTTACAGCCTGGTTTGATATCAATAAAGGTGTCAAACAGGGGTGTGTAATGTCTCCATGGTTGTTTAATCTATATATGGACAAGTGTATGAAAGAGCTGAAAGGGTTGGAAGCAGGTGCAAAAATGGAAGGTGTGGCAGTAAGCTGTTTGTTGTATGCGGACGACGCTGTGCTACTTGCAGACAACGAGCACGAACTGCAAGCCCTGGTGTCTAGTATGTATGAGGTATGCAAGCGATACGATTTGATGATGAATGTGAATAAGTCTAAGGTAATGATTTTCGAAAAAGAAGGAAGCATGACAGTCTGCAACATTAGTGTAAACGGTGAAAATCTGGAACAAGTGGATGAATTTGTTTATTTAGGAAGTATGTTTACAAAGGATGGGAGGGTGGAGAAGGATATTGAAAGAAGGGTTGGGGCAGGCAACAGAATAAATGGTGCACTTAAAGTTGTCATCGCAAACAAAAGCCTATCCAAAAAAGCCAAGATGGCAGTGCACAATGGTGTTCTTGTGCCGACCCTTATGTATGGAAGTGAAGCATGGAACTGGCAAAAGAAGGATGAAAGTAGAATAAATGCAGTAGAAATGAGATCTCTCAGACGAATGTGTGGCAAATCTGTATTTGATAGAGTGACAAATGCAAGTATAAGAAGTGAATGTGGTGCGAATGAAAGTGTTATGAACAAAATAAGGAAAGGGTCATTAAGATGGTTTGGACACATGGAAAGAATGAGTGAAGACAGAATGGTAAAGAAGGTATATGTAAACGGCGTGAACGGAGCTAGAAATAGAGGAAGGCCGAGGAAAACGTGGCACGATCAAATCAATCAAATATTGAATGTCGGACACGTGAGGAGTCGGAGAAATCGACGTGCGTGCATGACAAGATGTATGAATGTAGAGGAAGCGAGAGAAGTATGTCAAGACAGAACAGTGTGGCGTTCCATTCTTTCTGCCTACCCCTCCGGGGAGACGGCGTGATGGTTAGTTAGTTAGTTAGTTATGATTACTTAGATTTGGGGGTTTTGATTCAAAATTTCTTACGCAAGCCGGGCTTCTGGGCTTCTATGGGAGTACCGCCACTGATTGACACTCAGGTTAACAAAGAGGGAGACAAGAAAACTAGTGAATAATATGCACAAGATCTCCCTTGATATATAGAACTAGATTATAGGATGAACTGTTTTGTTATGCTTAATTAAAACTTTATTACGTTGAGTTGGCCCCAAGCATTCCCAAAAGAAATGCTGTGGGATAGAGCCACGGATAGCTACCATACTCCCTCATGTATTGCTCTTCCTATCGGCATCACCAAAGGCAGGTTCGTTGATGCTCGACGTTGCTGAGGTTACCCGACTGGGATGTAAAGTGTCGCGTCTTCGCGGCCTGCCGTGGTAATTGTGCGGATTAAGTGGTGAGTAAATGCTTTCAGATTAATTGAAAAAGTTGGTCATAATAACACTTACATCAGCCCACTGTGCGGCAGCGCCCGAGGCCTGCGGGCGGGTTATTATTTGGAAGGAGACCAACAATTTGCGCTAATTGTTATCCGAAGTTAATCTGGTAACACTTTCAAGACCGGATTTCATTTCTTAAAGGGTAGAAAAACTAAATAAACATCACGACGTTTCCCCGGAGGGGTAGGCAAGAAGAATGGACCGCCATACTACTCTGTCCTGATATACATCTCTAGATTCCTCTACATTCGTACATAGTAACATGCACGCTCGTCGATTTTAACAACTTGGTCTGGTGTAGAATTCACGTGACACTATTGTCACGTGAATTCTACACCAGACCTAAGAACGATAGATAAGCTACCTATCACATGCCACGAGAATCAATAGCAAAGCGCGCTGTAATGATGTATAGAGCGATTCAACAAAATAATAATAATAATAATTATAATCTTTATTTATCCACATGAGTAATCCTTTTATATTTTTGTTCATAACACTTTATTTCGCTCTACATTCCTTCCTGATATTTTATCTCTAATGCGTTTCTGGTACTATGTTGTATTTTTAAAATATTTTATCTGTACTCAACATGCCTTCATCAATGTCTTAAACATTTTCCTGTTTGTAATGTCTTTTGAGTTAATAAACTGATTTGATTTTAAAAAAAAAAAGACTAATATCAAGGATTTACATCAATGATATTAGAATTTATTTTACAATCTTCAATGTGAGCAGAAAATAGCTCATTATTATGAAGAAGGAATCTGGTCGTGTCCAGGCTTGAACCCATGTCCCCTGGATCAGGAGCCAAGTGTTCTATCCCCTAGACCACCATCCGATTTGATTTGAATATTAGAAATTTTAATACAAGTAAGAAATTTTAATATGACTGTGAAACTTGGACTCTGAAAGTGATTGTAATGAAACCGATTGGAGGCGTTTGAGATATGGATTTACTGCCGAATACTCTATATGCCGTGGACCGATAAAGTCACAAATACAGACGTACTACAAAAAGCTGGAATCAATAGAGTTATTGTAAAGGGTGAAGGTAAGAAAAATTTCATATTTGGGTAATGTGCTAAGGGGAGGAAAAGATCACCTCCGTCAGCTATTATTACTGAATTTAAATAAACAAAAGTACCATATTTTAATAAAAACAAAAGTAAAATTTTTTCAAATGTTATGTATAAATATGTGAGCTATAATAAAATTTAAAATCCATTGTATTGAATATGAATCTTCTTGAATACCTGTAATACCAACATTTAAATTCAGTAAATTTTACATAAATATTTGAAGATTATTTTTGTATAGAATCATGTTTACCACCCCTGATCTGTATGTATATAAAGGACTCGGTTTGCAATAGTGTCACCAGTCTATCGATACCAGCGAGCCTGGCGAAACCGGTCGCTGTCGAAAAAGATAAAGACAAAAGTGGAAGTAGTTAAAAAACATCGTTTTATTTAATTAATACGAATGAAAACATAAGTTTTCTAGAGGTTTTATTGTATTTTATGGGAATGACATGTTTCGCTCTTCTAAGGCATTATCAAATGTCATTTGACATTTGAAAATGCCTTAGAAAGGTGAAACATGTCATCCTCATAAAATATAATAAAACTTCTAGAAAACTGACGTTTTCATTCGTATTATTATAATTATTTAATATGGAGTTTTACGCAATGAGCGCTCTTGAGGTGAGCTATTCACGAAAACGGCGCTATACAAATTAGCCTAATTATTATTATTATTATTACTGCATCATTGTTTAAGAAACAATAAATCGTTTTATTTGATTATTATATAAAATAAAATAGGTTTGAAACGTTTTTGATACGAAAACACTATGTTATGTCTGAATAGGTTTGGAATTGCTCCTTTGTAGTACACGATTCCCTCTGTTTGTCTTATATTTGATCAAATTTAGGAACCAGAGTTTTCTGAATTAATTTTCGCGATTCACACTCCATTTTCCCGCCAATCCCCCGGAATCCTCCCGAAAAAGATGGCGACGAACGGAATCGAGGAGGGGAATATTGAATTATTTATCTATGGAACAGATGCTTCTGAGGTATTGACGATTAGGCCACTGAGGTTCGAGCTATAAGTAGTGGTTCAACTTGTTGAAAGAAAGATCGAGGAGTGCGCGTGTCATCTAACTATTATAAAATAATCCAGAAACTTCTAGAACCGCTTGAAAATTCTAGAGTATCCCTTGATTTCAAATTAATTTAATCTACAGATTATAAAAATTACTCAGCGACCTAAAACTTCAACTATTATTAAAACTTGTGATTCCCAAAGTTGTCTATATCGACCCCCAGGGGTCGATTTCGACTTGCAAGGGTCTACGTCAATGAAAAATAAAATTTTGGGTCCATGAGATGTAAATGGCGGTCCGCGATAGGTGATCCCATTTCGGCAAGCCGTCACCAAAAATTTCGCTTCCCGAAATTATAATCCACCTCACAGATAGAACCTGTAGTTAAATAATTAAATAAAACGATGTTATTTAAGGGGTTAAGGGTAGCCAGAGGTATGAAAAAACATACAGATGGTGATGCCGGTGGGGAGAGCAATCAAACTGCTGAACATGATCGCTTCGGAGATCGACGTCTTTCATATTCGTGAAAGCACGTTCAGAAACTCTTGACTTTGGAGAATATCTTGTATTCCTAATCTCGAACCATCTCTCATGCGTTATTGGTATTATATATTTTTATGTTTTACCTGTTCTCAATAAAATTTAACCTTAAACTAAAATTGTTGTTTGTAATATATTTTGGGAAAATATAATAAATTGTTTTGATTTGATTTGAAAAGTATTAAAAATAGTCCATTGTTTTGGCCGAAACACTATGATACTTTAACACTGTTAAATAAATAAAAAAACTTTGTTTTATGTATCACAATTGTACTTTTATTTTACGCGACAGCTGTTTCGTCAACCTGTATTGACATCATCAGGTGTTACAATAATATATCAAATGTTAAATTTTCGTGATTTTTCGAACCTTTATATGTCGTTTTAACCTTTACGTTCCTATGTCAATTTGAAAAATTTCTTTGATATAATTTTGAAGTTCTTATTGGAGTTGAGTTAGGTACCTAATTATTTTAATTAAACGAACGGTTAGTTACTATTTATTTATAGGAGAAAATATTAAAGGTGGAAAATATAATAATAAAAAAGAACGAAAATTATAATAATAATAAAAACAGTAATAAGAAGGTTCGGAATATTTTACATCTGGGTCATGTACTGCGTGGGGAAAAGTACTACTTTCTCCAACTGATATTGGAGGGGAAAATTGTGGGACGCCGAGGCCTGGTAGGAAACAGATGTCCTGGCTGCGAAACGTGAGGGAGTGGACTGGCATCCGAAGTGTAGAGGAGTTGTTCCGAGCGGCGCAGGACAGGGAAAGGTTCGCCATGGTGATCGCCAACGTTGGGGGGACCCGACAGGGCACTTGAAGAAGAAGAAGAAAAATAAAAAAAATCCTTATTGTGGCCTGGTAAACAGTGATTTTGATTTAATTGTATCTCAATAGAGACGAAGATGCAAATTGGAAACTGAATATGGTTGATCAAGGTGTTTACAGGACTTATGACCTGTCATTGGTTGGGTTAAGCGCACGCTTTATGTAATTACAACATTCCCCATTCCACCTTTGTTATGACCATGTCTGACAATTTTTGGAAGTTGTATATATGTTAAAGTCCTACACCAGATTTCACATGTCAGTTTCAATGTGCCATCTATGAAGATTTTGATTACATATGTTAATCTTTTTAAGATCACTCTATATATAATCTACATACTAACGCCATCTATGGAGATTTATGTTTATTAAGCATTAAGCAGAACATCTTTTTAACACACTGTGAAAGGCTACCCCGCCATTAGCGCATTGTTAGAAGCCGCCTGGAGATGTCACTCCCATCTATATGCCAAACATTAGACAAGATATTTTTCTACATACATACTTTATGTAAGAACTTGTGGTCCAAAATAAAAAAAATGTTGGCTCTTGCGCAAAACTTTTCAGAAGAAAATTAATTGCTACTGAATAATAATGTATAGGTAACCCTCCCTTCTTTCCTCTCCCACGGGGACTCGACTAATTATTGGCTTCTCTAATTTGTGTTTAGGGTTGTTTTGCGATTGCCTTATGAATAATTTATTAGGATAATCAAATGATTTTACTGAAATCTCTTGATGGAAGTTCATTTTAAATAACAAATAAATAAAACGATTTTTTTAAACTATCCACTTTTTGTCTTTAGTTACTACTTCCACTTTGTCCAGTCTGTCGATGCCAGCAAGCCTGGGCGAGCGAAACCGGTCGCTATCGAAATAAAGACAAAAGTGGAAGTAGTTAAAAAACATCGTTTTATTTAATAATTTATTATGTTTTAATTTTGAAGCCTGGGAAAAAAGCATATGAATATTAATTAAATTTTAAATAAAACACTTGTTGCAAACAAATGCGCACCATCTAAAAATAACATTTTGTATTAAATTATTTTTATTTTGTTATTTTATTTTATATCATTGTATTTTATATTATTTGTTTTAGATTTATTTTGTGGATGTTGGAAGATCGAAGTGTGCGCGGGAGATGCTTATTGATGGCGATGAGGTTCGCAACCCATCACGCCGCGTCTCCCGCGGGGCGAAAAGAGAAGGATGGAGTGCCGCATCGGTTAAAATGTGACAGTCCATTCTTTCTGCCTACCCTTTCTGGGAGACGGCGTGATGGTTAGTTAGTTAGTTTAACACTTGTTTTTTACCACTTGAGTATTATATTTTAAACGACTAGTTTCGGAAGCTACAGATGCTTCAATCTACATGTTTCAATATATATTACATCCAATGCGAGCACCCCTGATTTACTCCTGGACGCCTTGCCCATCATCCAACCCTCTGATATTGCCGATGGGATAATCTACGTTCTGAGTATCAAACCGAATGTTCAGGTAAGGTTATGAGCGCAAAAGCAGTGCTGGATAAGGCATATTACAGAAGTAGCGAGTATTACGGACCACGGGCACACCTCTGTGCCCAAATTCACGATCCTAAGTGGAATTTAACTAAATACGTATTTAAAAAAATATTAACCGTTAAAATTTTTATAAACTAACTAACTAACTAACCATCACGCCGTCTCCCCGAAAGGGTAGGCAGAAAGAATGGACTGTCACACTTTTACTGATGCGGCACTCCATCCTTCTCTTTTCGCCCCGCGGGAGACGCGGTGTGATGGGTTGCGAACCTCATCGCCACCAATAGGCATCTCCCGCGCACACTTCGATCTTGCAACATCCACAAAATAAATCTAAAACAAATAATATAAAATACAATGATATAAAATAAAATAACAAAATAAAAATAATTTAATACAAAATGTTATTTTTAGATGGTGCACATTTGTCTATTTAATTTATGTTCCACGAATCCACCGTTTTTTAAATTTAGCACATAATGTAATAACACATAATGTTTTTCCGATGTTGCACATGTTGACATGGACGATCCGGACTTTTGTGTTTATTTAATTTATGTTACACGTATCCACCGTTTTTTAAATTAGCTGTTATATGATTTAATTAATGTTCCACGTATCCACTTTTTTTATTTTGCAGTAATTAGGCACTTAAAACCAACCAACACCAGCAAGAACTTTAAAAGAATATTGAAAAAATTATTCAAATTGTCATTGAAACAAATGAAAAATTTATTTTTACACCTGTCAAAATTCTTTATATAAACAAAAAAACTTGTATAATTTTGACAATTTTTTTTATTGTATCATAAATTATTATTATTTATAGAGTTTTGACAGCAGTTGTCAAAATTCTCCGCATAAATGAAAAAATATTGCAGCACCTGATGATGCCTACAGCGATTGGCGAAACGCTGTTGCGAAAAAAAAAAAAAAAATATTAATAATATTGAAGTGTCGTAGTGTTTCGGGCAAAAGAATATACAGTTTAAAATAATTTATTTTTTATTTTTATTTGGATTATTTAAGTAAAGAACACTCAATTTGTTTGCAAATATCAGATTATTCAAAGTGACTTTCTATCTGCCTGATAACATTTTCAGAGGATCAAGGATCGACACGATTCCTGCATGTCCTTAGTAAAATCCTTTTGTTATAAAATGAGAATCCTTCGTCTAAAAAAAAGGAGTGGCTTAAGCTCACTTTGATGCCTAGTACAAATAAATGTATTAAAACCATTTATTTTTATTGATTTCAGATCGCAGAGTTGACTTTTCAATCGGTTGGTACTTTGCTGTGTGGTTAATACACTTACAAAAATAAACAAATGTACATTAACCGGCGTTAGTATGTAAATTATATTACTCTATATATAATCTACATACTAACGCCATCTATGGAGATTTATGTTTATTAAGCATTAAGCAGAACATCTTTTTAACTCAATGTGAAAGGCTACCCTGCCATTAGCGCATTGTTAGAAGCCGCCTGGAGATGTCACACTCCTATCTATATGCCAAACAATAACCCACGGTGGGTGAAATATAATTATACATTCACAAAAAAAATATTCATAAATCATATCGTACACTCATGTCCATTTCTCCGACTCCTGACATGGCCGACATTTCATATTCAATCGATTGAATCTTGCCATGTTTTCTTGAACTTCCTCTATTTCTTGTTCTGTTCACATTGTTAGCGTATACTTTTTTAAATAGTCCATTGTTTTGGCTGAAACACTATGATACTTCAACATTATGACTGTTAAAATTTATAACACTGTTATAATGTTATGGCAATGGGCTGGACACTTGGCTAGACAGGGTGGCAACAGATGGGCACCCAGGATACTCAGTTGGAGACCATGGGCAAATAGGCCAAGTTACCAAGCAAATAGTAGTTTACAATACAAATTTTTATTAAATTTAGTTTACATCAACTGTTCCAACACTCATTATTTTATAAATTGTCAGCACAGTATTAAAACTAGGCAACTCAAAATTGAGCGACTTTGAGTTAATTAGTTACTTATACGAAGGTGTAGTAAATTATTAAATTTTAAAGTACCATATTTGGTTTTTTATATCGAAATCGACCTCCAGGAAGACCACTCAAAATATGGCGAGACAGTTGGACATCTACATCCCAGGAACAGGCTTCGAGAAATAACAGGACGTAGTCCTAAATAAAAGAACAACATAGAATCTACTGGTTTAAGAATAGAATACTTAGAATTATCCTGGGACCCAGACCTGGTGTTGCAGCGGGAACATGGAGGTATAGGACCAACCAAGAGATCCGTACGATGACCCAGTAGCCCCTTATAACGAGCACCGTGAGAGCCGGTCGCCTAGCATGGATTGGGCACGTATGCCGAGCCGATGAGACCAGAGCAATCAAGACCCTGTACGCGTCTAGACCGACTGGAGTAAGATCTCTAGGAAGGCCTAGACAGCGCCTAATGGACAATGTTCTGGCTGACCTGGCTAAATTGGGCGAATCGGACTGCTGGGAGAAAAAGGCGCAGGATCGAGGAGCTTGGCGAAAAATCATCAAGGAGGCTAAAACTCTTCAAGAGTTGTATGGCCAAGGAAGTAAGTAAGTCCTAAATAAAGCACTCCTGACGAAGGCCGTCCAATCCTGGACGTAGGTCACCAATGGTATTTTCCACTCCCTTTTATCCTGAGCGATCTGCATCCATTCACTTCCCGCACTCTTCCGGATATCGTCGCGCCAACTTAACTGTGGGCGCCCAACTTCACGATTTACTGTTCTCGGGCACCAGCACAGCAATCGCCTTGTCCACTTTTCATCTGGGTCACGAGCGACGTGTCCCGCCCAACGTCACTTAAGGGTTGCGGCCAACTTGATGACGTCGGAGACTTTTGTCCTGGCTCGTATGTCTTCATTCCTGACTTTGTCCCACAAGCTTATACCCAACATGGCTCTCTGTGTGACTCTAAGCTTTTTGGCACTTTTTGTGACATTGGGACTATCTCAATACCATACGTGAACACTGGCAGAACAGGCGTGGAATACTCTCTTTTTTAAGTTGATGGATATTTTCGAATTCTTCAAATACGAGTATATCAAAAATATCAAATTTAGCATTTGATAATTGAGAAAATGTATGTGTGCGTTACCTGTGATGACTTATGGACGCGAGACATGGACGTTAACTAAAAAAGCAATGTACAAAATCAAATTTGCACAACGGGCCATGGAAAGATCCATGTTGGGTATCTCGCTTAGAGACCATATACTCAACGTGGAGATTAGAAGACGCACCAGGGTCACCGATGTAGGGATACGCATTGCGAGGATGAAGTGGCTGTGGTGCCGGTGGGGAGAGCAATCAAACTGCTGAACATGATCGCTTAAATCGCCTTGGACTTAAACTAAAATTGTTGTTTGTAATATCTTTTGAGAAAATAAATTGATTTGATTGAAAATACAATTTAAAATTTACACTTTTCACAATTTATGGCTTATGATGACAACAAACTAATAAACTTAGGGTTACTGCATTGATTGAAACAGAAAGAGGTCCCAACAACTGGATATGAACTCCAAAGGAGGATCTAAAAGATATATGAAATAAACAATATTAAGATAATTAATAAAGGTTTTCTGCTTAATGCTTTCCAATCTTAATAGATGACGCTAGTGTAGAGTAAACTTAAAAATGTAAAGATAGGCGTGGAATCCTACCATATATACAAGTTCCAAAAATTTGTCAGACGTGGTGGTCATAAGGAAAACAAAGGCGGAATGGGGAATGTTGTTAAACATAAAGCGATCGCTCAACCCAACCAATGACAGGTCATAAGTCCTGTAAGCGCCTCGGCCACCGCATTCTGTTCCCAGAAAACAATTTACATCTTCGTCTCTATTGAGATACAATTAATCCTTATAATATTAAGATAAATTTTTGTTATTTTTCTCCGAATACAAGAATCTCATTTTACATACCTCTCTTACGCAGGTATCATACTTATCGAGTTTTTAAAGTGCCAACTCACATGTCATAATTCAAATAAGCAAGCAGTGTTAAAGCTTTTAAAGGGCAAATAATATGAGATACGTTTACAGTATTAAAAGCTTTCTGCAGTAAACACAATTTCATATTTGTTTCTAACATTACCCGCCTAAAAACAGAAAATTAGAAATCATTGCAGAATATTTTATTCCATAATGCGAAATCTTATTTCGCACGTTCAAACATTGGAAAATATATCCCCGAAAGGGTAGGCAGAAAGAATGGAGTGACACACTTTAACCGATGCGGCACTTCATCCTTCTCTTTTCGCCCCCGCGAGAGACGCGGTGTGATGGGTTGCGAACCTCATCAAATATCACAAATTTTATTTATTGTTTCTTGAACAATGATGTAAAACTCCATATTAAATAATTAATACGAATGAAAACGTCAGTTTTCTAGAAGTTTAATTATGTTTTATTAATGCTTTTCAAGGGCGAAACATGTCTTCCCATAAAACATAATAAAACTTTAAAAAAATTGACGTTTTCATTCGTATTAATGAATTATCACAATTTTTTCATAATCGCTTTTTGAGAATGATACAAAGGCTGATTCGCCAAATGATGTTGGCATCGTCAGGAGTTACAAACAAATTGTTGTTATAAAAAACGGAGCGCATGGATAAATAAATAATGTTTAAGAAAGTATACGTCAACGATGTTAATGGAGTAAGCTATCGAGGAAGACCGAGGAAAACAAGACCAAATTAATTAAATTTCAAAGGTTTGCCATGTTAGAAGTCGTAAGAATAGACATGAGTGTATGAGTGTACGAGTACATAGGTGTGTCAGAAAAGATTAGTGTGTTGGTCTATTATCTCTGCTTACCCTTGCGGAGAAACGGCGTGATGTTGTTATTACTGTGTAATTATAATATTAATAGGCAAAAACTCGCATGTAATCAAGAAAGAGTACGAGAATATTTTGAATACATGAGAGCGAGAGAGGAATACTTGTTTGAATTTTGTTCTGATTCTGAATCTAATTTTGAATTATGTTCTGATTGTTGTTGTATGACAGAAGTTTAGAAAACAAAAGGGGAAAAATTTGGTATAGTTAATTGTGAAATAAGGTAGATAAGGGTAGATAAGGCTGCAGCGGTTGGAGGCTGCCTGAAAGATGTCATATGGAGAAACAAGGACATGAGGACTGATAGCAAGGTACGCATTTATGAGACCTGTGTGCGACCAATATGCCATTGAATCGAGGACAGACACTCTCAAGACAAAGAGCATGCTCAGGACAAACCGAGATGAAAAAACTCCGCGCTATAGCTGGCAAAACCCTACGTGATCGATTTAGGAATAGAGCAATCCGAGAAATCTGCGAGGTCGAAGAGAGAGTCTATCAAAAGTGAAGAAGAAGAAGAAGAAGAAGGAATTATCTCTTGCGAACCGGTAAGTTTTCATACATAGCCGTGTGGCAAGCTTTCAAAAAAAGAATGCGGAGTTGACCTTGAATTTTTGTTGCGGGAACAAACCCACGCGATTGATATGAAGTTACGACTTAAAAATGAGTCGGCGTACTCGCATCTTACCGAAAAAAGTCTTTTACTTTTGCCCCCCGCGGACCGATTCCATTACGCCCCTGGGAGCTACTGTCTGAAGAAATACACGCTTAAGAAAATAAAAAGAATATTCCCTATCATAAATATTTGTCCTGTTTGAACGATTCATGATTTGAAGGGAACAATTCACTTTGTTTACTGTTTATTCACCGAGAAGCGAAATAAAACGGGCAATATAGCTAAAATTATGACCTTCTTCCGGCCGAGTGGTAAGTGCTTTGTCTGCCACAACGAAGGTTCGATTCCCGGCGATGGCAGTGTGATTGTGAACTTCTTAGTAAATTATTACTGAATACCCCTATGCTTCGCACAAGACACACTGCGAACCAAATATTCCACCTTCCTGCTTATCGGACTAACTACGCTCAGAGTGCGGCGGTGTACCGGACGTGCGACATGTACAATAAGTGCTTTAATAACATCGATGTGTTCCATCTTAATGAAAGTGATTTTAAAAAATGGTTGGAGCAACCCTTTCGTGGCGAATGAAACTAATTACTCTATTTTTTCTTGTCTTGTCTTTTTCTTTTTTTTACATTTTGAAATTATATTTCATCCTTAATTATTCATTATTACTAATACTACTAGTTTTCTCTTTAACTTATCAAAGTGTTCCTTTATTCTTCCTATATATTTAACCTTATGTCAGTTGTTATATAATATTTGTGGTAGCATGTAATTGGCCTTGTTTCGTTGTCTCTGTGTGTTTATATTGATATACTCGTACTGTAATTGCTGTTTGTTACCCTCAATAATAATAAAAAATAAAAAATAAAATAATAAAAAATAAAAACGACGACAAATTGACGACCTTCGTGGCAGAGCGGTAAGAGCTCCGACTTCAATACCGAAGGTCCCGGGTTCGATTCCCGGCGATGGCAGTGTAATTATCACACTGTCTTTGGTCTGGTGTAGAATTCACGTGACAATAAAATGGCGATAGATTGGCTACCTATCACATGTCACGAGAATCAATATAATAGCTATAATAATAAATTGTATACAGTAATTGGGTTCAAACGACCTGCTGTATACATAAAAAAAAAGCTTTTTTATGAAAATATATAGTACGAGTATATTAATAAATACCTTAAACTATCTAAAAAAAATGCATTTTAATAAAGCCATTTATTAAAAATAGGTAAAATATTTATGTATATAATTATTATTCTTCTTCTTCTTCCTTGTTGTAGAACTATGTGGTCTTTTCTCCAGAGTGTTGTTCCTCCTGTGAGTTAGATTCCCAGCTGTCCTTTCATATTTTAGGAGGTCTTCCACGAGGAAGAGTCCCATGAGGCTGATTATGCAATGCAATATAGGGGAGTCTGGTGGTGTCCATTCTTTGAACATGACCGTACCAGTTCCTTTTTCGCTGTCTGCTCCATCTTATAATATCCTCAACCTCACATATCTCTCTTATTCTGGTGTTCCTCACGCGATCTCTTAGTGTCTTGCCTGCTATCGTCCTCAGTGTCTTCTTCTCGGAAGTCCTCAAAACTTGTTTGGTCCTTACTGAGTCTGCCCTTGCTTCGACGCCATATGTTATTATTTGTCTTACGCATGCTTTATAGATTCTCATCTTACTTTTAATGGGTATGCCTTTGTTTTTCCATATTGTGGATTTTAGATCGCCAGAGATTGCAGCTGCTTTGTTTACTTGTGCTTGTATATATTTATTCCCGCAGATCAGCTGTTTTTTTCGATAGAGATCGTCATGTTGTATTTCTTATAGGCGTGATGTAGTCTGTCTAGCATTTTTTGTAAGTCATTATTGTTTTCAGCTATGATTATAGCATCGTCTGCATAACATACCACATTGAAAATTTGCTCTCCCATCCTATATCCCAGTTGTAGCGATTGGGTCTCCTCTAGTTGAACTCCTCCTAAACGGCTGGACCGATTTCGAAGAAATTTTGTGTTCGTTGGTTTGGTTAATTTTCTGAATGATATATTTACTGGCACTACCCAACTGATTTCTTGCTGGGTATGCTGTACTACCAATCATTGGAAATTAGACGAACTATCCACCTGCGTGTTCATTTTTTTCAACTGATTCGTGGTCGAATATATAACTCTGATATTTTGAATGACTTGACTTTGTTTGTCCCCCACAATTATCTGCGACAAAGGCAACATAGATTATTTCACCTGCCACTGTGTAGAACCAATCTACCTAAGGTAATGCCCGTGGGCAGGGCAATAATCCTATTAAACCGCATCTCTTCGGATGTGGACATTTTTCACGATAGTGAGGCTACCCTCAGAAAGCATCTATCCCTTATGTATTAAATTGATATTTGCTTCTCTTCTTATTGTACAAAAATGTTTATCTTTACCAAACTGTCTCGAATATTTTTTTAAATTGTCTTCTGTTTTTCATTTTTTCTTACTTGCTCTGATTTGTTTTCTTATTATATTATTTGTAATTCTTTTTATAAAATTTGTTAATATTATTTTGTGTAGTGTGATTATAAACGATTTGGATTTGTTATTATTCTGTGTTGTTTATAATTTTTTGAAAAAATTGAATTGAATTGAATTACTTGCAGGAGAAATAATGTGTTTAATACGTTTGGTATGGATATTGAAATGATCACGGTCCGCCACTGCGCAGCGATGCTGATGATGAACCGTTTAGACTCGATCGTTTATAAGGCTTTAGAGTCTGAGCGGATAATGGTAATACAGCAGTCGCGGAGGCCTCGCGCTCGATACTATTTCGCCCCCGAATCTAATTTGTTCGCTGTCAAACTGTATTACTACACACACTCAAATTCAATTACTCGGAAGGTCGCAGCCAACTTTGTTCAAATCTTTATTTATTGCCTTATTTGCGGGATGTATCGCGGACCGCTGTTTATGGGGTTTCCGCACTTTTCCGCGCGTCGCCGCTTCAATAGTTGGACACTTGCGTTTGTTGGAACTTCGTTTGTTTTGTTTCAAGGTGAAATACCCCACAGTAAATATTACGTAAATCTTCGATCGTCTCTCACGTTTATGAAGCTTTTTCCAAAATTGAAAAATTGTCTGTAATTTTTTTTCTTGAACAAAACTTATTCTTATTTTTTTTTAATAAAACCCTTGTGGCCTGACATTTAAGATTTGATTGATTTGATCATGCCACAATTTCCTCGGTCTTTCTCTATATCTTGACGACCTTCGTGGTTGATTGGTAAGTGCTTTGACTGCCATTCTGAAGGTTCCGGGGAACCAGCGAACTGCCTTCGGTCTGGAGTAGAATTCACGTGACAATAAAATGGAGATAAATTAGCTACCTATCACATGTTACGAGAATCACTATGATAGCCATAATACCATTTGCATCGATTTGGCTCATGCAGTCGTGATGTAAAGAGCGATTCAACAAAATAATAATAATAATAATCTTCTTCTGTTAACATTGTTAACATATACTTTCTGCATCATTCTTTGACGAAGTCATATACTTTTGAAAAAAGCAAAAAATGGAATAATGTATTATTACTAACCAACCATAACTCAGTCTTACGAAGGGGTAGGCAGAAAGAATGCACTGTCACACTTTTCTTTTCTGACATACTTATCTCGCTTCCTCAACATTCATACATCGTGTAATGCACGCACGTCGATTTCTCAGACTTCTCACGTGGCCGATATTCAATATTAGATTTATTTGATCGTGCCACGTTTTCTTCGGTATTCCTCTTTTTCTATTATAGTTCCAATTACATCGATAACATATCCTTTTTTTTGGTTTTTCTTCCCATATGCTCAAACAATCAATATGATCTTTTCATTATTTTGTTCATTTGCACTTTATTGACTTCCTATATTTTCATTCGATAATACACGGTTTTCTACACATTCTTCTAAGATATCTCATTTCTGCTGCATTTATTCGACTTTCATCCTTCTTTTGCCAGTTCCATGTTTCGCTTCTATACACAAAAACACACTGCACTGCCATTTTAGCTTTTTGGATAGGCTTTTGTTTGCGATGACAACTTTAAGTGCACCATTCACTTTGTTGCCTGCCCCATCCCTTCTTTCAATATCACTCTCCACTCGCCCATCCTTTGTAAATATACCATCTAAATATACAAACTCATATACTTGTTACAGATTTATTATTAGTAGCTTGTTAGGCAATATTTCAATTTACATATACATCCGTGTTTACAAAAGTTCTAAAAATATATATATTTACTAAGCCGAAGTTATATATTGCGAAGAGTGAGAGAATTTCTAGCAATTTTAGTGGGTAAATCAAAGATAAATATTTTGAAACGGAATTTAATTTAAATTTGGAATGTTTATATATCGAGACGAAAGCAAACACCAATGGCGGGAAAAAGAAATTGGCGAAAATCGAAATGCTCTCACTGGCGCGAACTGTTTTCTAAAATGTACGTATTTCGCGTTATATATTGTATTACATATGTTTACTCGTACATATGTATCAAATTACAGTGGAGAACATTTTTTAAATTTCAAACTTACATTTTCTACGCATCTACAACAACAAATCTTCACGCCGTTTCTCCGAAGGGATAGGCAAAGATAATGGATCGCCACACTACTCGATATATCTCGAGGTATCTCTACACGAGGGAGTATGGTAGTTATCCGTGGCTTTTTCCCACGGCATTTCTTTTAAGAATGCTTGGAACCAATTCTTTACAGCTTCGAAGAGATGGACATCTCATTAACCATTTCTTTAAATTAATCAGGGGATATTTCGAGAACTCGGCCGTGCTAGAGGGTGTTGGTCTATTTGTCCCTGATATATTTCTCCGACAGCGATAGCACAGATTGTTTTACTTACCGGCCACCAGAACCAATCTGCCTATGGTGACAACGGTGGGAAGAGCAATTAGTCTGCTGAACGCGGTCTCCTCGGAGATCGACGTCTTTCATATTAGTGAAGGAACGTTCAGGAGACAAATACTCTGGACTTATCTAAAACTAATTATCACCACCTTTCTTAATTATCATCAATTAAGAAAAAAAATAAGACTAAAAAAGAGTTATATTTTGAGACGCCTATGTTCTGTACACTTCAAAATAAATTGAATCATGAAAAAAAAACAGTTGTCAGCGTCTTACTAAATGTAATTACTTTACCATAAAATTACCGGTCATCTGGGTATGGATAATTTAAGTTAATTGATAGTGATTTTCTTTTTTTACTGAAGCGCCGATAAAATAAGAATTATCCAACAATGTAAAAATCATTGTTCGGGATCAGTTTAGTGGACAGAGTGAGAAACACCACTATTAGAGCCAGAACAGGAGTGTCGGATATCATCGGAAGAGTGGCAGCGCTAAAATGGCGCTGGGTAGGCAATGTGGATAAAAAAGTATTTTAATTAATAAAAAAACTTAAATATATATGAAAAATGAATGAATGGAAGAAGCCGAGGAAGGCCAAGAAAGACATGGAATGACAACATTAATCAATTATTGAAAGGCAGCCAAGTTCGAAGTAGGAACAATCAACGAGCGTGCATGTCACGATTTGTAAATGAAGAAGAGGCGCGAGAGTTATGTCAGGATAGAACAGTGTGGCGTTTCATCCTCTCTGCCTACCCCTCTAAAGAAACGGCGTGATGATTAATAAGTTAGTTTTCATAAATATTTTCGGACACCTTTCGAAGGTTTTAGACTTTCATTAATTAGGACGCTGAATCTAATCATCTCGGATTTGGACATTTTCAGTGTCAGTGAGGCAGTATTCATAAAAAAAATATTGCAAATTCTGGAAAGAGTACTGCCTCACTGACGTCGACATATTTGGATTCCTTCTGATATTTATGATTTTTTGGTCTCATATTGTTTTATCTTATCTTTGTAACACCGTTTTGTGTCCAAATGAGTCGCCTAAATGTTTTTTGTGTTTGTAATGTCTCATTTGTGTATCATGTATAAATAAATAAATTATAGTTATCATAGAGATTCTCGTGACATGTGACAGGTACCTAATCTATCGCCATTTTACTGTCATGTGAATTCTACACCAGACCAAAAACAGTGTGACAATCACATTGCCCTCGCCGGGAATAAACCCGGAACCTTCGGGGTGGCCAGTAAATGCACTTACCACTCGGTCACGATGGTCGCCATCATCTGGAGAACGAGAGAAAAATCTAGAGAATAGAGAGAGAGACGGCCAGGGACAGGAGTCAGTTGAGGACTGTTGTAGAGGAGGCCAAATCTCACATCGGGTTTAGCGACGAGAAGAAGAAGATAGCTAACATAAGTTGATTATCTATCAATGCACCATTTACAAGATTACCCATATTACGGCTAAAAAGCAAGGAGAAAAGACAATGCGAAGAAGTAATCTAATTCACATTTACGCACCGCTAAGTATTGGAGGACAAAATCGTATTTTTCCGAACGCGGCTCACTTCATTTTTGTTTATATAACCATTTCCGGCGCCCAACTGCTGTGTTGGCGAAAGCTCGGCGCTCGCAGCACGACGTCCCGGCGCGACTTCCGCTCGGCGCCGACGCTCAAATAAGGGAACAAGAAAATTTAAATAACGAAGACTATTTAGATAAGCTTATCCTTTAGAAGTTAATAGAAAAATGCGATGAACAGCGGTTTATTTGTCTCATTATGTATAACTTAAAGAATTTATGTACAATGGATGCTGTAATATATTTTTGGGCGAATCGCTCTTTACATCATTACAGCACTAGCTAAATCGATGTGAAGAATATATATTATTTATTGTAGGGTAACATACAGTGATTGTTCATACAAATGCAAAATGAACAAACTAACAGTTAAATGAAGACATTGAAGGTTACCCGCCGCTTACCCGAAGCTGTTAAAGGACGCAGCAGCGCCCCTTCGTCAGCTTCGCTCAAACAAAATAGGTCACCCTCTCGCCCCGTTCGTGATCGCGATGTTAAGGGTATAGCTATTATATAATATTGATTCTCATAATATGTATAATAATGTGTAGCTAATCTATAGTAATTTTATAACTAACTAACTTACTAACTAACCATCACGCCGTCTCTCCGAAGGAGAAGGCAGAAAGAATGCCACACTTTAACCGACGCTACACTCTATCCTTTTATTTTTGCCCCCGCGGGCGACACAGTGTGATGGGTTGCGAACGTCATCGCCACCAATAGTCAACAAAATAAATCTAAAACAAATAATATAAAATACAATGATATGAAATAAAATAACAGTATAAAAATAATATAACACATAATGTTCTTTTAGATGGTGCACATGTTGTCAGCTGGACGATCCGGATTTTTGTGTTTATTTAATTTACATTCCACGTATCTACCGTTCTTTTACATTTCTGTAATAAGACACTCAAAACAACCCAACTCTAGCAGGAACTTCAAAATGAGATTTTGAATTTGGAATTAAATTTAATATAATTTATTCCCCCACGTATCCACCATTGTATTGCCATTTTATTATCACGTGAATTCTATACCAGACCAAAGATGGTGTGAGGATCACATTGTCATTGCCAGAAATCGAATCCGAGACCTTCGACGTTACAGTTATAGCTCATGTCACTATGATCTTTAAAATAATTGTGAATACATATACAAATACAAAATACATATACAAAAAATATTTTTACGTTATTAATAATTAATATGAGTGAAAACGTCCGTTTTTAGAGGTTTTATTACATTTTTTGGGAATGACATGTTTCGCCTTGATATGATTTATTTTGATAATTAAAAATTATAATGCAAGACTTATATCATTTCCATAAAGTATAATAAAACATCTTAGATCAAGCAAAGGTTGAAACGCTGAAGATCGTTATGATTAATTTGTAAATTCACAGTGTTTTAAACATTAAGTTAAGGAAAGAAAACAAAATTCCACGTAAATAAATCCAAATTTAAAAAGCTACAAGATAAATGAAAACAAAAAAAAATTGAAACAAAATTTATTTATAATTATGTATTTAGTGTGCTTCCACTTGTGTGTATGTTCGACCGGTTTCGGCAGCTTTCTGTCATCTTCTGGTGGAGAAGATGGCAGCAAGCTGCCGAAACCGGTCGAACTTAAACACAAGTGGAAGCCACTAAATACATAATAATAAAGATATTTTGAATAAAAAATTAAATTAAAAATTAAAAACATTAGCTGTATGATTAATTCTCATAATAACTGACGTAATTAAATAAGCAAAACAAATTGTTGTAACGAAACTTTTCTTTTCAATTTCCTCGACCTAGTTCACTAAATGAAAACAAGAGATTTTTCCTTAAAACGGATTCGGAAACTTCTTCCAAAGTGCGACCTATGTATCACACTAGTTATTGTAATTACTTGTAAAAGTTGGTAATAGGCAACACGATTTCATACTCAGAACTGGTCCGTCCAAATAAAGTTTATCTAACTACTGTCTGGTCCTAATTAAGTTTTGGGGTTTTTGTTGTTAGTGGCTACTGGATCCAAGGATTAGTGGGCACATGGGTATACACAGTTTCACTTAAATTTTACAATTCGCTAATGGCTCTAGCTATTGAATATAATGGTTTAAGAAATTAGACAAATTGAGTTATATACATAACTAGCTGACCCGGCAAACGTTGTTCTGCCATATAAATTGCTTAAAAAATCGGTGAAACCGTTTCGAAGCAGTGTGACCACAAACACCGTGATACGAGATTTTTATATATATAGGTTAATTGAATGGAATTCAAATGCAATAATGGCCGAAAACTGAATGAAAATTGGTAAAAACTCGATAAATGCCGATAAATAGCGACGCACAGTTACCACAGTGGCCGCCAACAAAAGGACCGCGCAGGCGCAAAGGATAGTGCACACCAACACCATCTACTGGCATTACAGGAAACCAACATACAACGCCATGTTCATTTTCGTTGTTCCACTCCGTACCATACAAACTAATTTTCGTCGAAATTATTTATTTCGTGACTTTTCCCGATGTTTTAATAGTTATTCTGTTATCCGGGATGGAGATAAATCCAATAAATCAAAGATCATCAAAATTGATCCAGTCGTTCTCGAGTTATAAATGGTATAACTAACACGACTTTGTTTTATATATATAGATAATTAGAGATATTTTAGCCACTCAAAAATATAAACTAACAACAAGAAGATAAACTACACAGCACAAAAATTAAGATGTTGAGGTTGGTGGACGAGGTAACGTTTCTCGTCCACAGGAACATCTATATTCGCGTCAGTTTCACAGTGAGGTCAATCTAGGTAGACCTACGAGTGTCCACAAATAACTCCACCCCAATCTTGCTCCACGGTATTCCCCTTGTGACCACGACCAGCTTCTGCTACCTCGGTAGTATGATATCAGGTTTGGAAGCTACGGAGGAAGATGTAGCCATCAGACTCAACAAGGCAAGTGGAGCTTTCGCTATGCTTCGCCTTGTATGGCGTTCCAGTATCATTTCGAGAAAGCTCAAGCTCCAAATATTCAGCAGTAGCGTTTAAAGCGTACTGCTATATGGATGTGAGACTTGGAAATCTACCGCGGACGATATTGGAAAACTCCAGGTGTTTAAAAAAAGTGCCTTCGATCAATATTCAAGATCTATTGGCCCCAAACAGTGTCAAATGCTGTTTTTTGGACCATAGCAGGCGAAAAGCCAATTAGAGAACAAATTGATAGACGCAAATGGCAGTGGATCGGTCACACTCTGAGACGGAACCCAGCCTGCATCGCTCAGGGCGCACTAGACTGGTCCACTATTTTTATTACTTTTGTTTTTTTATACTTTTATCTCCGTGAATCGAAACCGAGACTTTTGGTGTAGCAATCATAGCTGTTGTCACTCAGCCACGAAAGCCATTAATATACTAATTATATTTGTTTATTGTATAAATATAAATTTAATCCTTTATATTTGCTGGAAACTTTTACGTGTCGCTATGTGAGACCAACATTAACGCGGTGGCCAAAGCCGCGGACAACTTCGTATAGTGGCTGTGTGACGTAGTTCCCCGTCCAAAGTGTTGAACTGTTTTGATGCCTTATACTAGAATTAATCTCGATCTTTGGAGAACTTGATCACTCCCGACATCTACCCCTCCTCCCTTCAGCTGATCTTGTTATCCGCTGATAAAAGGGTAACAACGGACGCTTCTCAATCAGTTATTACACACAAAAGGCACAATACACATTAGTAAAAAAAAAAAAGTATATTTTTAAAGATTCAATCCTAAGGATTATTTTGTTGCAAAGTCTATAAAGATTTTGCAGGTTATTGGGATGTCACTTAGGCATTTTCAATACACAACAGAAGAACCAACGTTTCCTCTATCTCTAGGTTTCTCTTCATATACATCATTACAAACTCTTCCATTATTATTATTTTTATTTTAGATTATGTTATTGTTTCCAATAAATTCACTTTGTTACCCGCACCAACCCTTCTTTCGACGTCAATATCAGTTCGGCCATCCGCTGTACACATGCTACCTAAATTAATAATTAATACAAATGAAAACGTCTGGTTTCTAGAAGTTTGAGAATACTTTATGTGAGCGACATGTTTCGCCTGACATTGGATAATGCCTTGAACAGGCGAAATATATCATTCACATAAAATCGAGTTTTACACCCTTTATTGAATAAATATAATTACACTCTGAATTACAACACTTTTTAAAATTGTATACATTGATAAAGGTTACTCGTAACCGAAACATGTCTGAGTTCAGTGAAAATAAACGTGTTGTAATACAAAGCTTTTTTTTTTAAAGACTAACATCAAAGATTTAAATCAACGATATTAGAATTTATTTTACAATCTTCAATGTGAGCAGAAAATAGCTCATTATCATGAAGAAGGAATCTGGTCGTGTCCAGGCTCGAACCCAAGTCCCCTGGATCAGGAGCCAAGCGTTCTATCCCCTAGACCACCACCCGATTATAATTCTATTTATTCAAATATGAATCCACAACACAAAGTGAAGGCGAATAAAGAAGAAATTTTACATACTCGTTCAAGAATCAATAAATAAGTATGATAATTCTTAAGTGTGTTTTTTTGATTGACTATGAATACGATTTGCCACGTACGTAGGTAAGAATAAAGACAATATCGCTTATTTTACTAGCGGAAAGTTTTGAAAACATAAGGAATTATTCTATCAAGAGGAGGATTTAATACTACTGACGAAATATTGTTTGGTTTGGATGTGCGAGCGAGAGATGCTGTGGAGTGAGATGGACCATCGAGAACAAGATGGATGATATTTATAATCGCTTTAAGTGAAAATACATCGGCGAGAACATGAATGTCGAAGTAACTTGTTTTTTATGTAATTTTTCGATGAAAATATAGTAAATCTTAAAGCTGCTTAAGGATAAAGGAAGCCTTGAAAATAAAAGAAGGAACTAATTGCACATTAATTGTTTGTATAACAATGATGTAAATATCCCCCTTTCCTCCTTCCTTGTTATCAAAATAAATTAGTGTATTATCTTGACAGACATTACAAACAATATTATTATTGAATTCATCCATTGAGTACAGGTAAAATATAATATATACAATATAATACCTATTGGGAGATGGCTATTGGTGGCGATGAGGTTCGCAATCCTTCACACCGCGTCTCCCACGGGGGCGAAAAGAGAAGGATCGAGTGTCGCATCGGTTTAAGTGTGGCAGTCCATTCTTTCCGCCTACGCCTTCGGGGAGATGGCGTGATGGTTTGTTTGTTGTTTTATTTAATACTAGAAACGAACGAGAGATGGTTCGACATTAGAAAAAAAAATTCTCTAAAGTCAAGAGTATTTGTCTTCTAAACGTACTTTCACTAAAATGAAACACGTCAATCTCCGAGAATACTATTTCAGCAGACTAATTGCTCTTTCCACCGATGTCACCAGAGGCAGGTTGGTTTTGTGGGTCGGCAGGTAAAACAATCTATGCTGTCGCTGTCGGAGATATTTATCAGTGAAAAAAAAACAGTATCCTTCGGCACGACCGAGTTCTCGAAATATCTTCTGATTAATTTAAAGAAATGTGCTATGACTTATGACCTATGCCGTCTGAAATTCAGAGGAGGGTTGCTCTTCCCGTGAGGTGGTAACGGGTGTTATGAGGTTGATTTTAACTCTCGCAGAATATTTTGGACGCATAGTCCGGAGAGATTAGGACAACCTTGAAGGCAACCACAAGGACGATCACCGAGCTGCTGGTCCGATCAAATCAAAGAGCACACTGGTCTCTCATTACCTGCAGCCTGGAGACTGATGGGTGACAGGAGCGAATGGCGTGCCATGGTCAATGGTTTACATGATGGAAACGATCCTCAATCACGAGGAATACGACTAGAAGAAGATTCTATTCAATACGATAATATGTTTATAACCCAACATAATCAAAAACATTACCGTAGGCCCTGCCGCGAGTCACAATGTTTACTTACCCTTCAATCACGTTCTATAAACCACCCTGCTCGACCTTAATCCTATCTCAATTGGTTGATATGTAATTACAATACCATTCCCCTATCCCTATTGACAGATGAGACACTTAGATCGTTTCCAGATCAAACATTTGCATTGGTAGGAAGATTATTAACATCGCTACCTGCCTATTGTAATGGCGGATTTCCGAAAGTAATTTGTGGTCGAAGCAAATTTCAATTAATTTTAAGCAATCATTATACTTCTTCTTCCGTCTCTTGTCAAGCCTCCTTGACGACCGCTATAACTTAAAAAAAGCTTATTTATTGTTTCTTAAGCAATGATGTAAGACTCCATATTAAATAATTAATAAGAATGAAAATCAGTTTTCTAGAAGTTATATTATATTTAATGGGAATGACATGTTTCACTCTACTAAGGCATTATAAAATGTCAATTTATAACGCTTTAGAACATTTTATAACGCTTTAGAACATTTTATAATGTTATAATTAACATTTTATAATGCCTTAGAAGGGCGAAACATGTCATTCCCATAAAATACAATAAAACTTCTAGAAAACTGACGTTTTTATTTGTATTAATTATTTAAAAGAGCTTCTTTTTGTTCTTCTTCTGATTGAAGATCTTGCGATCTATTTATGCAGGATATCAACTTTCTTCCTGTGATGAAGATGATCAGCCTTCTCTCCATCTCTTTGGAGTCTCATGCATCACAATCTTAGGAATTCTTGCTGGATCCATTCTCTCGATGCGATCCCTCCAGAATCGCCTTCTCTGTCTACTCCATCTCACTATGTCATAAATTTTGCAGGATTTACGAATTTATTCATTGGGTATCTCCTATATCTAAAAGTTCTCCCCACAACAGGTTGCAACAGTCTCATTTCTGCAACCCTTAAAGTCTACTCTCTGCTCTTGCTTCGATTCTGTAAGTCATTATGGGCCTGCTGCATATTTTATAAAAATCGTAAAATGATTTTAAACTATTTGAAATATATTTGTGTTTAATTGTGTGTAGTAACTTTCACTACTACTTCAACTAAACATATTAAAAAGAAACACTACTTTTATTCAAACGCATTAAGAAGGAATACTATTTTCAACCAAACATATTCAAAAAGGGAAAACTGCTTTTAACCAAACATATTCAAAAAGAGAACATTATTTTCAACCAAACATATTCAAAAAGGGAAAACTACTTTTAACCAAACGTATTCAAAAAGGGAAAACTACTTTTAACTAAACATATTCAAAAAGGGAATTCAACCTTTAACCAAACGTATTCAAAAAGGAAACACTACTTTTAACCAAACATATTCAAAAAGGGAACACTTCTTTCAACCAAACAAATTAAAAAAAGGAACACTGCTTTTAACCAAACATATTCAAAAAGGGAACACTGCTTTTTACCAAACATAATCAAAAAGGGATCACTTCTTTCAACCAAACATTTTCGAAAAGGGAACACTTCTTTCAACCAAACGTATTCAAAAAGAGAACACTACTTTCGACCAACATATTCAAGGAACGAATAAAAAAAAACAGAGCAGAGTAAGTACTTATATACACGCTAAATATAAAGTAAAATTCGTGCTTCTCTTCAAAGACTGTAGGTAGCTACGCATTTAAGGGAAAATTTGTAATTAGTGTAATCAAATAACCACTGCCTGTGTACATAATAATAACGGCTGTCGGCATGTGGAGCGAAGTTCTTACGAGATATTAGTTTTCTACGAACACCGCAATACTGGATTTTACCCCAAAATTTAATAACATATCTTGCCGACTTTTCAAAGTTAAACCATATCTTCAGCGTTTACTGCGAGGGTTGAGGTTGTGTGAGTGAACTCAGCACAAGACGTGTAATATATTTGTGTATTTTTTCAACGCTTTGAAACCCAAACGATTTTGAATTCGTATTAAGTTGTCGCTTTGAGGCCGAAGTTGTAATTCAAAATTTCTAATATGCCCTTTTGAAACTTGTGCGATATACAAAATATCTATGAAATGTATGAAGTTTGTCGCTTTAAGGGGGATAGCCTCTGTCGGCCGAAAAAGTAAGCGATTTTCGGGAATTTTTTTGACCTAGTTATTTAAGAAATATTGAAATTGCGTTTTCTTTATTTTATTGAATGTACATTCAATATCCCTATGGCCCTAATCTAAAATATATATATAAAAATGCAACTATCAGAGTAATATTCAATGAAGACTGATCGATAGACAAGATACAGATTAAGATACAGATTACAGGGAACCCGACAGGGATATACAATATCCCCAAAACATTTCACTTTAGCCCTCGAATACATTTTCAAAAATCTGAACCGGGAAACTAAAGGAATCCGTGTTGATGAAAAACATTTAAACCATCTACGTTTTGCCGACGACATCGCACTCGTGAGCAACACTCCGGAGGAACTAGCTGAAATGCTGAAACCTGGCAAAGACCAAGGTGATGGGCACGGAAAGGTTTGAAATCAACGTGGACGGCAACAGAATTGAGAATGTCCAAGAATATACATACCTGGGACACAATTTTCGATTAGGCCGAGATAACCAAACCGCAAAGCTAAAAAGAAGAATTGGACTAAGCTGGGCGGCTTTCGAAAACATGAGTTACTGGATCTAAAATGGGCAGGTCACGTAATCAGAATCTCAGTCGAAAAGTGGAAAAGAAGATTGCTGACTTGGAGACCGTGGAAAACAAGGAGAAGTGCAGGGCAACCGCAACTACGGAGGAAGGATGATCTGAACAGACACGTCGGAATAACCTGGATGCAGTCTGCACAGGACAGAGTGACATGGAAGCGAATGAAGGAGGCCTTTGTCCAGGAGTGGACGGGAATAGGCTGAGGAAGAAGAAGAAGAAGAAGACATTCAATATGGTTTTTGTTATTTTTCTACTGAAAAATATTAAAAAGTAACAAAGTTATCAGCGTTGCTGTAGAGTCTTAAAAATTCATGGTCGCATCGATTTCTCGAAAAGGGGTTCTCTGAAAAAATAAAACCAAAGTTCGTTATCATTTGTATAAATGTACTCGTAGTTATCGTTATTTTTTTTATTTTGATTTTTCACAAAATAGCGATTGATAGAAAAATGAAATTTTTATTTTATTTTAAAAATATTAAAAATAGCCATTTCAAAAACAAATAAAACAACCCAAAAAGCTGAAAATCGGTTAATAATTGCTCGAGTTATCGATTCGACGAGTTTAAAAAAAAGTTTTAAGAAAAACGCGTTTAAAGTTTTTAGTCCATTTCTATTACTATAAAATCATGTATCTTCTAAAATCGAAAAATCTCTTAAGCGTTCCTGATATTATATACATAATATTTAATTGTACTCAAAAGATGTCATAAACTACAATGTATTTTTTGTTTGTAATAACTTTTGAGAAATTAAACTGATTCGATTTATTTGGATGTTTTCTGAAAGTTAAAAATATTATGTTAAACTGCAATGAAATAAATACACAACGGTATTTTTGTACCGACCCTTTTGTATGGAAGCGAAGCACGGAACTGGCAAAAGAAGGATGAAATGAGATCTCTTAGACGTGTTGATACTCTGTGTATGATAGAGTGTCGAATGAAAATATAATAAGTGAATGCTGTGCGAATGATGGTGTTATGAACAAAATAATGAAAGGATCATTAAGATGGTTTGGACATATGGAAAATATAAACGAAGAATGAATGGTAAAAATAATGTATGTTAGCGATGTAAATGGATCTAGAAATAGATGAAGACCGAGGAAAACGTGGCACGATCAAATAAATCGAATATTAAATGTCGGCCACGCGAGGAGTCTGAGAAATCGACGCGCGTGCATGACACGATGTATGAATGTAGAGGAAAAGAGAGAAATATATTTAAAAAAAAATGTTGCAGTCTGTTCTTTCTACCTACCCCTTAAGGGATACGGCGTGATGGTTAGTTAGTTAGTTAGCTAGTTTTATGATTTAATAAAACAAAAATTCGAACTATTAAAAGTTTTATTCAACTTGAAAGTAGGATTCTTCAACAGTTCAACTTTACGTTTTTAAGATACTTAAGCATATTATTCTATTGTAATTTTTGCTCTCTTGTATGGTAAATACTCTCAATTTTTATTTCGCCGCTCCAATATATTTCCACACAAGAAGCCCCTTACCATTTTCATTCATCCAATTGCACCTTTCATCTCTGCTACTCTTTATTCTTCTGCCTGTCACACCTGTCACGGGAGTGTCGTCAAATATTAGGTGCCTCACAAATTTCAACCGTTTCTTTTTTCTGAACGAGACAGAGAAATACCATATTTTTGCAAAAAAAAAAACTATAATTTATAACACGATAATTTTTGATAATCAAATGATTTTATTGAAATCTCCTGGTGGAAGTTCATTTTAAATAATAACAATATAAAACTGTAATTTTAACTACTTACATTTTTGTCTTTATTGCATAAAGGTGCATAATATTGCATAATGTATGGCAAAAGAAGGATGAAAGTAGAATAAATGCAGTAGAAATGAGATCTCTAAGATGAATGTGTGACAAATCTGTATATGATAGAGTGTCAAATGCAAGTATAAGAAGTGAATGTGGTGCGAATGAAAGTGTTAAGAACAAAAAATTAAAGGGTCATTCAGATGGTTTGGACACACGGAAAGAATGAGTGAAGACAGAATGGTAAAGAAGGTATATGTAAACGGCGTGAATGGATCTAGAAATAAAGGAAGGCCAAGGAAAACGTGGCACTATCAAATCAATCAAATATTAAATGTCGGTCATGTGAGGAGTCGGAGAAATCGACGTGCGTGCATGACAAGATGTATGAATATAGATGAAGCGAGAGAAGTATATCAGGACAGAACAGTGTGGCGTTCCATTCTTTCTGCCTACCCCTCCGGGGAGTCGGCGTGATGGTTAGTTAGTTAGTTAGTTAGTTGTCTTTATTTCACCAGGCTCGCTGGCATCGACAGACTGGTACCACTTTTCCAAACTTACTCCTTTATATACATACAGATACCGATTTTTGTAAAGAAACTTGCTTTCCACCCCAGATCTGTATGTAGGTATATAAAGGAATAAGTTTGTAACAGTGGCACCAGTATGTCGATGCCAGCGAACCTGGCAAAACCGGTCGCTTTCAAAATAATGACTAAAATGGAAGTATATAGGTTAAAAACATCAGAATGAGAACGTAAGTTTTCTAGAAGTTTTATTATATATAAGATAACGCTCTTCTAAGACATTATCAAATGACATTTGCCTTAGAAGGGCGAAACATATAATAAATATAATAAAACTTCTAGAAAACTGACATTTTCATTCGTCTTAATTATTTCATAAGGAGTTAAACTCCATATTAAACAATTAATACGAAACAAACAATAAATATGTTTACATCGTTCTCCCGATGATAAAGGTGTAAAGCCTACATATCATGTGGCAGACAAAAAACTCAAAAGAGAAAAAAACAGTGTTTTAATTCATAAATAAATTATCATTATTAAATTCCATATTGTTAACGCCTTATGTTTATCTAAAATTAATTGAGAAAATGATGAAAGTATAATAAATGCAGTAAAAATGCTCTTAGACGAATTCGTGGTAAATCTGTATATAATAGTGTTTTAAATGCAAATTTGAAAATGAATGCAGCGAGAAAGAAAGTGTGAAAAAAAAAATCAAATATAAGAAATGAATGCAGTGTGATATGGAACGAATGGATGAGGAAGGATGGTTAAAAATATATATTCAAGTAGTGTGAATGGGAAAAGAAGTCGAGGAAGGCCAAGGAAGACATGGCATGACCAAATTAATGAATTACTGAAAGGCGGCCATGTTCGAAGAAGGAACAATCGACGAGCGTGCATATCACGATGTGTAAATGTAGAAGAGGCGTGAGAGCTATGCCAGGATAGAACAATGTGGTGATCCATCCTCTCTGCCTACCCCTCCGGGGAAACGGCGTGATGGTTAGTTAGTTAGTAAGTTGGTGAATGAAAGTGATATGAACAAAATAATGAAAGGATCATTAAGGATTACATGGAAATAATAAAATAATAAAGAATAGTAAAGAAAGCATGTGTCAACGACGTGGCACGATCAAATCAATAAAATATTAAATGTCGCCTACGTGAAGAGTCGGAGAAATCGACGGGCATGCATGACACGATGTATGAATTTTTAGGAAGAGAGAGAAGTATGTTGGGAAAGAACAATGCAGCGGTGCATTTTTTTGCTTGCCCTTTCGGGGAGACAGTGTGATGGTTAGTTAGTTAGCTTTTTATCATAATAAATTTTAACCTTGAGATCTTACCTGCAGGATATGTGTTACAATGGCGAAATTCGAAGGATCCTGGAAGGATTATGCCCACGCGTTGGTAGATCCAGGAACAATTTAATGGAGTATCATTCAGGGTGATACGACGCTCAGCTTCTGTGGCTTGGAGCAAACCATGCTGCACATAATGGAGTGCCCTTGCTGCCCTGTAACATGCACAGCTCGCGGTCTTCTGAGAAAGAAGAAGATTTATGAATCTACTTAATCAAACAAAAGTCGCAAAGAGAAACAAATAATTATATTTAGGAAAATGAAATTTTTTTTTTTAATATCCACAAAATATAAAAAAACACGACACGTTTCGGAGGATACCTCCATCTTCATGTGTAAATATAATATAAAAACTAAACAAGTAAAGGCTACGAAAAACGCATTTAAAATTCGATATAATAATTTAAATAAAAAAATTAACCTGGGCCTATTGTTATAAGTACTAATAATTATTTTTTATCAATCAACTAATAAAATATAAAAAACAATAAAAATAATAGAAAAAACGTACATTTGAAAATACATAAGTTATATAGAAATAGGGCGAGAAATTCTAGCAAGTTACCGAATTTACGTATCTGGGAAGCATGTTTACAAGAGACGGAAAAATGGAGAAAGACATCGAAAGAAGGGTTGGTGCTGGGAATAAAATAAATGGCGCACTCAAAGTCATTACTGCAAATAGAAATATATCCACAGAAGCAAAGATGGCAGTACACAATGGAGTTCTAGTGCCAACCCTCATGTGTGGAAGTGAAGCTTGGAGCTGGCAAAAGAAGGATGAAAGCAGGATAAACGCCGTAGAAATGAGAGCACTAAGAAGAATGGACGGGAAAACGTTGTATGATAGAATACCGAACGATGAAATAAGAGAGAAATGTAAGGCAGATGACTGCATCATTGGTAAAATTAAAAAAGGATCCCTGAGATGGTTTGGACATATGAAACAAATGGATGAGAGAAGAACGGTTAAAAAATTCTACACAAGCAGCGTGAGTGGAAAAAAAACCCGTATGACCGAATTAATCAATTACTAAAATGCGGCCACATTTGAAGTCGGAATAATCGACGTGCGTGCATGGTACGATGTATGAATGTAGAGGAAGCCCGAGAGGTATGTCAGGACAGAGCATTGTGGCTATCCATCCTCTCTGCCTACCCCTTCGGGGAAATGGCGTGATGATTAGTTAGTTTTTTATCAGACCTACAAGAAGAAGAAAAAATTTAAATAAATTTACAACATTTTCATTCCAGAAAACGGTTTAATATCACGTGACGTACAGAAAATAGATACAATATATTGAAATAATTAGGACACAATTCTTTTACATTATACGACGATGTCTTAGCCCTTTGTATTGTATATTTATGTACACATGTATGTGTATATCTATGGAAATTTCCATCACCACCAAAAGGAAAGGAGCTGGCAACACTGCCGGCAGTTTCCCGCCGTTTCGGTAGCGTTGATAAACGAGCATTCTTACAATGGAGTGACAGCAATGAATGTTGCCATATGAATCCGGAATAAGCAGCTGTCAGTGGGTTAGGGGTTGCCATATTTGTAAGATCAACCCAAATCTGTTGTTGGTTAGGAAATTTATTCATTGAGCGACTACGTCAGTGTCCTAATAGGTAGGTACCCATACCACTGAAACGTGCATATTGCACGCATTGCCGCTAGCAAATAATCAATATAATCTATATATCTGTCCACGCTTTTCTCGAAAATTACTAAACCGATTTCGCTGAACATATCACAATTTGTTCTTATTATTCCCAGGAAGGTATAGATAGTAGTTTGAATGATATACAAAATATAAAACTGTTGCTATTACGTTTTAAAATGAGTATGAAAAACATTAATTTAGAGTAAAGTATGAAAAACACTAATTATTTTTGGACCCACGTTAGAGGATGGGACTTACAGAATTAAAAGAAACCTTGAACTTGAAGAACTAATTAACCAGGAAACACTAATGAGCTTCTGTAAGTCTCAACGCCTACGAAGGGCTGGCCATGTGGAAAGAATGCTAGAGGGTAGAACACGACAAATTGTATCCAGATGGGTGCTTCGCGAATAGAGACCAAGAGGCAGACCGAGAAAAAGATGGGCGGATTGCGTGGAACAAGATTGGGAGAAAATGGAAGGAGCTGGGGAATGGAGAGAGATGGCCAGAGACAGAAGTCAGTGGAGGACCGTTGTGGAGGAGGCCAAATCCCACACCGGGATGTAGCGCCGAGAAATTAAAAATGAATGAAAAACATTAAACATGTCAAGTTGTAATGACTTAGCCCATAGATGTACCACTTTGATTTGCCATAGATTAAATATTCCAAAGACGAAGATTTGTTTGGATAGAATATTTTCAAATGGAAAACACACGTAGGTACCTACATAAAAACTTTTTTTATCGGTTAGCCACGGATTACATATTCCAAGGACAAATATTTGTTTAGGTAAAATATTTTCAAATCGAAATCACGAGTAGGTACCTACTAAGAACTTTATTTATATAATATAAATTTAAGATTTGAATTCGTGGAATCTCTATGGTTATTAATTAATTACCAAAAGACACAAAGAGACTCACTACAACTCAATATAAAATATATCTGAAACAATACATAATTAATAGTTAGATCTAAAAATGTATCCATATAACCCAATTGGGTTTTTAAAAAATAAATAAATAAATAAAGAGTTAACTTCAATTAATTTTTAAACTTTTCAAACGAACTTAAAACGAGCATAAACGAGCTATTTCAAGTATTTTAGTAATTTTTTTTGAGCTTTTTAAATAAATCTAAGATTTACTAGCATTGGATTTTGAACATATAGTTTTTGTTCTGGTAACCTTATATAGTTTATCAAAGCTGATCAAGATAAAATATATGTTTATAAACGTGTTTATTATTTTAGGAATAATAATATTAAACTCTATAATAAATAGTTAATACGAATAAAAACGGCTGTTTTCTAGAAGTTTTATTATATTTTATGCAAATGTCATGATTCGCCTGTCTAAGGCAAACAAATGTTTATATCTATCAAACATTTGATATAAAACTTCTAGAAAACAGCCGTTTTCATTCGTATTAATTATACTTGCACCTATTAATTTTAGCATATTTGAAATTTTATGACTTTATAATAAATAATAACAATAAATTCGATGATATTTGAAAGACGATATTTTATAAATTAATTATCTCAATTGCGCTGCATATGAACGTATTCAATAATTAAATGTAAAATATTTTTTTAAGTATATTTTTTTTCAATTATTTTTTAGTTTCGCCATTATTTGCAATTCGCTGCCATCTACTAGTCTAAGATCACCAAAAGATGAGAGCGATTTGTCGAAACTGATGTATATTTGTTATTTTTTTAAATAATGAATAATGAGCTCTTACCATAAAAAGTTTAACTAACTTTGTTGATATTATGAAATTAATAAAAGCTACCCCTTCGAGGAGACGGCGTGATGGTTAGTTTTTTTTAATTTTTTTTATTTAATTTTTTATTTTAAAAACCCAATTGGGTTATATGGTTACATTTTTAGATCTTACAATTAATTATGTATTGTTTCAGATATTTTTTATATTGAGTTGTAGTGAGATTCCTTGTGTCTTTTGGTAAATTTGGTCTTTTGGTTCATCGTAAAGTTTCAGTCCATTGTTCAATATCCTTGATTGTCCTGTCTTAGTTCGTGCAATCGGTAAGTGATATCTGTCACAATTCCTGGTCCAGTGTCTGTGTATGTCTGAATTTTTAGTTAAGCTAGTAAGTTTTTTAGTAAAAGTATATCGATCGAGTTCTATTATATATTTTTATATGCATTTAAAATAAAGGAGCTCACAGATAAAACGTTCAATTTCTTTGCTTAACATCATGGCGAAAACAATCATAAAATAACTTGCTAAAGATAAACGTAGCTGCAAAACTAGATAGAGAATGCGTTGTTTTCATTGCGTCTTGTAAGGAAATATAAATAAATAAATAACAGCATGTCCGTTCCTCCCAGAAATACCCGCAGGACGCGGCGGTATTGCAAACAAGAGAGAAATTTCATAAAGATCTTTTTTTTAGCCAAACCAGGCTAGCGCAATACACTGGAGGCTAGAGCGTCCCGTAAAACTGGGAAATTTGCAAAAAGAAGTAATATTTCACTCAAAATGGCAAGCTGGTATGCTTTCTACATACGCGATGTATGAACAAACACATCTAATATGTAACTTCTTTATAATAAAAACATATATTAATAATTAAATTGTTCCTTACATCCTAGTTTTATTAATGAAATAAAATATTTGATTTAATTGTATCTCAATAGAGACGAAGATGCAAATTGGAAACTGAATATGGTTGATCAAGGTGTTTACAGGACTTATGACCTGTCATTGGTTGGGTTAAGCGCACGCTTTATGTAATTACAACATTCCCCATTCCACATTTCGTTATGACCATGTCTGACAAATTTTTGGAAGTTGTATATATGTTAAAGTCCTACACCAGATTTCACATGTCAGTTTCAATGCGCCAATTTAAATCATATTCAGTTTCCAATTTGCATCTTCGTCTCTATTGAGATACAATTAAATCATGAATCGATAACCCGCAATGGGTGAAATCCAGTATTTCTTGTACGGGTGTATGTATACATTAAAAAAAATGTTAAAATATTTCAGTTTAAGTATTCCATATTAAAAAAATTAAAGTGAGTGAAAATGTCTCTTTTCTAGATGTTTTATTACTATAATTTATGGGAATGACATATTTCGTTTTGTTAAGATATTGAATAAATGTTCAAAAAACTTTTCATTATGCCCTAGCAAAGCGATACCTGTCACTTCTTCTTTTTCTTTTCCTATTTACTGGTCGGTTCTTTTAGTATGGCGTCTCCAGAACTTCTGTCGATAAGTCTCCATATAATCTGGTCGGCTAGGTCGGCGGCATGACATACACGTCGACCTGTTGCGATAAAATCTAATGAAAATAAAATAAGTTAAGTCAAGTTGCACTTACTGCCCTTAATTATTTTTATTATGTTAAATTAAAGAAGAAAGAAGTGTTTACCCAAAAACTAGGCAGAAGCCATCTGACGAAACTGGAAAGTGAAGACGGCAATATTGTAACCTAAAAACCAGAATTACTCGCCGAAGTTGAAAAATACTATGGACGTCTCTACTCTAAACACGCTAGAAGGCCTGTATTGCAAGACGAAGATGGTGATCCTAGAGCCAAGATAATCCGCCACTATACTGAGGACCTCCCAGAGATAAACGTGGGTGAGATTGAGATGGCCCTGAGACAACTGAAAAACAACAAGGCACCAGGAGAGGACGGAATAACCACGGAACTTTTAAAAGCCGGAAGACTCCCAATTCTATACGCACTACAAAAAATGTTTAATTCCGTATTGCGTAAGAAATGCATACCGAAAGTATCGTGGTCCTTTTCTTCAAAAAAGGTGATAAGACTCTGTTAAAAAACTACAGGCCGATCTCACTCCTAAGCCACGTTTATAAGTTGTTCTCAAGGGTCATAACAAACTGTCTTTCCCGCAGATTTGACGATTTCCAACCTCCGGAGCAGGCTGGGTTCCGAGCGAACTTCAGCACCATAGATCACATCCATACCGTTAGGCAGATTATCCAGAAAACAGAAGAATATAATCGGCCCCTATGCCTTGCCTTTGTGGACTATGAGAAGGCCTTTGACTCTGTCGAGACCTGGGCTGTTCTGGAGTCTCTGCAGTGAAACCAGATTGATTGGAACTACGTGCAGGTGTTAAAGTTCCTCTATAATAATGCCATAATGTCCGTTCAAATCCAAAACCAGAAGACCAAACCGATTGAACTGCAACGGGGAGTCAGACAAAGGGACGTGATATCTCCGAAGCTGTTCACCTGTGCTTTGGAAGATGTATTTAAAACTCTGGACTGGTTCGAACGTGGCCTCAACATAAATGGCGAGTACATTTCCCACCTTCGCTTTGCAGACGACATGGTCATTCTAGCGGAATCTATGGAGGAACTTGAAGGCATGCTTAATGAACTGAACACTGCATCCAGACGAGTGGGTCTCGGAATGAATTCATTCATCAAGACGAAAGTCATGTATAATGAACATGTTATCCTGAAATCAGTAACCGTCGATGGGTCGGCTCTCGAAGTGGTACAAGAATACACATATTTTGGCCAAATCATTCAATTAGGTAGAAACAATTTCGAGAAAGAAGCCGACCGCAGAATTCAGTTGGGAGCCTTTGGAAAATTACGTCATGTTCTCACCTCTAAAATACCACAATGCCTCAAAACTAAAGTCTTCAACCAGTGCCTCTTGCCAGTCATGACGTACGGAGCCGAGACGTGGACACTGACAAAAGGTCTAGTCTACAGATTCAAGGTCGCCCAGCGCGCCATGGAGAGAGCCATGCTTGGAATAACCTTGAGGGACAGATTAAGAAACGAATTCATTCGTCAACAAACCAAGGTGACTGAGGTGGCTCTGCGGATGGGCGGGTTGAAGTGACGATGGGCTGGACATATCTGTCGGAGAACCGAGGGTCGATGGGGGAGACGGGTTCTGGATTGGAGGCCGCGTACAGGATTCCGCAGAGTTGGACGTCCCCCTGCCCGGTGGACCGATGATCTGAAGAGGATTGCTGGACATAGATGAATGAGAGCGGCAATGGATAGGGGGCGGTGGCGGGCTTTGGGAGAGGCCTACATTCAGCAGTGGATGGCAGACGGCTGATGATGATGATGATGAAATTAAAGAATCTTCAAAGATGTAATAAAAAAACCCCAATACATTTATGGTCATATCACGTAAATGTTTGATTCCCTAGGCCATGAAAAACAAACCCTTTTTTGAATAAATGATTAACAACCCTTCAGGCAAACGTTGATGAAGAAATCAACCCTCTTCTTGGTTTTATCTAAGATGACCCAACGGAGGATGTAAATCGAACATGGGGGTAATAAATCTGCAGTCCTGGGACCTACCCTTAATTTACGACATTACTCTAAACGAATCTAATTCTCAAAAAGAAAACTTCTAATCTCTTCCCAGGGATTCGTTCCCTTGGCAATACACCCTTGTTAATCTCCTCATCCGAACGTATTGATAAACAAAATGGATGTATCTAGGGAAAGAATGAAGGAAGCAATTCGATTTTATTGAATGCTTTATTAAGCTCATATAAAAATATTAATGTTGTTAATCGCCACAGCCTGGTAGAAATTCAAAAACCACTAAACAATCGTGTTTGCTAGTAAATTAATTAAAAAATAAAGTAAAATTAATTAATTTTCATTTATATAATGCATGGTTTTAACTTGGATTTAATTTATATAATTAATTAAATAAATAGTAGTGACAAATTAGTTTCGCCTTCAGAGGGCATTGTCAAACTCAGTCAGAAACCGTCAGTTTGAAAATGCCCTCGCAAGGAGAAATAAATTTGTCACTACTATTTAAATAATTTATTATATAAATTAAACCCAAGTAAAACCACTAAACAATCGTATTTGCTAGGATAAATGATGAAATTTTCGTTTTAGAAATGCAGGGTTGAATGTATTCAAGATTACTGTTTTCAGGATTTTCAGCTAAAAAGTTACCACAAAATATAAAGGCACGTAAAGCATGTAACCCGCAAGGGATTTATTACGTCTCCAGGACGAGTTTAGGCTGATTAGGTTACAGTTAACGAAAATCTTGATCCTTGGATTTACTAGATAGCCAATTTTAGATATTGGTGCATAGGATCTCTAAGTACTTAAAGGATAAATTAAACAAAAGGTGGTCCAACAAGAACAAAGAAGAAGAAGAATTTCTATCGAAAATACGAAATGTATGATTTCATCTAAAACACCAAAAACATGTAAACTAACTGTAGAGAACCAACTTAAGAAACGGGTCAGTACCTCCAGATATCTAGGCTTAGCCCTGGTTGGAGGAGCTGATCTGTGTGAAGAAATACAAGCCCAAGTAAACAAGGCAGCTGCAAACTTTGGTGTTCTAAAATCTACAATATGTAAAAATAAAGACAAGGTATAAAGAGTAAGGTGAAAGTTTGTAAAACTTGCGTATGACCAATAATAACATATGGCGTTGAAGCAAGGGCAGCACAATTAGAATGAAACAAGTGTTGAAGACTTCCGAAATGATGACATTGAGGATATAAAGCAGGCAAGACCCAAAGAGATCGCGTAAAGAGCATCAGAATAAGGAAGATGTGAGGCTGAGTATATTATAATATGGAGAAGGCAGTGAAGAGAGAACTGATATGGTCATGTCCAAAGAATGGACACCACTAGACTCCCCTATATAATATTACATAATCAGCCTCACGGGAATTGTCTTTGTGCAAGATCCTTAAATATAGAACGGTTTTCTGGGAATCCACATCACAGGAGGAGCAACCCTCTAGAGGACATACCACATAGGTCTATAATAATTGAGAATTTCATTTTGATTCTAGATCAATTCTTTTTAAAAGAACATTGATAATTGTACAGTATACGATATATTTGATAATTTCAAACATTTACCTCATTTTCGTTTGGCGATCCATTCTCTCTCGCCCTATCCTTACAGGTATAACTTGGCAAGATGAGAAATGTTTCAAGGGGAAGATATGCTCCACAAACGCAATGCCCGAGCTGCTTGGTTATCTGCACTGAAGAGAATTTGGGCCGACCATTCAGTCACGCGGTTTGGTACCTATAGTGATGACCCAAGGAAGAAGAAAAGAATTTCATAACTATCCTGAAAATAGGTCTGCAACAATCTTTAGAACGACTTTCAGTCGAAAACATCGCATTTCAATGACAAACATAGATCTAAAAAATATATATATATATATATATATATATATTTGTAGTTCGCTTTTATAATCATTTTTTAAGAAAATCAAATGATTTTACTGAAATCTCTTGATGTCAAATGATAATTAAATGAAACGATGTTTTTTAAAGAGGAAGTAGTTAAAAAACATCGTGCACATAATTAAACATATATTTATATAATAATTTTTTTTTGTTGCAATCAGAACGCCAATTTAAAAAACATAATAATAATAACTTAAGAAAACTTTTCATTGTTGATGTTTGAGGTTTATAAAACTCCATTATTAATTTATTATAGTAAACATGATTGTTTGGTAGTTTTACTTGGATTTAATTTATATAAATTGTGACAAATTTGTTACGCCTTGCGAGGGCATTCTCAAATCTAGTCAGTTTGAGAATGCCCTCGCAAGGCGAAACAAATTTTTCACATTTATATAAATTAAATCCAAGTAAAACCACTAAACAATCGTGTTTACTATTATAAAAAATATATTTCGTAGTTTTTGGCCAATGAGAGTATTTTGTAAAAAACATTTTAAAAATATGGCATGTAAGTTCTATTGCCTTACAGTGATCTCATAAATTTTCATGAATCCTTTTACTTGACTTTCAACTTCAATCTCCCGAAGCTAACATATCGTTTGTTTAAAGGGTTATACATACATATATGTACTATACATAATAGTACAAACGAGTATTGTAAATCTGTCTGATCTTGTTTCCACAAGGTTCTTTTAGCAAGGACATATTAATAAGTACGCATTTCAGAGCTGCAAACGAAACGTAAGTACGAGTATATTGACAATTTGCGTATGGTACATACGAGTATATGATTTTTTTTCAAAATTAAAACACTAAACATTTTGAAGGGAGGTTCTCATAGTTGTGGACAGCTAATTGAATTGATGACTGGTTATTATAAAGGTGCTAAGTGATTTAAACTTAAAACAAGAAAAACTAAATAGTCCATTGTTTTGGCCGAACACTATGATACCTTAACATTTTAAACTGTTAAATTAAATAATTTCGTTTTTGTATCACAATTGCATATTATTTTACGGGACAGCTGTTTCATCAACCTATGTTGACATTATCAGGTGTTACAACAATATATCAAATGTCATATTTTCGTGATTCCAAAATTATATCTATGAAATTATTCAAATTGACATAGGAACTACACAAAAAAATCGAAACGTCATGAAAATTTTACATTTGATATATTATTGTAACACCTGATGATGTCAACTTAGGTTGATGAAACAGCTGTCGCGTACAAAAAAATACAATTGTGATACAAAAACCAAGTTATTTAATTTAACAGTTTAAAGAAAAACTAACTAACTAACTGACATACCATCACGCCGTTTCCCCGAAGGGGTAGGCAGATATGATGGATCGCCACATTGTTCTATCCTGGCATAATTATCGCGCCTCTTCTACATTCACACATCGTGACATGCACGCACGTCCATTGTTCCTACTTCGAACATAACCGCCTTTCAGTAATTGATTAATTTGGTCATGCCGTGTCTTCCTTGGCCTTTTTAGACTTCTTTTCCCATTCACACTACTTGTATCGTTCCATATGTCCAAACCATCTTAATGACCATTTCATTATTTTATTTATCACGCATTCATCCGTCTTACATTCCTTTCTGACTTCATCATTAGACATTCTATCATACATTGTTTTTTCGCACATTCTTCTTAGTGACCTCATTTCTACGGCATTTATCCTACTTTCATCATTTTTCTGCCAATTCCAAACTTCACTTCCATACATAGGGGTCGGGACTAGAACTCCATTGTGCACTGCCATCTTTGCTTCAGTCGATATATTTCTATTTGCGGTAATGATTTAATAAAATTAATAAAGTAACTTAATAAAACTTTATAATAAAACAACGAAAAATACAAAAATATGTTTTCTATATGTATAATTAATACGAATGAAACTGTCATTTCGAAAAACAATAATAAAACTCCCAGAAGACAGATATTTTCATTCGTGTAAATTAATAATAATAAATAATAAAAAAATCCTTACCTATTTGGATATATCTCGTCTCTCAGTTTTGTTCGATATACGAGTATATAATTTTAATGCCAATGAATTATTAAAAACCAATATTTTACATAAAAATCTTATGTTTCTAAAACGTAAATCGGAAGAATAACAGTCATCAAATAACTCCGACAAACATGTCTGACACATTTGTCTTTGGTAAGAAATAAAATTTCACGTTTGCAGACTTCTCTTTGGTATTCTAGATTTTGGACAACTGTGATTCTTTGTGGTTGTGTTAATACGTGTTGTGCAATGAATCAAAATTATTTAACTTTATAAAGTGGAAGAAATATGAATAAAATAATCAAAAGCATGGAAGGTAAGCGATAATAAATTAAGATTTTAATAATTCATATTACGTTTGTAATCATTTCCTCAAAATAAGTGTTAAATCCAATACATTCCTAGCAATGGACTTTATTTCGTAAGTAATCAATGATGTTATTTTAACCTAATATGAAATACATTTGACGTTAAAAGAATAAGTCTAAAAATACGATAAATTTGTACAATAAATACACTATTATTGGAAAATGTACATTAAATTATTGTTTTTTCTACTTTCGAGTTTAGTTTTCTCTACATGTTACAAAGATTCATAATTTCACCATCGTATGAAATATTAAAATTATTGTTAAAAAAACGACTTCGATCATTCTCTGTATGACGAAGGCCTCAAACCTTACAAAAAAACGAGTTTTTTTTTCTTAAAAATATATATATAGAATTTCATAAATAAAATTCCTTACTACTAACAAAAATTTATTAGATACTAACCCTAGATGTAATTTGTATATATAACAATCTTCCATAGATTAATCCCTTAACCCACTACTACTATTACACATCTACCCTTACTTGAGACTGGCCCAGAACACCCACAAGCGGTGAAAAGCCATAAAAAAAAGAAGAAGAAGAATCAAAATAAACAAAGTTAAACGATTGTATGAAGTAAATAGATAATAAATTTTTAAGCTAGATTTTTTAAAGATAAAATTCTAAGTAACAATCATACATTTGCATGGACTGACCCAAGAATGTGAAATTCTAGATAGACATAGGTTTGCGGCAAGGTATTGCATCTCATTCTCCACTGCGTTTGATTTTCTGTAGCCCTCTTTCGCTCAACACATGAGACGCAGTTCATGTTCTCGAACACCTATTTCAGATATTATGCCACTTGTAATTTGTTATCTTAACTTTTCTTTATGTTCTGACGTGCAGGTCAACCGCCATGAAGCACAAATTGGTCGATTCATTGGGCTCACCTCCCTGTGATGGTTTTGAATAGTTGCCTTCCTCTTTCGATTCTACTCAGAACCTCGTCATTCGGTATGTATTCTCTCCATGAAATTTCTTATACTTTTCCTTAGCACTACATCTCAAAGGCTTCCAGTCTGTTACAATTTTATTCGGTTATGCACCATGTCTCTTAGCCATACATTTTTAGATATTCCATAGATATGTTTTGGTAATTTGCTTTCGGAGTTTTGCATCTATTTTATTTTATTCGAAAATCAAAGTTATAATATCCTGGAAGGTAAAAATTAAAAAAATATATAAATTGTTAAATTAAAAAACTTTGTTTTATGTATTACAAATGGATTTTGATTTTACACGACAGCTGTTCCGTCAACCTATGTTGACATCATCAGGTGTTACAATAACACAATAACAGTGTTACATTGTAACACCTGATGATGTCGACATAGGTTGAAGAAACAGCTGTCGCGTAAAATAAAAAGACAATTGTGATACTTAAAACAAAGTTTTATAATTTAACAGTTTATAATGTTAAAGTACCATAATGTTTCGGCCAAAACAATGGACTATTAAAAAAATATATAACATGTTATACAATCATTGATTTGACATGAACTAACTAACTATCATCACGCCGTCTCTCGCCGTCACACTGTTCTATTCTGACATATTTATCGAGATTCCTCAACATTCATGCATCATATCACGCACGCTCATCGCTATCTCCGACTCTTCACCTGGCCGACATTTAAGATTTGATTGATTTGAACTTGTCAAGTTTTCTTGGGTCCTCCTTTATTTCTTGTTCCGTTTACATCGTTAATATATACTATTTTCACCATTCTTTTTCATTATATTTTCCATGCGCCCAAACCATTTTAATAACCCTTCCTTTATTTTTTTCATAAAACTTTCATTCGCAATGCATTCACTTCTTATATTTGTATTTAACTCTCTTTCATATACAGATTTACAACACATCCGTCTAAGAGTTCTCATCTCTACTGCAATAATTTTACTCTCACCCAATACATAAGTCAACACAAGAACACTATTATGCACTCCATCTTAGCTTTTTTTATAGACTTTTATTTGTGATGACCATTTACTTTGTTGTCTGCTCCAATCCTTCTTTCAATATCCCCTCTCCAATTTGATATGAAATATAGAATAACGCCTTTTAAGTGATTTGACTGTATTCTATCTTTCGTAGTAAAATAATTATTTCAGAAATTCAGCAAAGCCAGTAGAGAAAACAGCTTTGGTTTTTTATTGGGATTCCGTATGAATAGTGTGAGAAGAGCAAACACAATATTGTTTCTGCGGGGGTTCCCAGGCGTTACTGAGCCTTAAAGCTTTTAAATGTAAACAGGGAAAGCGATATTGCCAGAGCGATGCAGGCGCATACACTGCCGCTCGAAATAAGGCTGCCATACGAAACTTTTACTAGGTAATAGTAACCGTACATCACCGGTGTTAGTTAATGGAAAAAAAACATAACGAATTTTATTATGCCAGATATGAGAACTTTGCGGAGAAACTACGAGTGACCCAAAGAGCCATGGAATGAGCTAAACTAACTAACTAACTAACTAATCATCACGCCGTCTCTCCGAAGGGGTGGGCAGAAAGAATGGACTGCCATAATTTTCTTTCCTGACACACTTCTCTCGCTTCCTCTACATTCATACATCTTGTCATGCACGCACGTCGATTTTTACGACTCCTCACTAGACCGACATTCAATATTTGATTGATTTGATCGTGCCACGTTTTCCTCGGCCTTCCTCTATTTCTAGCTCCGTTTACGTCGTTTACGTATATCTTCTTTACCATTCTGTCTTCACTCATTCTTTCCATGTGTCCAAACCATCTTAATGACCATTTCATTATTTTGTTCATAACATTTTCATTCGCACCACATTCACTTCTTATACTTGCGTTTGTCACTCTATCATATACAGATTTGCCACATATTCGTCTTAGAGTGGTGAATTCCGGTCAGTGAATTCCGGTGTTAGTTAATGGAAAAAAAAACATATCAAATTTTATTATGCCAGATATTAGAACTTTGCCGAGAAACTACGAGTGACCCAAAGAGCCATGTTAAAAATAAGCCTGAGAGACAGAGTCAAAAATGATACGGTGAGAGAAAAACAAAGATCACTGACATCATCCACTGGTAGCGACTCTAAATTGGCAATGGACAGGAAGACTGCTGACTTGGAAACCGTGGAGGGCAAAGAAAAGTGCAGGGCGACAGCAACTACGGTGGAAGAATGATCTGAACAGACATGTCGGAATAACCTGGATGCAGTCAGATGTACAATTTGTGGCTCTGTGAAGGGCATTTAAATGTGGAATTTAAGACGAAATGAGAAATTGTACAACATTTATGTATCGAAACTTACTTTAGACTTGCCAGATTGAGATGTGAGATGCGCGTTCAAAGAATGACTAATTGAATTGGGTCGCTTTTTAATAATTAATTAATTTGTTCATGCCATGTTTTCCTTGCCCTTCATCGCTTTTTTTTTGCATTCACAGTACTATTATATATCTTTTTAACCATTTTTCCCGTATCCGATTATTTCATATGTCCAAACCATTTCAGGGATTTTTTTAATTTTACCAAAAGGCGGCTATGTTCAAAGTCGGACTAATCGACGTCCGTGCGTCTCACGGTGTGTGAATGTAGAAAAGGCGCGAAAGTTATTTCAGGATAGAACAGTGTGGCTGTCTATCTCCTCTGCCTAACACACCATCACGCCATTTCTCGCCTTTTCAAGGTCGCCTTTCATTATTGGATTAATTTGGTCATGCCATGTCTTCCTTGGCCTTCCTCCGCTTCATTTTCTATTCACAGTACTCGTATATATCTTTTTGATCATTCTTCGCTCATACATTCGTTCCATATGTCCTAACCATCGTAGTGACCCTTTCTTAATTTTATTTAGGACGCATTTATCCGCCTTACATTCCTTGGGTGTTCTAACATGCATTGTTTTTACGCACATTCTTCTTAGTGATCTCATTTCTACGGCACTTATCCTACTTTCATCATCTGCTAACTCCAAGTTTCACTTTCATACATAGGGTCGGCCTAAAACCCCATTGTGCCCTCTGCTACCCTTACTATTTTACACGATACAAATATTATGACTACAAGTGTAGTTTCATGTATCTGAATATTATGGCTAACACCCTTACTTCTCGATATTCAGGAATAATGTAAGATTGGAAGGCTAAGAACGAAATGGAAAACTAACACTTACTAGAAAAGTCCTTTATTCTGAATAAATAACGGGTGATAGCGGAGCTACTCGACTTACGCTCTATATAGCGCTTTCAATGATCAGTTGGGGCAATCTACAACATGCAATACGTTATTTGGATGCTGGTATGAATGCAAATTATTATAAAACTAACTAACTAACCATCACGCCGTCTCTCCGAGGGGGTAGGCAGAAAGAATGAACTTCCACACTTTTATGTCCAGACATATTTCTCTCGATTCCTCAACATTCATGCATATTTCTAGTTCCATTTACATCGTTAACATATAATTTTTTTTACCATTCTTTCTTGATTCATTCTTTCCATATGTCCAAAGCATCTTAATGATCCTTTCATTATTTTGTTCATAACACCATCATTCGCACCGCATTCACTTCTTATATTTTCATTCGACACTCTATCATACACAGAGTATGCACACATTCGTCTTAGAGATCTCATTTCTACTGCATTTATTCTACTTTCATCCTTCTTTTGCCGGTTTCATGATTTGCTTCCATACATAAGAGTCGGTAGAAGAATACCATTGTGCACTGCCATTCTAACTTTTTTGGATAGGTTTTTGTTTGCGATGGCAACTTTAAGTGCACCATTCACTTTGTTGCCATCATAATAAATTATCATAATCTAAAAAGACAAAACCCGGATGTTGTTAAGTAAGAGTACGAAAATATTTTAAATGCAAGAGAGCGAGAGAGGAATACTTTGATTCTGTCCGAAAGTAATTCAACACGATGCGCATGCCCAAAAACGTTTCTGGATTATTTTGAAATTTGTTCCCATTGTTGTTGTATGACAGTAGTGTAGAAAACAAAATGAGAACAAATCCTTCTTGTATGGACGTGAAGCATGGAACTGGCAAAAGAAGTATGAAAGTAGAATAAATGCAGTGGAAATGAGATCTCTAAGACAAATGTGTCAATCTGTATATGATATGTCAAATGCAAATATAAGAAGCGAATGCGATGCGAATGAAAGTGTCGAGAACAAAATAATGAAAGGATCGTTAAGATGGTTTGGACACATGGAAAGAATGAGTGAAGACAGGATGGTGTAGGTGGTATATGTAAACGATGTGAACGGAGCTAGAAATAGAGGAAGGGCGAGGAAAACGTGGCACAATCGAATCAATCAAATATTAAATGTAGGCCACATGAGGAGTCGGAGAAATCGACGTGCGTGCATGACAAGATGTATGAATGTGGAGGAAGTGAGAGAAGTATGTCGGGACAGAACAGTGTGGCGGTCCGTTCGTTCTTCCTACCCCTCCGGGAAGATATCGTGATAGTTAGTCAGTTAGTTATAATGAAAAACATTTTATATTTCTACATGACACATAAGAAATACCAAAAATATGTATCGTAGAATTTCAAAAGTATTATGGACAAAAAATCGCGAACGAGGAAATACTAGTACCTTCCTCTACATTCATACAACATGTCATACACGCACGTCATTTTCTCCGACTCCTCACGTGACCGACATTTAATAGTTGATTGATTGATAATCTTATATTTGTGTTTGATACTATCATATACAGATTTATACACATTCGTCTAAGAGATCTCATTTCTACTGCATTTAATCTTCTTTCATCCTCCTTTTGCCAGTTCCATGCTTCACTTCCATATATAATCTTCTTCTTCTTCTTCTTCTTCCTCAGCCTATTACCGTCCACTCCTGGACAAAGGCCTCCTCCATTCGCTTCCATGTCACTCTGTCCTGTGCAGACTGCATCCAGGTTATTCCGACGTGTCTGTTCAGATATCCTTCCACCGTAATTGCGGTCACCCTGCTCTTCGCCGTCCACGGTCTCCAAGTCAGCAGTCTTCTTGTTCACTTTTCATCTGAGCTTCTGACTACGTGACGTGCTCATTGCCATTTTAGAGTCGCCACCCGGTGGATGATGTCAGTGACCTTTGTTTTCTCTCTCACCGTATCGTTTCGGACTCTGTCTCTTAGGCTTATTCCTAACATGGCTCTTTGGGTCACTCGTAGTTTCTCGGCACTTTGTTTGGACAATGTAACAGTTTCAAGACAAGTACCAACTGGCAGAACGCAGGCTTCATAGACTTTTCGTTTTAGGTTGATCGATATTTTCCGGTTTTTAAGGATGTAACTCATGTTTCCGGAAGCTGTCCAGCTTAGTCCAATTCTTCTTTTTAGCTCTGCGGTTTGGTTATCTCGGCCCAATCGAATATTGTGTCCCATATATATTATATTATAATCTAATTTAATTTTTGAAATTTTATAATCTAATTTCATTTTTCATTATGTTCAAAATCTATTTAAAACTGATATGGGAACATTTTATTTTCAAAGCAATGTTTTTCAGTTGGCACAATACAGAGTAAGTTTAATTTGTGTATAATGGATCCGTGATCTGCCGAACCTGGCTTGGTACTCGTGTGATGGTATTACACATTTTAAGATAAATCTGCACGTACTCAGGCCCATTGTAAAAGTTTAATTGAAATGTTTGCTGATGAACGATGAAGGCTGGCTGGAACAGAGCAGTGATAGCATCTCTGAAGACGGGAGATTTCACGTCTTTTTGTTAGCAATCATAAATGTTATAGCATCTGGGGTTAACCCTTTCACGTTACTCGAACGAAAAAGCCGCTTAATGAATACATCCAACTTTAGATTATTAAAAAAAATAAAGAAAAGTTTTTAATGAGGAATGAGTCTCTTTCTTAAGAGCTTCAAGATTGTTCATTTCGTTTTTGGTTTTATTTAGATGTCAGACTTCTTCAGTGTTACTTTTTAATTGAAATGATTGTTCTTATTTAAATTTAGCAGATTTCTTAATCATTCTCCTCGTCTCTTTCCGTTACTTTGGTTCGATTTTTTGAAGTTATACTTCGTTTGGCGCGTTTAGTATGGGGTAAAATTGAGAGCTGTGCCCGCACCCTGTTATGGAAGTGCGACATGCTGAAGTTGCATTTATATTTATATTGATCATTTACCAAGTACATGGTTTTAATACCTCCCAACTGGGGTAACCTGCTCTAGAGAGGCATTCCAAGAACTCTTTATAATTTCAATATATAAATTACAAATTTAGGGAACAATTAATGAACAAGTGGAGCAGCACATATCCTCAAGTGTATAACATAAAATTAATTGTCTTATATATAATAATATATCATAACAATATTTACTTGTTTTTAAAAATTAAACTAAATTAAACTAAATTAACTAAATTAAACTAAATTAAACGAGCATGAACTACAAGTCCTGGTGAATTGTATGTATGAGGTATGCATGCGAAATGATCTGATGATGAATGTTAATAAGTCCAAGGTAATGATTTTTGAAAAGGAAGAAACCACGACAGTCTGCAACATTAGCGTGAATGGTGAAAATTTGGAACAAGTAGTTGAGTTCGTGTATTTAGGTAGTATGTTTACAAGAGATGGGCGAGTGGAGAGGGATATTGAAAGAAGGGTTGGGGCAGGCAACAAAGTGAATGGTGCACTTAAAGTTGTCATCGCAAACAAAAACCTATCCAAAAAAGCTAGAATGGCAGTGCACAATGGTGTTCTTCTACCGACCTTATGTATGGAAGCGAAGCATGGAACTGGCAAAGGAAGGATGAAAGTAGAATAAATGCAGTAGAAATGAGATCTCTTAGACGAATGTGTGGATACTCTGTGTATGATAGAGTGTCGAATGAAAATATAAGAAGTGAATGCGGTGCGAATGATGGTGTCATGAACAAAATGATGAAAGGATCATTAAGATGGTTTGGACATATGGAAAGAATGAATGAAGAAAGAATGGTAAAAAAATTATATGTTAACGATGTAAATGGAACCAGAAATAGGGGAAGACCGAGGAAAACGTGGCACGATCAAATAAATCAAAAATTGAATGTCAGCCACGTGAGGAGTAAGAGAAATCGACGCGCGTGCATGACACGATGTATGAATGTTGAGGAAGCGAGAGAAATATGTCAGGAAAGAAAAGTGTGGCAGTCCATTCTTTCTGCCTACCCCTTCGGGGAGACGGCGTGATGGTTAGTTAGTTAGTTAGTTAACTAAATTAAACTTTAAATTAAACTTTTGTTAATGTCGCCGTAGTAACATGTTTTTTGTAATTGTGCATTGTCATTTTTTGTGGGTGTTGCGTGTGTTGTACGTTTGTTGTAATTTTATGTGTCTGTCGGTGTCCTTGTAATAATGCACGACTAAATATATTATACGTTTAGTATGGGGTAAAATTGAGAGCTGTGCCCGCACCCTGTTATGGAAGTGCGACATGCTGAAGTTGCATTTATATTTATATTGATCATTTACCAAGTACATGGTTTTAATACCTCCCAACTGGGGTAACCTGCTCTAGAGAGGCATTCCAAGAACTCTTTATAATTTCAATATATAATATATAGGTAGTTGAATTATGTCGTATATAGGTAGTTGAATTATGTCCGGTATTTGAAATTCATCGGTCTGTAGGGTAACAATATGTTTTTTTGGTAATGACTTTAATTTTTGTCTTTTGTCCTACAATGACTGGGTTATGTGTAGTTATTGTAGTTCCTCCCCATCCTATTAAACCGTAGTTTAGGATGGATTGGAAGAATGCATAATATACTGTTTTAAGTGTGGCTGACGGTAATATATTTATAATATTTTCAAAAATGTAAATAAGGTTTAATTGTATCTCAATAGAGACGAAGATGCAAATTGTTTTCTGGGAACAGAAGGTGGTGGCCGAGGCGCTTACAGGACTTATGACCTGTCATTGGTTGGGTTGAGCGATCGCTTCACGTTTAACAACATTCCCCATTCCGCCGTTATGACCACCACGTCTACATTAATAAAGGTACATTAATAAAGATTTTCTGCTTAATGCTTTCTAATCTTAATAGATGACGCTAGTGTAAAATGAACATAAAAATGTAAAATAGGTGTAGAAACCTACCATATATACAAGTTCCAAAAGTTTGTCAGACGTTGTGGTCATAACGGCGGAATGGGGAATGTTGTTAAACGTGAAGCGATCGCTCAACCCAACCAATGACAGGTCATAAGTCCTGTAAGCGCCTCAGCCACCACCTTCTGTTCCCAGAAAACAATTTGCATCTTCGTCTCTATTGAGATACAATTAATCCTTGTAAAATAAAAATAATTTATCCGCAATGGGTGAAATCCAGTATTTGTCTACAAGAATTTGTATACATTCAAAATGTTGTTGTGTAAATAACGTTTCTGATTTTCTTGGATACAGCTTCAGTTTGGTATGTCCATCTAAGATGATCGTCTTAATAGATTCTAAAATATTTTATAGAAGTCACTTTAGCCAGCGGCAGGCATTTGCAGTTACTATTATTGCATTTATGTATAATGAGATTATTTTTTCCTAATGGTTGTCGTCAATTGTCAACAGTTGAAGTTAAGTAAGTCGTTTTGTTTGTATTTAAATTCAAAAGATTATTGTCCAGCCAGTATTTCACAAGTTTAGTTACCCATCGATGATAAATACGGAAGTTGTCGTAAAAATAAAGAAGAGAATCAAACCCCGGATCTTCGGTATGGCTGTCAAAGCTCTTACTACTCTCCAATGAAGGTCGTCTTTCAGGTCATAGGGTCTTGTCATAACGTGACTTAGCGGAGCCTTGATTTTAATAATTTTTCATTTGTGAATGCAACCTTGAAACTTCCCCTCATATATTCGTAATACACCTTTCCTTTTAATGTGTAATTAAATAACTGACAATTGCAGCATGCAGCTACTACCAGGGAGGTCGCCGAAGAGACGGAGCGATGGCTGGATGTCATTATCTAAGGAGTACTCTTCGTCACAAACAGGTCAAACGACCTTAACTAAGAAGAAGAAAAAAAAACCGTAAGTTTTAATGTATTCGTATATTGCTATCCTAGGGCATTTTATTCTTCTTTGATGGCACTACAGCCCATATCGAGGCTAAACCTCCATTATTACTCGTCTCCAATTCTTCCTGTCCTCTGCTTCATCCTTCTAACTTGACATGCGTAAAAATCTATGTAAAATCGACAAAACAGTCGTGTTTTCATTAAAATTTATAACGTAGTTTTACAAAATAACAAGCACACACATCAATATTTTATTTGAATAACTTTTAAAAACGATCTACTGAGAGATAAAAAAAGAGGTAAAAAGGTATGAGAACGAGTACAATTTTAAATTCAAAAGCAAAGTCCGCTTAGTTAAGGGTTAATAGAAGCAAACTTTGGTTATTTGAGTAGAAATAATTCGCTAAACAAACATGGGCAACGGGAACAGGGTGTACGGGAATCATTTTAACCCCCGCGCAGGAATGCGGGCGCAATCTGATTTCACCTCCTCCAAAATAATTAAGGACGTTTGTGTTTACCCTTCTAACTTCTCGCTCATACAGCGTACTGCATTCGAGTAAGAATTGAGTTTTAAACTTCATTTGTTTAGAATATAGATCTAACCATAGACAAAGAAAAGGTAATCGTGTGTTAAAATGAGAATCAAAGGCCCTATAAATGTTTGCATAGTGTCACTTCTTACGTGTAGACGTGGTTTTACGTGGAGACAGATATGAAATGCTCCATTTGTTTTTAGGAATACAAAGATATTTTAAATGACATGTTTCGAAAGCTTACACCTTCATCATCGGGAGAACGATAAAGAGTTTACATCGTTCTCCTGATTTAATTCATAAAAATTCGTCATTATGGAATTCTACAGTGTTAACGCCTTAAGTTTATCTAAAAAAATAATCCCTACTATTACAGACCGTCTGTGAGTCGTCACATCACTATTAATGATCTGAACTAACCACGTCACTACTCAAAGGTTAAAGACAGGGCTGGAATAAGTAGTGTGGATGAGTTATACTGGGCGGCGTAAGACAAAGAGTTTTGGAGTGATATCCAACATTAGGCAATTCTGTTAAAGCATATTATATTAAAATATAAGATATAAAATATAAAATATAAAACACAGTCGTAGCTCTACAAGTTCACCTCATTTCATTCCCACATTTCGCCTATAAATATGTTTATTTCAAACGGTACACGAAACATGATTTCATTTTATGCTGGTGAGTAAAACTTTATTACTCCGTCCGTCCAATATTGGCTATATTCAAAATGCTGTCAGCACAATACACTGGCTGATTGCCTTTGAATATTTGCATACTTATCAACCATAAAACTTTTATTGCTTTAAAATAGACGAAATTTCTGCAAAGCTCCGATGAAATGCGTCCAACAACACTGGAACGAGGAATGAATTTTAAAACAATTGAATTTATTCAAAAGCCTAAAACTAAAACATTTTTTTTTTTTTTATGAATTGCAGCCTTTTTTTTTCAACAAATAAACTTATTTACAACACTTTGATTTTTCTTTAGAAAATTAAAAGTAATATGGTGCCTGCATATCTAACTACAAAAAATGTAGCATATACGAGTAGTTATGAAATACATGATTATTTGACGAGAGGTCGTGATAGATTCCGACTCCGGAGACCCAGACTTGAAAGTACAGAGAAATGTGTTTTTTATAGAGGATTCAAATTATTTAACGACTTGCCAAATAAGGTAAGAGATGCCGGTTCTCTTGCGATCTTTCGTCGAAAATGCTTTAAATATGTTGTCAATTAATAATGTTTAAGGTTTTTGTTGTTTTTTCATTTACGTTTTTTGTATTTTCAATTGTTTATAAATAGTTTTTTTATAAATTGTAAAACGTTTTTTTACAACTTTATTAAATAAATAAATTCGAAAAAATATTAAAAATTATTAAATAAATAAAGTTTCGATGATGATGTTCTTAAGTAAATAACGATTTTTATTGAACTTTTTGAACGCTAAGGCATTAACACTGTGCAATTTCAAAGTAATATACTTAGGAAATTGAAAATAACTTTGTTTAATCGACAAAATATTTAAAAAAATTAAAAAACACGACATGCTTCGGAGGATACCCTTTCTTCAGGTGTAAAATATAATAAAAACTAAACAAAGAAAGACTAATATAAAAATATAACAATACAAAAATATAATAATAATCTCCTCTACAATACAAAAATAAAATAATAATAATCTCCTTAAATACTTTATGGGAATGACAAGTTTAAAGACCTTTTCTAAAGCATTATCATTTAGAAAACAGGCGTGTTTATTCGTATTAATTATTGAATATGGAGTTATACATCATTGATCAAGAAATCTATCACTTACCGAATGCACGAATTAAGACAGGACAATCAAGGATATTGAACAATGGACTGAAATTTTACAATGAACTACCAAAAAGCACAAGGAGTCTCACTACAACTCAATATAACGTATATCTGAAACAATACATAATTAATAGTAAGATCTAAAAACGTATCCATATAACACAATTGGGTTTAAAAAAAAAAAAGAATAATAAGAAATAAATAAATAATTCGGTTTCTTCTTTTCTTCCTGTCAATTGCAAGATAGTTTTGCAGTGATGACCTTAATAGTGGCTCATTTATTATATTTTATTTGTCGCTGTGGTGGATGGTTTAGCTGACTTTGTATCGTTTCCAGGGGCGTCGGTTGTCACCGTAACACCACACGTGAAGGCACTTTCAGATGACACTCTTTACTGCTACTGAAATAGCCGAATAAATATGTGAGTAAACTTATCAATTTATCATCTTCGTAGTTCTACATAGAAAATTAATGTCATTCAACTGATCACTTCGATTTATTATTTTTTCTAGAGAAAATATATTTAAATGCACAATAAATTGCATAAAATGACCGTTACTCTTCTATATACGAGTATATGGTACATATTCGCATTTTGAATAAAACAATGTATTTTCATGTGTTACTCGATTTGTGCATTTTTTCTTTTTCTTGTGCTTTTGACTTATTTTACTTGATTGGTGTATTTCTTATTTATGGTATCTTGTCTGATTTTATTTTATTTCTAATTTATCTTGTGCTATTGCTTCATTTTATTTCATATGTGTATTCCTTTTTTATCTTGTGTTATTGCCTTATTGTAAATGATTTATATGTTTCTTCTTTATTTTGTGTTATTGATAAACCCGTATTTTACGCGATTTGTGCATATATTTTTTATCTTGTGGCATTATCATATTTTATTTGATGTGTGTTTTTATTATGGTATTTATCTTGCGCTATTGTTTGATTCGACTTGATTTGTGTTTTTCTTATTTATCTTATGTTAATGTATAATTTTACTTGATATGTGTGTTTCTTATTTATCGTATGCTAATGTTTTATTTTACTTGATTTGTGTATTTCTTCTTTATCACGTGTTATTGTCTTATTTTACTGATTTACGAATATCATTTTTTTTCTTTTGTTTGAACCCAATTATACAATTTATTTTAGCTATTATATTGATTCTTATGACATGTGATAGGTAGCCAATCTATCGCCATTTTATTGCCACGTGAATTCTACACCAGACCAATGGCAGTGTGACAATCAGATTATCATCGCCGAGAATCGAACCCGGACCTTTGGTATGGAAGTCAGAGCTCTTACCATTCTGCCCTGAAGGTCGGTCAACGTCGGTCAAGTCAGTCACGATCTTATGCTATTGTCTTATTTGACTTGTTTTCATTATATTATGCTAATGTCTTATTTGACCTGATTAGAGTGTTGCATAGATGCACTAAAGGGTGTTGCATAGCAAATGCACTACCAGTATTACGAACATCTATAACCCATCAATTAAAGTGTCCAATCTGACATAATTTATGTTTTTAATGTTTTGTTCCACTAATTTATGACAATCCATATAGTAATTTTGTACGTTTAAAATTAGTTATTATGTGTTGTCAAACTTATTTAAACTACTTACACATTTTCTATAAATTTAGTTTAGTTATATTTACAAAAATTCACACCTTGTGTGAAATGTTTTATAATTAATAAAAATAAAAAAGTCAAACTGACAGTGAGGACGATAGCAGGCAAGACACTGAGAGATCGCGTGAGGAACACCAGAATAAGAGAGACATGTGACTGGTATGGTCGATATACGAAAAAGGGACTGATACGGTAATGTTCAAATAATGGACACCACCAGACTCCCCTATATTGCACTACATAATCAGCCTCATGGGACTCGTCCTCGTGAAAGACCTCCCAAAAGTTGGAAGGACAGCTAGGAGTCTCCTCACAGGAGGAGCAACACTCTGGAGAACAGACTACGTAGGTCTACAACAAAAATCTGATTTACAGAAGATTTATAAATTTTTATAGAGTAATGTGGCGGTCCATTCTCTCTGCCTACCCTATCGGTAAAACGGCGTGATGGTTTGTTGTTGTTGTTGTGTATGGAGTTTTATTTAATTGTTTAAGAAACAAATAATGAAAATATTTTGTTTATAAAATGTGAAAACAAAATGTTATTATTTAAAACTCAATTAATGACATAAAGAAATTTGAACGTGCTCTAACCAAATATATAAAGGGGTCAACCATAGATGTAGAAAATGCTTTTTTCTATAAAATTTAGAAGAGATTTCCTATCCAAGTACGTAAATTTATTACTTAAACTTTCGTAGCACTCAATTTTTATGAATTACTCATCTCAAAGGCGCTGTAGAAAATGCTCCGTTTTATCAACTAGATAAAAAGAATAATAATGATAACAATAAAAAAAAACATATTTAGTATGAGGGCTGCACCTGACGTAGTCGATCAGCCCTTCCTGTCAGGAAATGATAATTTGAAAAGGTGCGTTTTGAGTCTCAATCTTAACTCTGATTGATTTTTAATGCACTTAAGGTCTGCTGGAATATTGTTCTAGGCTGAAGGGCCGGCTACTCGGTTGCCAAAGCTTGTGCTTCGACAGCGTTTAGGTACAGTCAATCTACTGATCGCATAAGACTTAGCTAATAGACTGTCTAGCATTCAGGTTCTCATTGATGCAGAGTTTAGATATATAAGCTGGTGCCATTCCACTAACATGCTCTTTTATGTAGTTGTCATGATACAGGCCATGCCTAGTGTGACAACCCATTCATTCATCATTTCATCATTTCTCGGCGCTACATCCCGGTGTGAGACTTGGCCTCCTCCACAACGGTCCTCCACTGACTTCTGTCAATTTTCTCCAAATCTTGTTCCACGCAATCCACCCCTTTTTCCTCGGTCTGCCTCTTGGTCTCTTTTCGCGAGGCACCCATCTGGATATAATTTGTGGTGTTCTACCCTCTGGCATTCTTTCCACATGGCCAGCCCACCGTAGGCGTTGAGACTTACAGAATCTCACTACTGTTTCCTGGCCTAGTGTGGCAACTTCAGTCCATAAACTTTTTTTATCAAATTTATATCATGTAATAGTAAAAAAAAACCCCAATATATTCAATAACAACTGATATTCTGATTATATTTTTCTCATTCAAATTTCGTATGGACAGCGTCGAATAAATTAGAAAAATTTGCATCAGCGGGCTAAGTTTGCCACTAAGCGTATCATTGTCCCGCCTTGAATCTCGGCGCTTGCGGCTCCTTTAATGAAAGTATCGCGATTGCCCTAGCGAGATTGTCGTTGCGGCGGTCATAAAAGTCGACCCTATTTACGGAGTTCCGCTGCGACGCTTGGTGCTACCATTCGGGATTCAGAGCAGGAGCACAATGCACGACACAAATCCGAATTGTGACTCGACACTAACGAATTGCTCCTTTAACCCTAGACTGATATCATCCCCATGCTTTTATTTATCATGTCGCAGGTTCTGAACTCTTGTTATTCCTGTCCACTCTTTGATGTTCCGCAGCCAAGACAGCTGCCTTCTATCAACTCCCCGCCGTCCCTCCACTTTACCCATTAATATCAGTCGAAGGAGGTGGTACTTCTCTCCCCTTAGCACATGACCCAAATATGAGACCTTTCTAATTTTCACACTCGACAACAGCTCTTTATTGGCTCTGGCTCTCTGTAGTACACTTCGTACTTCGTACTTTAGAATCATAAATGATCCGACAGATTTCAGATCTAAGCTGAAAATCCATATTTTTCATATTCAAATTGAAACCCAACTTGTACATTTTGTTTTATTATACTTTCTGACCGATCACAAATATCAGATGCAGCTTTCATATTTAGATTTAAAATACGTCTGAAAACGCCTTTGAGGTAATTACTTTAAAAAAAAAACCGGCGAGTGGAAAGGGATATCGAAATAAGGGTTGGGGCAGGCAACAAATTGAATGGTGCACGTATAGTTATCATTGCAAACAAAAGTCTTTCTAAAAGTTTATATATTAATACGAGTTTTCTTTTCTATATATCAAAATATGTGATGTAAAATATTTAATTAAAAAAAATACATGATTTCTAAAAAAATTACTAGATCTGTAACACATAAAATCTGTAACACATGGGATCCGATATTCTCTGATGGTGGAGCGAGTGCAGAAAAAATTTCTGCGCTTTCTTTACCTCAGGGAGCGCGGTTATTACCCGTGGCTCTTTCCGACTGAATTCTTGCTAGGTATGCTAAGCTACCAATCATTGGAGAGAAGGAGGAACATTCACTTGGGAGTTCACTTCTTTCAGCTGATTGGCGGCCGTATACAGAACTCGGATGTCCTGAGTGATGTAGGTCTATTTGTCCCTGATAATTACCTTCGTCAAAGACAGCACAGATTGTTTTATTTGCCACGCTGCAGAACCAACCTGCCAATGGTAATGCCTGTGGGTAGGGCAATCTTATTGCTTAATCGGATCGCCTCGGAGGTCGACATATTTCGTGATAGTGTGAGTTGCCTCAGGGATGCAATATCAATGTTATGATTTTTTCTTACTCTCAAGCTTAATTTTTATTTTTTTTAATGCTTCTCTGTTTATAATGTAATTGCAAACGACTTGGAATTGTATGTCTGTAATGTTTGTGATTATTATCAAAATAAATGAAATGAAATAAAAAATACTAGTGAAAATGTATTTTTTTAACTTAATTTTTTTTTTGAGAGCAGGAAAATTTTAAATATACAAAAATGCTGTTTGGATTTTAAGATCGTGAATGCATTATTAGTTAAGGGTTGACAATAAAGTCGTTAGCTATAATGACATCTCGCTACGACAGTTGTTCCAACGAATGCATTTTGTCGTTATCTTACACATTTCCCAGTACAAGCTCCTCCCAAGAGAGATGGTCCATGGTCGGAAGCTGCGACGTGGCTTAGATTCTTCTGGACTATTATGCGGCGGCACCGAAGTATAATCCACACTTAAGTGAAGTCGAAAATTAGCTAGACTGTCCATATAAATGGAGTATTATTTTAATGCATATTTAATTCAATTTATGGAGATTACTCTAATGCCGCTGTTATCCCAGTGGAAATTATTAGGTTTATCTGAAAACCTTTTAACCTTTCCCGTTTATATTCTTTAAAATAAAAATACCGTCATCCTGAATTATGGGGAAAAGTTTTTGATATGATTTCTTATGATCCTCTTCTTCTTCATATTCAAAATCAAAATCAAATCAGTTTTTTAACTCAAAAGACATTACAAACAGCAAAATGTTTAAGGCATCTATTGAGTACAGGTAAAATATTATAAAAATACAACAAAATACCAGGAACGCATTAGAGATGGTTCGACATTAGGATGACAACATACTTTCTAAAGTCAAGAGTATTTGTCTCCTGAACGTGTACCTTCACTAATATGAAAGACGTCGATCTCCGAGGAGACCACGTTCAGCATATTTCTCTTTCCGCCGGTGTCACCAGAGGCAGATTGGTTCTGGTGGCCAGTAGGTTAAACAATCTGTGCTGTCGCTGACGGAGAAATCTATCAGGGACAAAAAGACCAACACCCTCTAGCACGGCCGAGTTCTCGAAATATCCCCTGATTAATTCTTCTTCAATATATTATATTATTCTTCGGAGCGTGTTACTGGAATATAAATCATCATCTGCCTTTAGTCGTCCAGTTCTGAACATAAGCCTCCCTTCCCGACTTCCACAACTCTATATCTCTTGCCGCTCTGTGCAATTGACCTCCTGCCACTCTCTTGATGTCATCAGACCATCTGGCTTGTGGCCTGCCAGGAATTCTACGGCCGGTTCTCGGTCGCCAGTTTAGGGTACGTCTTGTCCACCGATCATCCGTTGTCCTCGCTATATGGCCGGCCCAATTTCACTTCAACGAGACTATTCTGCACGCTACGTCTGTAACTTTGGTCCTTTCTCTGATCCATTCATTTCGCTTCCTGTCTCACAGACTTTGTTAAACATTCTCCTCTCCATTGACCGCTGGGTCAATTGGAGTTTCTGTGTTGTTTTTCTTGTGAACATAACTGTTTCCAGCCTGTATGTCAGTACTGGGAGAATGCATATGTCAAATATATTTTTCTTCAGGTGGTTCGCGAATCTTTTGGACTTTAGGATATATGATAGTTTACCGAAAGAAGTCCATGTAAAACCCCGCCTACGTTCGATCTCGGCTTCATGGTTGTCTACGCCAAACTTGACCATATGTCTCAGATATACGCATCAGCTCTTTCAATGATCCTTCCCTCCACCGTCACTAGTTGCGGGCGCTCTGAAGTACACATAATTTTTGTTTTGGAGTAGTTCATTTTCATACCCACAGAGCTCGAGAGATCATTGACATCGCCATTTTTTTTCGTCATTTGAAAATAGAACGATAGCATCTGCAAATCTAAGGTTAGTTTTAAATTTGTCATCTATTTTTATGCCCCGGTTCTTCCAGTCAAGCTTCTTGAAGACACCCTCAAGTGCGGCAGTGAATAATTTGGGGGAGATGGTCTCTCCCTGTTGGATTCTCCTTTTAATATTTATCTTTCAAGTTGGTTCGTGCAATTGTATTGTGGAGGTTGCTTTATAATACATGTTCTTGATAAACTGTGAGTATCGGTGGTATATTCCACAATTATTTAGACATTATATGTCTCCATGTCTCCACTGAATCAAAAACCTTTTCGAAATCGATAAAAGCTAGAGCCAGTGGCAAGTTGTTTTCGCTGTGCTTTTGTATTACGTTTTTAGCGTCTGTAGGTGATCATTTGTTACAAAGCCTACACGGAATCCTGCCTGATCTCTAGGTTGGTATCCATCCAATTCGTTGGTAAGACGGTTGCATATAATTCTTGTGAACAACTCATATCGGTGTGAGAGTAAACTTATTAGTCTGTAGTTTTCTGGTTTTTTATTATCTAGTACAATATTTGATTTATTCCATTCCGTCGGTGTCGGTATGTTTTCCTCTTGTAACCATTTATTAAATAATACAACAATTTCATTTAAAAGGTTGTCACCTCCTAGTTTTAAAGCTTCTATCATTATTCCATCTACGCTTGATGCTTTACCATTCTTCATTTTATCTAATGCATGTAAATTTCATATTTGATAATACTTGGAATATATTATGATTCTACGTTGTTAATTTTAGATCTCGATGTCTTGGTTTTAACTAGTGGGCGTTGTGATTTTTTTTAGGGTAACAAACAGAGAATAAGTATATATATAAAAATACACAAAGCACTTAAATAAGGCCAATTACATGTTACCACAAATATAAATGAATGAACAGAATGAACATTGTAGACTTATGAAACGAGATTTAATTAAATTAAAATCAAAATAAAACTAAGGTTATAGTATAAAAAAGATAATAATTATAATGCAAATAAAGGAATATAACATTATAGCACTAAACGCACCGAAAAGTTGCTCCACTATTTTTTAAAATCATAAGTGTTTAAGTGAAAAACATTTATTGCATTTAAAAAATCGTTGCAAGTGTCGCATATCCGGTACATTGCGGCGCTCTGAGCGTAATTGGTGCGATAAGCAGGAAGGTGGAATACTTGGCTCGTGGTGTGTCGGAAGAAGTTCGGAGTTATCTATTTTGAAATGTATGATTTTGTGAAGTAGCATCATATCGTTTAGTGTTCGTCTATCTTCGAGAGAATCTAAGGAGTGAAACGTAAGATTGAAATTTAAGGCAATCAGAAGTGTCAGAAATTTTCAGAAAGATCTTTATGTCATCAGTATATAACGTTTGGTAGAAATTGGTCGTTATTTCTAATAGTTCTAATCTGTCATATGACACACTACCATCTTCTCTACAAAGAGCCGTAATTTGTTTCTTGCCAATGCTAAGTCTCCTTTGCAGAACCTTTGTCCCCTTGTTTTCAGATATTACCTCTTCTACAATGTTTTCATTGTATACAGCTATGCATTTCTTATTTCTCGTCTAATATTTTTGTTAAAAAAATTGTACTCGTCTGAATTTATCCAATCCACTCCTATGTAAGTTTCAGGTAAGAGAATTATCAATAATTAAAAGTGTGACGGTCAATTATATCTGCCTACCCCTTCGGAGAGACGGCGTGATGGTTAGTTAGTATTTTTTTAAAATACAATAGTTCAGACAGGATGTATTCACTTTTCTGCACCTCGCGATATTTATATACATTGTAAATTAATGTATATAAATCCTTCTAGCCTACATAAGAAGATCACTTCATATCAATCACGTGTCTTAACCCTTAACGTACCGTGTTCAAAACAAAACGCTCGCTCCCATGTGGTCAATTCAGTTTACCGCTAACTTTATCTAAATATCTGTGACTCGATGTCATCTTGTAGGGAATTTCATTAGGAATAGATCGATATCTATAACAAACATGGATTATTTGAAAAACATATCATTATTAATTTTTTTCTGGAACCATGCGATTTCTGATATGGAATGCTTCACAGCATACGAGCAACTGGACACCAAGTATAAACTTGTCTTCGCGCCGCGGCCGGCGGGGCGAGACTTTACGAGATTTTACGTATGATAAAGGCACCTAGGCAAAATGTATAGTACGTTCAAGACAACGAGTACGTATTAATATTTGTCCCTTTTGGTAAAGTGTTAATATTTTCACAGTTCTGATATTATTAAGTTGCGTGCTGCGTTTCCGTCCACAGTCGGTATTATTACGTACCTATGAAAAAGGCCAAAGATATAATTTATAATACGTTCAAAACAGCGAGTAAGTATTTGTCACTTTTGATAAAGTTGTAAATATTAGCAAAACAAATTCTACCTTAACACGAATGAAGGTGAGGGCAGTCTTAGAAAATATTTTTTTTTGGGATGAAGCAAGTAATTTTTTGCTTTTTTTTTATTACGAAATATTGAGAACACTTCAATGGAGGATTACAATTTTTTTTATAATATTAGGGTCCATAGGTTTTAAGAAAATCAACTTTAAATTGGCAGTGGAAACTCAATTGACCACATGGCAACGCGACGGTTATATACACGACTTTAATAGATCCATAGTAATAATATTGAAAATATATTCCTTTGTGTTATTTTTTTTCATAATAGTCACCATCGCTATGTCCTATTTTTCCATGTCTAGTGGGAGAGTGTACCAAGTGAAGTATTTATCCAACAGCGACACTGCCGCATTCTATTTTAGACCTTAAGAACAGTCCACATTGTCACCGTGGGAGCATTGTAGGGTAACCATACACACACTTATGCACAAGTGTACATTACCACTTCAGAGGAATGTAGCGTGTGTGGGTACCTACTGTAAAAAAAGAAAATATGAAAAGAAAATAAAGGAATATTTGTGAAATGTATACTTATATCTGTATACGAATCCTGGATTTTCAGATATAAGTATACATTTCACAAATATTTGTAAATATTCTGGTCAATTCTTTGGTGTATAAAATAGGAGTGATACTCCAGGCGACTTCTAAAACAATGCGCTAGGAGGCGGTAGCCTCTTCGCATTGTGTTAATAAAGTAGTTTGCTAAATGCTAAAACAATCATTCTTCATAGATGGCGTTAGTGGGTGGATTGTATAGATTAATCTTAAAAAATTAATTAGTACAATCAAATCTACATAGATGGCTAACTGGAACTGACACGTGAAGATAGGTATGGATTTGGAGTATATATACAACTTCCAAAAATGTATCATGCATGATCATAATAACAATGGTGGAATGGGGAATGTTGTAATTACATAAAGCGTGCGCTTAACCCAACCAATGACAGGTCATAAGTCCTGTAAACACCTTGATCATCCATATTCAGTTTCCAGTTTGTTTCTTCGTCTCTATTGAGATACAATTATAAATATTACTAACTAACTAACTAACTAATAATAAGGTTACTTTACGTAGTCGCTTAGGCACTCAATGTACCTAATTGTAATAAAAATAAAAATGAAAATATATACTTTTACTATCGAGAACTTAATAATGCAAGCAATTCAACATCTTTTGACAGTTTATCTTTAGATTGCCATTTCCGAAAATACGTCAAATCCAAATACCCCGAAATCGTTTTTATTACATTTTAATACAGGAGATTCGCACCTCTTTGCTTCGTAACTGAAATACGTCAAATATCTGGCATAATAAGTAAGAAATTTGTCTCTCTTTACGACGTACGTTCCTAATAAATACTGACAGATCAAAGAGTGCGCTCGCCGGGGTGACAATAACTTAAAACATGGAATTTCTGTATTTATAAAAATATTTTTACAAAAATTAAATTCTTCACCTTCTTCCTCAGCCTATTCCCGTTCACTCTTGGACACATGCCTCTTCCATTCGCTTTCATGTCACTCTGTCTTATGCAGACTCATCATCATCATTATCAGTCGTCTGTTATCCACTGCTGAATGTAGGCCTCTCGCAAAGCACATCACCGCCCCTTATCCATTGCCGCTCCCATCCATCCATATTCAACAATTCTCTTTAAATCGTCGGTCCAGCGGGCAGGGTTACGTCCAACTCTTTCGACGTCGGTTCTTTCGACAGATATGGCCAGCCCATCACCACTTCAGCCCACCGATCCTCAGAGCCACCTCAGTCACCTTGCTTTGTTGACTAATAAATTCGTTTATTAATCTGTCCCTCAAGGTTATTCCAAGCATGGATCTTTCCATTGCGCGTTGGGCGACCTTAAATCTGTAGACTAGACCTTTGTTAGTGCCCACGTCTCGGCTCCGTACGTCATGAATGGCAAAACGCACTGGTTGAAGACTTCAGTCTTGAGGCATTGTGGTATTTTAGAGGTGAGAACATGACGTAATTTTCCATTTACTATGGAATACTTTCGGATATATTTGTTTTAAGTTATAAATAATATTTTAATCCCGTTTGGCAAAGTAAAAAAATGGACACCCTAATAACGAAAAAATCGTGAAACTGAGGAATTCAGTTGAAAAACTGCCAAAAATTCTATCGCGTGACTTGAAAAGCGAGAGACAATTCGCTTATTGACAGATGTCTCGGTCAAAAATAAATCTCTGTCTATTGAAAAGACACTCGATATCAAAGGGTTGATGCTACGAACCATGGGTATTTTGAATAAGGGCTTTCATCGAAATATTTTTTTAATGTACAGGGGAAAGAAAATATTTTCAATATATTTTTAAAATTATATGCAAGACGTGCGTGCATGACGCGATGTGTATGAATTTTGAGGAAACGAGAGAAGTCTTCTTCTTCTTCGGTCTCAATCTAATGATTGGTCTGAAGTAAGGAGACGCATCTCCTCTTCCACTCCGCTCGGTCCTCGGCAACTCTCTTCAACTCTGCATAAAAGGTGCAGCCCATATCTCGGTAAATCTGGTCTAGGTACTCTTGGATAGGTCGTCCTCTGGCGATAGATCCCTTGACCATTCCGTCCAACACATTATGCAGGAAACATTCGTGTCGCAACACATGACCAATCCATCTTGCGCGCCTCTCCGCTATGGTGTTCAAAGTGTGCCTACTCTCTTCAACTCTGCTGAGAACTTCTTCATTTGTAATGTGGTCCCTCCATGAAACATGGGCAACTCGTCGGTAGGTCCACATGTCAAATGACTCCTGCCTAGGGAAGTATGGCAGGGAAGAAATGTGTGGCAGTCAATTCTTTCTGCCTACCCTTTCGGGGAGACGGCGTGATGGTTAGTTAATTTAACTAGTTAACCTAAGATTTTACATGATATGTTGTTCGGACGAAAATTCTTAACTAACCATCACGCCGTCTCTCGAGAGGGGTAGGCAAATAGGAAAGATCGCCATACTGCTCTGTCCTGACATAAATTTCTAGATTTCTCTACATTTACACATCGTAATATGAGGCAGTCAAAGCAAAAGTGGACTTACCCCATCTACCATAGATTTGAGTAATGACGCATTTTAGAAATTATCAAATTTCATCTCTTTGTGTTACATAAATTTTACAACAAATACTAATTGTAAAAAAAGAATCTTGGTAAAAAAGGTATGTTAAATTTAATGTAGATCCGTTTTTGGCCAAAAAATTAATAAATACCTATATTTGGGTGGCTTGGTCCACTATTGCGTTGAAGTGTTATTATGTTTAGTCCATTTTTGTATTAGGGTAGAAGAAAAGTTAAATGAAATCAAAGGTATATAGAATATATATCTATTATAATTTTAATCCCTGACTGAATATTATTGGTCTTCAGATTGTTATAATAATGGTGGAAAATTGACGGTACGAAGTCAAGAAGGAAATTCAATCCTTCTTCTTCATCGCTGTGATAGTATTTCCTTGTGGAAACAATGCATCTAGAGTAGTGATTGAGACTGACAATCTTTTTGAAATATCCACTATGGAGAAAATCACTTCAATGTTGTTTGAGTATTTGAAATATATTTTAAATGGTTCGGTTTTTGTATACCTCAATCACTGTATTTTCAACCACTCTACTTTGGATCCATCAAGTGAGACATTTCTATTTACTATGTTACTCTCTAATTTAATTGTTGAATAAAAATTATCCCTTTCCATCGATATTATTTTTAATTGATTACTTTTCCTGGCTGATTGTATTACTTGAATCCAGTGTTCCGGATTGTAAATATCTAGAATTTTTTTTTTTTTTCAATTTAACCTGATCACATGGTAAATAGGAATGACCACTCACTAAAAATGTGTAGTCAATGTCATTTACCACATAATCAGAATTGGACACAATATACATTAACTTCATTTTCGGCACTAATACTTTGGACTGAGCATTATGGTCCACTTTTGCATTGAGAATATTTTAAAATAAATATTTAAATGCAAAAACAAAAAAAAACACTTCCATCTAAAGAATATTGTTGAAACTATGTTTAGTCCGTTCTTGAATCGAAGAAACACATGTTTTAGACACATTCCCATAGTTAACTCAATATTGGCCATCATGTGGGTTAGTCCACTTTTCCTTAAATGCCTCATATATACGCTCGTAGATTTTACCGAATTCGAATGTGGCCGCCTTTTAGTATTTGATTAATCTGGTCATGCCATGTTATTCTTGGTCTTCCACGGCTTCTCTTTCCACTCACACTGCTTGTATATAACATTTTGACCATCCTTCTCTCGTGTATTTGTTCCTTTTGTTCAAATCATATCAGGGATTCTTTTTTAATTTTCCTTATGAGGATCATCTGCCTCACATTGCTTCCTTATTTCGTCGTTTGCTACACGACATTATCATACACCGTTTTCCCGCATACTATTTTCAGTGATCTCATTTCCACAAAAATTATCCTACTTCCATCCTTTTTTTGCCAGCTCCAAGCTTAACTTCGATACAAATGGGTTGGCACTAGAACTCCATTATGTACCACCGTTTTTTCGAAAGGGTGGGCAGAAATAATGGACCGCCCCAATGTTGAAAACATCAATGTCACTAAAGCATTGTTTGTAGCTGTCACAAATTTAGTACGCGGTGTGTCTTATGCGAAACAAGGGGTATTTTAAAATAAATCCAGGAAAATACGTCGTGAAATCAGTAAAGAAACAGCAATATAATTAGAAATCAATTGTTAAGCAATGAATTTTGAAAATGGAATATTTTGTTTTGTTTTTATGGCACCCCTGAAACCAAACATACTCTCAGCGTCACGCCAGAATAGTCAAAATGGCGTTTACTCGTGCGAAAAAGGGACCGTTTTCATCGATCGTGGCGAAACTCACGGTAATGCGCGAATGTCTAAAAGCACTCAGCCATACAACAATAATTCGGACAGTACATTTTGTATAGTTGAATGTACTTGTGCTTTAGTTGTGACGACTATGCCGCGCCGGCCTACCGTGAATATTTTCGCTCTAAAGGAGCATTTTTTTGTATGTGACTTTTGGACCATTCCTAATTCACTCTTTAGAAAAAAAAATTGTGGACACTTTGCAATAAGGGTTCAATTATTTTATAAATATTATTTTGGGACCTTCTGCAATGAAAGTTCTCTTTTTAGATGTTATATGATTCGTACGTACTTAAGTGTGTTTGGAACATGTGAACTGGGTTAGGTTTTGACAAGGGTTATACGTGTTACGAAAAAATATACGAGTTTTTATTAAAACAGTTTTGTTTCTGACTTTTTGGCAACGAAACTCTCAGAAACATGATTTAATTTGTGTATGATTAAACATTTATTCATATTCCAGGAAAGGGCTTGCGGAGGTAAAGGGAACTATTCAAATACTTTATTGTAACTAGCTAACTAACTAACCATCACGCCGTCTTACCGAAGGGGTAGGCAGAAAGAATGGACTGCCACACCTTTCTTTCCTGACATATTTCTCTCGATTCCTCAACATTCATACATCGTGTCACGCACGCGCGTCGATTTCTCTGACTCCTCACATGGCCGACATTCAAAATTTGATTTATTTGATCGTGCCACGTTTTCCTCGGTCTTCCTCTATTTCTGATACCATTTACATCATTAACATATAATTTTTTTACCATTCTTTCTTCATTCATTCTTTCCATATGTCCAAACCATCTTTATGATCCTTTCATTATTTTGTTCATGACACCATCATTCGCACCGCATTCACTTCTAATATTTTCATTCGACACTCTATCATACACAGAATATCCACACATTCGTCTAAGAGATCTCATTTCTACTGCATTTATTCTACTTTCATCCTTCCTTTGCCAGTTCCATGCTTCGCTTCCATACATAAGGGTCGGTAGAAGAACACCATTGTGCACTGCAATTCTAGCTTTTTTGGATTGGTTTTTGTTTGCGATGACAACTTTAAGTGCACCATTCACTTTATTGCCTGCCCCAACCCTTCTTTCAATATCCCTCTCCACTCTCCCATCTCTTGTTAACATACTACCTAAATGCACAAACTAAACTACTTGCTCCAAATTTTCACCATTCACGCTAATGTTGCAGACTGTTATGGTTTCTTCCTTTTCAAAAATCATAACCTTGAACTTTTTAACATTCATCTTCAGATCATTTCGCATGCATACCTCATACATACAATTCACCAGGACTTGTAGTTCATGCTCGTATCAACGACGAAATAACTTTTATGAGACTGTATGAACAAACAAACAAACAAACCATCACGCCGTTTCCCCGCAGGGGTAGGCAGAGAGAATAGACAGCCACACTACTCTATCCTGACAAACCTCTCTAGCTTCCTTCACATTCATACACGAGTCATACACGCACGTCGATTCCTAACATGACCAACTTTAAAATTTGATTAATTTGGTCAAGCCATGTTTTCCTCGGTCTGCCTCGACTCCGTACTCCATTTACATCATTAACGTATACTTTCTTAACCATTCTTTCTCCATCCATGCGTTCCATATGTCCGAACCAACGCAGCGATTCTTTTATAATTTTGTTCATTATGCCTTCTTCCGCTCTACATTCCTTTCTTATATCAGCATTTGATATTCTGTCGTATATCGTTCTACCACTCATACGTCTTAAGGACCTCATCTCTACCGCATTTATTCTGCTTTCATCCTTCTTCTGCCAGTTCCATCCTTCGCTTCCATACTGTTGGTTCGCTCGGGTTGGGAGCAGAACTCCACTGTGAACGGCCGTTTTCGCTTTCATTGAAAGATTCTTGTTTCCAATAACTATTCTTAAAGCTCCATTCACTTTGTTATCCGCACCAACCCTTCTTTCGACGTCACTATCCGTTCGGCCATCTGCTGTGAACATACTACCAAAATACACGAATTCCTTATTCTCAAAATTGACTATATAAACAATGCGATATTATAATATATAAATTTTCCATAATGAAGCCAATACGATCGTATTAAAATTGTAATCATCAATAATCAAATAATGAGTACAAAAAATATATATACCACATTTCTTTATTATTATGTATTTAGTGTGTTTCCACTTGTGTTTATGTTCGGCCGGTTTCGGCAGCTTGCTGCCATCTTCTGGTACCTACATCAAAAGTTATTTGGTTTATATAATAAATGATAGTTGTGGGGGTTTGAATTTTTTTTTCCTGATTCTAAATAATGTATTACTGTTATTAAGTTGTAGTTGAAATGATTCTATATAATGTAAATTTATTATGTTTTGGGTTAGTTTGTTTATATAGAAACGTGTTAAATTATATTTATTAATAACAGTAAGCTGCCGAAACCGGTCGAACATAAACACAATTGGAAGCACACTTAATACATAATAATAAAGAAATTTTATATCCTTTTTTTTGTTTTCATTATTTAAAATGAACTACTACCAAGAAATATCAATTAACATTAATTATTTGAAAATACATAATCAATACAAATGAAAACGTTTGTTGTCTAGAAGTTTTATTATATTTTGTGTGAATGACATATATCGCCTGTCTAAGGCATTATCAAATGTCCATGACATTTGACATTTGATAATGCCTTAGACAGGTGAAAAATGTCCTTCTCATAAAATATAATAAAACTTCTAGAAAACAGAATTTTTCATTAATATTATATATTTTATATGAAGTTTAAGATCATTGTTCAAGAAACAATGAATAATTGTTTCTTGGACAGTATAGTAAAACATCATATTAATATTCATTCGAATGAAAATGACTGTTTTCTAGAAGATTAATTATATTTTATTAGAATGACATGTTTCGCCTTACGAAAGCAATATCAAAAATATGGATATGCACAAGTAAGGCACAACCTGTGATTCTATAAAATAGAATGAATCTTGTGTTAAATAGTTGTTTTCATTAGTTTTAATTATTTATTAAAGAAAATTAGAATTAAACAGTTTTAAAACGTTGTATAAAACCATTTTATTTTTTTTCAGTTTACATATTATACAATACAGTTTCTGTATAGCCTTGACGAAGCTCGTTACAGAGTGAAACCGGTTGGCGCTCCTGACTCAAAATAAAGTGGTTATACAACGTTTTAAAAGTGCTTAGTTATAATTTTGAATATGTCAAACCACCAAGTAATAGCTTCCTTTCAAAATTTAGTAAAGAGTTTAACATTACTGTTCATACAATAAATTAATTAATATGGATGAAAACATCTGTTTTTATAAAGCTTAAGCTACGTAAAAATGTCACCCTCAAAAAAAGATTCCAAAAAACAAAACATTTCAATTAAAAATTTATATAAAATATTATAGAACGGACGAACGTTAATCTCTAGTAAACAAAATTCACCTTTAAGACGTGTTTTCAGCTAAGCAAATAATGAAGAATGGTTACTTTTGTCTGGGATCAGTGAAGTATGTAAAAGTGATATGCCACGTGACGCCAGAACACTGTCTCCACCGGGCCTGGGTTCCACCACGTACACCAATGTTCTAGGGGTGGAAGGGGGCCAGGACGCCGCGGCGCTCACCCCCATGTGAGGTTATGACATGTCACGCGCCCCAAACCAATAGATATCAGGACTCTAAAGCAGCCGAGATGGTTTGCAATTTCGTACGTGGGCAAAAATTCATAATTTTAAATTAAAACAAAAAATACATTTCTGCATTCTTTTAACCTTATTTGCTTTCACTTTTTGTTGTAAATTCATACTAAAATTATATAAATAATATTTTAATTTATTTCTATTTTTACTTTTTTATACACTTTGTATGTACAACAATTGTATTAAAAAAAAATTATAAAGACATGTTCCGGACAAACAGTCCTTCTTCTGTAAAGATACATTTTTTTAAATATTATAATTTTTTTTTGAATGTATACATATACCTGTATACGAATACTGGATTTTACCCATTGCGGGTTATCAATTCATGATTTAATTGTTTCTCAATAGAGACGAAGATGCAAATTGGAAACTGAATATGGTTGATCAAGGTGTTTACAGGACTTATGACCATGTAAACATATATTGTAAAAAATATATATTGTAATCATATCTAGTCTAAAGTTTGGCATATAGTTAGGAGTGACATCTCCAGGTGGCATCTAACAATGCGCTAATGGCGGGGTAGCCTTTCACATTGTGTTAAAAAGATGTTCTGCTTAATGCTTAATAAACATAAATCTCCATAGATGGCGTTAGTATGTAGATTATGTATAGATTAATTTTAGAGATTAACATATATAATCAAAATCTTCATAGATGGCGCATTGAAACTGACATGAGAAATCTGGTGTAGGACTTTAACATACTCGTATATACAACTTCCAAAAATTTGTCAGACATGGTCATAAGAAAGGTGGAATGGGGAATGTTGTAATTATATTAAAAAAATGTTTATATGAAGATAGAAATTTATTTAATGTAGTAGATTTAAACGCAAAGTGTTCTATTATTTTATATCAATAAGTAAAAAAAATTTTTTATTTTAAATTATCGAATTAATTAATTAGATCTTCGATTCATGTGTATTACTTACTGTAAAGGGAGATGAATCCACAAATGAACAATTATGACGTAATTATGTAATTGTTTATTTTATTTATTATGGTGAAATACCAGCATTAAAAGTTAACAGTGTCCCGAATTGCTCTTAGGTTGCTCGTAAAATATTTTATACTTTATGGTTAATCACAAAGTGGGGTTATAATTAATATTTAATGCTCCGTTCTTTACAAAATTAGGAAGTTAGCACTAATTAATAACATTTAGATGAAGTTATACTAGCTTTGAATAATTGTTTCAGATCCTCGAGGAAAAACATGCACTTATGTATCTTAGAATGCACTTCAAAGTGTCTTCTGAAATGGCGAACTACTGCCAATTTTTTTAAGATAATCAAATGATTATACTGAAATCTCTTGATGGAAGTTCATTTTAAATAATAATTAAATAAAACGATGTTTTTTAACTACTTCCACTTTTGTCTTTATTTAGACAGCGACCGGTTTCGCCAGGCTCGCTGGCATCGACAGACTGTTTTTTTATTCATGATTTAATTGTATCTCAATAGAGACGAAGATGCAAATTGGAAACTGAATATGGTTGATCAAGGTGTTTACAGGACTTATGATCTGTCATTGGTTGGGTTAAGCGCATGCTTTATGTAATTACAACATTCCCCATTCTACCTTTGTTTATGACCATGTATGACACATTTTTGGAAGTTGTATATATGTTAAAGTCCTATGTCCAATTTCACATGTCAGTTTCAATGTGCCATCTATGAAGATTTTGATATTTTTTTTTATTTTTATATATTTTCATACGAGTATATAAAGAGAAGGATGGAGTGCCACATCGGTTAACACTTAACAATAAACATACAATAAACAGTTTATTGTAACATCTGACGATAGTAACATCGGTTATGGAAACAGCTGTCGTGACAATTTTATAAAAAAACAAACAAATTTTTTGATATTAAAACAGTGTTTTTAATTTAACAGTGAATAATAAAAATATGAATAAATAAAGCACCAAATACCTAATAGAAAATCTGGTGTGGCATCGAGCCTGTTTGTGCGGTTTGATTTTATTGCATATTAATAAGAATAAGCCAGTTTTTAATAATTATATAGTTAAGGGTATTATACTCACATCGAGAGAATATGTGGAGTTGCACTGAAAATGTTGGGATTTATTCTCCGAACTGGTAGAGTTTTCAAGAATCCCTATGTTTTGCGAATTTTGTAAAACTCATTGGTCCGGAGCCGGCTCGAGTGTGGTTCGGTGATATGGAGTCCCCACGAGGCGAGATACTCGCTCATGTTAGAGAGGGTTCAGAAAAGATTTCTGAGATATCTCTACATGAGGGAGATTGGTATCCGTCGCTTTATCCCATTGCATTCCTCTTGGGCATGCTGAGAATTCCGTCATTTTGGAGACTATCCATCTTTATTTCCGGATGGTTATCTTCGACAGCGTCAGCACATACTGTTTTATCTCCCAGCGTGCAGAACCAACCTGCCTCTGGTGATGCCGGTGGGCAGGGCTATCAAACTGCTGAACATGATCGCTTCGGAGATCGATGTCTTTCATATTCGTGAAAGTACGTTCCGAAGACAAATACTCTTGAATTTGGAGAGTATCTTGTATTCCTAATGTCGAACCATCTCTCATGCGTTCCTGGTATTTTATATTTATTATATTTTACCTGTTCTCAATAGATGTCTTAAACTATTATATAACAATTGTTTGTAATATCTTTTGAGAAATTAAACTGATTTGATTGTAAAAAAAGGTACATACTATGGTAGAAAATAAAAATCGGGTGATCAATGTATCTAATAACGATTTTTGAGGCAAGGCGTAATTCCAGATTTATAAGAAGATACGTATTTTAAGCTTCTATTGTACAAAAATGCTATTTATAAAACATTCACTGTTAGTCATGTTTGTCAAAATTCATGTCACTATCCAAGTACTAAGAAAATATCTATTTTCAAGCCCTTTTCAAGAATTGCGCGCGTAGGAGTCTCAATATCTGTCAACCTTCAATCAATGCCATGGATCCTTGCAATAAAAACGATATTTGATATTTGAAGGAACCATCTTTATCTTACGGAAATCTATAATAAACTTATTTTTTTAAAATCTATAAAGTACGTAATTTTTGTAAATAGAACGAAGCGTTATGACAGCTGTCATCTTTAACGTTTGAGAACACCATAATTCCAATTTTAAATATTCAAGTGAAATATTTTTTAAGCCCCCACATGACGGCAAAAAGGTAAAATCTAATATTTGCGCGGCAAACGCAAGGGTTCAGCTTGAGCTATTGACTAATTAATTATCCCGTTATGTTTATGAAGCCTTTTTATTGCGTGGATTAAAGAAAATTAAGGGATATTTGCTGTAAACAGACAAATAAGGGTTAAACATGTTCCTAACCGCGCAAGTTATTAGCTGTATTAGAATCACACAAACACGTGTTAAATTATAGGAAAAGGTTTCCCCAATTGTGTTCCGAGGGAAGGTAGCAAATGCTTTGCGAAAAAAAAATAGCAATTTATATTGTTTAAAATTAATTCTTCGAAGTCCTGAGGCGAGCTAGAGTTGACAGGGAATGGTTATCAACTATCAAGGTTCGAAAGATCTCACATCTTGGTCATATACTGCGTGGGGAAAAGTATCACCTTCTCCAACTATACAACGATATTGGAGGGAAAAATTGAGGGACGCCTAGGGCCCGGAAGGAGACAAATGTCCTGGCTGCGAATAGTGAGGGAGTGTTCCGAACGGCGCAGGACAGGGACAGGTTCGCCGAGGTGATCTCCAACGTTGGAGGGACCCGAGAGGGCACTTGAAGAAGAAGAAGAAATTAATTCTTCTTCAACCTATAACTCGATAAAAATAGAACTAGAAATAGAGGAAAACTGAGGAAAATGTGGTACGATCAAAAAAATCAAATATTAAATGTCAGCCACGTGAGGAGTCAGAGAAATCAACGCGCGTGCATGACACGATGTATGAAAGTTGAGGAAGCGAGAAAATGTGTCAGGAAAGAAAAGCCTGGCAGTTCATCTATCTACTTACCCCTTCGGAGAGATGGCTTGAATTCAAATAGATACTGCATGAAACATGTACTTATTATTTTTTGATTAAGTGTCTATTGCCACCTTCCCTTCAAATACCACAAAGTTCCCTATAAAAAAACAATTACCCTCACAGTGCTACAAGAGAAAAAGTTTGTGAAACTCTGTTATTGAAAGACGCTCGTATAGCATGGTAAAGGCTGGGAATTATTAAATTGATGTAATGAATTCCACGATATTGTGTGAAGTGTGGTTATAATTTGATTGGAAACCACTTCGCATACCGAATATTTGGAATTCTTATTAAGAAAGAAAATATCTGCTTATCAGAAGTTTTATATGATTGTATTTTTTAGGAATGACATGCACTGCCTTGCTAAGGTATTAACAGATGTTGATAATCAAATAAAATCAGTTTGTTTACTCAAAATGTTTAAGCCATGTATTGAGTACAGGTAAAATATTATATACATACATACAACATAATACCAGGAACGTATTAGAGATTGTTCGACATTAGGAAGACAAGATACTTTCTAAAGTCGAGAGTATTTGTCCACTGAACGTACCTTCACTGTATATATGGAAGACGTCGATTTCCGAGGAGACCGCGTTCAGCAGACTAATTGTTCTTTCCACCGGTGTCACTTAAGCAGGTTGATTTTGGCGGCCGGTAGGTAAAACAATCTGTGCCGTCGCTGTCGGAGATATCTATCAAGGACAAAAATACCAACATCCTCCAGCACGGCCGAGTTCTCCAAATATCCCACGATTAATCTTAAGAAATAGGTTATGAGATGCCCATTTTTTTGTAGCAGTAGAGAATTGGTTCCGAGCATTCCCAAAAGAATTGCCGTGGGATAGAGTAACAGATAACTCCCATACCGATAGAAATACTTCAGAATTTTTTAACTGAACCCTCTCCAGCATAACGAAATATCTCGCCTCGTGAGGACTCCATATCACAGAACCACATTCGAGTCTGCTCCGAACCAACGCGTGGTATAGGACTCTGAGCACATTGGGATCTCTGAAAACTTTTCCTGAAAACTGAAGCCCAAAATTCTCAGTGCAATGTTACAAATCCTTTCAATAGGTGCAAGAAAAGTCTCCCTACTCTTATAGATGATCCCGAGATCTCTCATCGTAGATACATGTGCTAGTTGCTGGTTGTTCATTCTGTATCTATGATACCCAGCTCTCAATGCTCTCGTAAAATATAGATACTTTCTTAGAGATATTGAACTGTGACTCCAGTTAACAATTATTAATAAGTTATAATATATTGAATATCACTTATATATCACCGTTAGTCGCCAACAGACCGGTGGGGAGTGATGGCGGCCCGTGGAATGTGGTGTCCAGGAGGCGACCTGCCACCGTCCGAGGTACTCGGAGAATGGACAGCCCCTCCCCCACCTCCCCTGTTCTTAAATTTTTCCACTTTTTACCATTCCACCCCGATACCTCGGTCGGTGACATGGCGTCTTACCTTAATGGTTTACGTAAGGCATCATATACGGTGCATAGAATCAAGCCCAAGGAGGGAAGTTCCTATGTATCGTTCAAGATTGGAATACCGAGTTCGGTTGTCTCGGAGGTCCTGGAGCCTAAACACTGGCCACGCCGTTCTTTCATCAAGGAGTGGCGAGCGGGTGTTGCGGCTCCGCGACTTCCGAGAGCGAGCTGACTTGGTTCCTCCAATTCTTTGTCTTTCCTATATCAGAATGTTCGTGGATTGAGGACAAAATGCTCGAAATTCTTCTCCAATGTCTCGGTGAGTGACGCTAACATAATCGCTCTCACTGAGACTTGGCTGAATTCGAGCGTCCTCTCCTCTGAGCTTTTTGATATAGAGAACTTTAATGTGTTTCGCAGAGATCGAGCAGGCGACAGTGGCCACAGTCGCGGTGGCGGCTGCTTGTTGGCGGTCGGGAGGGGGGATGCGCTGAGGGCTGAGCGCGTCCCCAATCTTGAATCAGTCAATGAGGATCTCTGGGTAAAACTTATGTATGGGGTAAATCATGTAACATATATATGTGTAACATATATACCACCGGGGTCTAATTGGGAAATTTATAACCGATTATTTGATGCGATGCATACGAGCTTCAATCTGATCGGAGGTAAAAATGTCATTGTGATGGGCGACTTTAACCTGCACTCTGCTCATGGGATCGACAATGTCCAGCGTGACTTAGAGTACCTATGCGCAGTTTTTGGGCTTGCCCAGCACAATGTCGTTTTGAACTCAGATTCCAGAACCTTGGACTTGATTTTGAGCAACATAAAGTTGCAAGTTTCCAGATCAATGTCCCCATTAGTTTCTGAAGATGATTACCATCCCGCGCTAGAATTTGAGTACTCTGGTAAAGATAATCCTGGTGTTACCAGAGTGCCGCGACATAATACAGAAATCTTCAGAGGATGGAACTTCAGTCAGGGTGATTTTCTGAAGCTGTACCAGCTGATGACTCAACTTGACTGGAGCGACATGTGTAACTTGACCACCGTAAATGATGCCTTACAGTATTTTTACAGTGAAATTTATAAATTGTTTGATTTGTGCTTTCCCAGAAAACGCATAAGCAATGGTGGACGGAGATATCCGAGGTGGTTTTCCAGGGAAATCATCGCGGACATTAAGACCAAACATGCCCATCATGTGAGGTGGAAGGCTACTGGTTGTCGGAGTGAGTACGAACTTTTCAGTCTGTACCGCTCGGTGGTGAGACGCAATGTTCGATCAGCCTTTCGAACATATGTGGGCACCATTGAGGGCAATCTTATGGATGACCCTGGATCCTTCTGGAACTACGTAAAAAGTCTACGAAAGGATGGGGGCATCCTAAACACTATGATGCATGGGGATAGGGAGGTTGAGGGTGTAGATATAGTGAATGCATTCGCTAAACACTTTCAATCTGTCTATAGCAATGTTCCCCCGCGGCTAAATTTCAATTCAGCGACTGAGTTAAGTGCCAATTGTTGTGGTCATGGCTTTGTCATATCGCGAATGATATTATATCCTCCATTAAGGCTATGAAGAATTCGCACTCGGTTGGTCCTGATTTTCTTCCCATTTACTTCTTAAAAGGCTGCTCTGAGCTCCTAATATCTCCGCTGTATTTTTTATTTAACCTATCGTTAAGTACAAATACTTTTCCTGATCTCTGGAAACTTTCCAGAATCAGTCCTATTTTCAAGAGCGGCGCAAAAGAGTCGGTCGAAAACTACAGACCTGTAGCGATACTGTCGGCTCCAGCCAAACTATTTGAATCAATTTTACACAAATTGATATTTCCCAAAGTCGACCCCTATATTATAACAGAACAACATGGATTCAGGAAGGGGCGCTCGACTGAAACTAATCTCATGGTATTCACAGATTACATTGCAAGGGCCTTGGATGATGGTCACCAAGTTGACTGTTCATATAATGATTTCTCAAAGGCCTTTGACACTGTGAACCACGACATTCTGATAGCAAAGCTATCTCAAATTGGATTCTCTTCTCAGTTGATTATGTTTTTCATTAGTTACCTCGAGGGAAGAAAACAATACGTCTCATACGGAATTTTTCAATCGGAACCTTTTCTTGTAAATTCAGGGGTGCCACAAGGTTCAAACTTAGGGCCACTCCTCTTCACCATCTTCATAAATGATATTGCGAAGGTGATAAACTTCTCGCGATTTCTTTTATTTGCCGATGATCTGAAATTATTCCTGGAAATTAAAAATCCTGGAGACTGTCTTCGCCTCCAGTCGGACATCAATAATATTGTCAACTGGAGTCACAGTAATCAAATGCAATTCAATGTCTCTAAATGCGTTATGCTATCTTTTACTAGAGCATTGAGAACTGTGTATTATAAATACACAATGAACAATCAGCAACTAGCACATGAATCTACGATGAGAGATCTCGGGATCATCTATGAGAGTAGGCTGACTTTTCGTGCACATGTTGAGAGGATTTGTAGCACTGCACTGAAGATGTTGGGCTTCATCGTCCGGACCGGCAGGGTTTTCAGGGATCCCAATGTGCTCAGAGTCCTATACAACGCATTGGTTCGGAGCAGACTCGAAAGTGGTTCTGTGATATGGAGTCCTCACGAGGCGAGATATTCCATTATGCTGGAGAGGGTTCAGAAAAAATTTCTGAGGTATCTCTACATGAGGGAGTATGGTAGCTATCCTTGGCTCTATCCCACGGCATTTCTTTTGGGAATGCTCGGAACCAATTCTCTACAGCTTCGAAGAGATGGACATCTAATTACCCATTTCTTTAGATTAATTAGGGGATACTTCGAGAACTCGGCCGTACTGGAGGGTGTTCGGCTTTTTGTCCCCGATAGATATCTCCGACAGCGACAGCACAGATTGTTTTACCTACCGGCTGCCAGAACCAATCTGCCTCTGGTGACACCGGTGGGAAGAGCAATTAGTCTGCTGAACGCGGTCTCTTCGGAGATCGACGTCTTTCATGTTAGTGAAAGTACGTTCAGAAGGCAAATACTCTTAATTCTGGAGAGTATCCTGTCTTCCTAATGTTGAACCATCTCTTATGCGTTTCTGGTAGTATACTATATATAATATATTATTTTACCTGTTCTCAATAGATGCCTTAAAAATAAATTTTGTAATGTCTGTTGATGAAATAAACTGATTTGATTTGATTTGATTTGATTTTAAAATCAAAACAAATATTTAATTGTGCTAAAAAAACAAATAATTGATTTTACATGTACTTAAAGCGTTAACGTTTTTTTTTTCCACTTTTGAATTCTCGACATATTTCGAAGGCTTTACACCTTCACCATCGGAAGAACGATGTAAATATATATAATTCGATATTGAATTCGCAAAAAAAATATTTTTATTCATAAAAAATCCGACAAAAACAACTGATTTTTAGGGTCGTCAACTTGTAGAATCCAAATCTACATATAAATAAAACACAATCTGGGTTGTGTGTGTCTCCTTCTTTCTCGGTGATTCCTCATCAGATCCTTCTGTATCTTGGGGAATGGACTAAGTGGAATTTAGCGGTCGTCATAGGCATATTTTCGTTATTAATCGAGCTCTAATTAACTTTATAAATTAATCAATTAATTGAAAATTTTCGTAGTGCAAACGAATATAGACCTTAATGTTCGTATCACCTGAGTATCAATCTTTTGAGTCTATATTCGTTTGACACGGTCTGGAGAGAATTCAGTCTCCATGTAATTTTGTGTAGTGGCAACAATGTGTTTTGCTTTCTGACAGTCCAATATATTGCGTTTTACTTTGGGATGTATAATACTTAATACGTTTTACTTATTACGTACTAAAATAATTGGTTGTTTAATTGGTACAGTCTATTTTATTGGCCATATTTTAATGTACATTAATGCAGACAGGTAATTATACTTCTTAATTTTGGCGAGTATAATTTTTACACGTCATTTTGAGGTTATGAACGAAATTTTATTTTTTCGTGTGGCTGAAACTTATTCGTTTCTCTTACGTTCGACGGTGATTACTTAATGATATTCGTTTTCTAGAGTTCTAGCCGTTCGATTGGTCACGTGGTCTCTGAACTGTCAATCTCTTTGTACGTCGTAATATTTTGTAGGTATGAAGTTTCGGTACTTTTAGGTTATGAAGTTTCTGGGATTAAAAATATTCAATGATAATTAAATTGCTTTCAGGTTATTTCAAAGGATGATAGCGAAAATATAAAATATTGGACGTCGAAGCTCTACAAGAATATGAAGAAACTTGCTTCCATAAGTATAATATAATATTTATATTTCTAATTCATAAATATATTTTCAGTTTATTCTATTTTGCTGTTTTCTTTATACGCATACTTTGGTCAGGGAAATTGTTACATTACCACAGCAACGGTAAGAAAGTTCTAATGATATACAATATGAATTACAATATGAATGAATGACACAATTCTTATGACTTTTTCCGTTTATTTCTAGGAAAATAAAGTAACGGATCAGAGATGGGACGAAAATTACCGATGCAGCGTGCAAAATAACTTCGTTAAAATGGAATTAGATCAATCAAACAACGGATGATCAGTGAATTAGATGTACTCTGGAGTGGCGAATGAGAACCGGCTCATTTTTACATTACACAATATCACATTTGCACAAAACATTAATATGTTTAGAGAAACAAAACTCTTGATTTTGTTGTCCATGAAAATCACATCAGAGCCAATAAAGTAAGTTTCTACGATCGTGATTTCGCTGTTGTCACATGCACCTTTCATGACTAAAAACATTGTCAAAGCGCCCTTGAGGTGAGCTATTCACGAAAACGGCGATTATACAAATTAAACAAACAAACAAACCATCACGCCGTTTCCCCACAGGGGTAGGCAGAGAGAATGGACCATAACACTACTCTATCCTGGCAAACCTCTCTAGCTTCCTCCACATTCATACGAGTCATACACGCATGTCGATTCCTCTGACTTCTAACATGACCAACCTTTAAAATCTGATTAATTTAATTAATTTGACAAATTAATCAGATTAAAAGGTTTTATCAGTTTTATCGTTTTTATAAAGAATTTTGACAGGTGTACAAATAAATTTTTCATTTGTTCCAATGACAATTTGAATAATTTCTTCAACATAACACTACTCTATCCTGGCAAACCTGTCTAGCTTCCTCCACATTCATACGAGTCATACACGCATGTCGATTCCTCCGACTTCTAACATGACCAACCTTTAAAATCTGATTAATTTAATTAATTTGACAAATTAATCAGATTAAAAGGTTTTATTAGTTTTATCGTTTTTATAAAGAATTTTGACAGGTGTACAAATAATTTTTTCATTTGTTCCAATGACAATTTGAATAATTTCTTCAATATTATTTTTAAGTTCTTGCTGGTTAAGTGCCTTATTACAGATAATTTAAAAAATGGTGGATACGTGTAACATAAATTAAATAAACACAAAAGTCCGGATCGTCCATGTCAACATGTGCAACATTGAAAAAAACATTATGTGTTATTACATTATGTGCTAAATTAAAAAACAGTGGATACGTGGAACATATTATAAATTAAATAGACAATATGTGCACCGTCTAAAAAGAACATTTTGTGTTAAATTATTTTTATTTTGTTATTTTATTTTATATCTTTGTATTTTATATTATTTGTTTTAGATTTATTTTGTGGGTGTTGGACGATCGAAGTGTGCGCGGGAGATGCCTATTGGTGGCGATGAGGTTCGCAACCCATCACACCGCGCCTCCCGCGGGGCGAAAAGAGAAGGATGGAGTGCCGCATCAGTAAAAGTGTGACAGTCCATTCTCTCTGCTTACACTTTCGGGGAGACGGCGTGATGGTTAGTTAGTTAGTTAGTTAATTTGACAAATTAGCCTAATTATTATTATTATTATTATGCATATAGCATGAACTGCCTTTTATAGTGTCCGCCTTATGGCAATTCAATTTTTTTTTTTAATTCCAGGGCTCAACATTGATGAATGAAAGATCGGACCAAAGTTGCCGATGCAGCGACTAATGTTTAAATGGAATGGGATCGGTCATAAAGCAAGGACAACGGGTGATAAGATCTTCTGGCCTGGAGTGGCGAAAGAGAAACAGCTACACAAATTCTGGCAGATCACAAGCAAGATGGTCTGATGACATTAAACGAGTGGCAGGAGGTCAATGGCGCAGAGCGGCGAGGGATACAGTTGTGGAAGTCGGGAAGGGAGGCTTTTGTAGTATTATCATCTATATTACTATTCCACGCCAGCGGACTCGCAGTGCCGAAATCACGATCGTAGAAACTTACTTTATTGGCTCTGATGTGAATTTCATGGACAACAAAATCAAGAGTTTTGTTTCTTTAATATAATGAATGTTTTCTGCAAATGTGATATAATATTGTTTATTTGATCATGAAATTTCATATAAAATATTCAAAAAATTGTTTTTCTATTACATTAGTAATATGTATTCAAGTTTATAATTCATTGTATTTTTTGAATATATATTGGGTTTATTTATGTACTCGAATTTAGCAATAGCGAAGCGTTGCCGGGTCAGCTAGTATTATATAATTTAAAATGTTTAAATTATAGTAAATAACTAACTAACAATTACTCCATCTTTACAAAGGGGTAAGCAGTAAGACTATACTGTCACACTGTTCTTTCTTTACAGGCGTTCTGGCTCCTCAACATTCATAAATCGTGTAATGCAAGCACGTCGATTTATCCGACCTCTCATATGGTTGAAATTTAATATTTGATTGATTTATTCATGCCTCGTTTTCCTCGGTCTTCTTTTTTATTTAGTCCAAATACTTTGTTGGCATATACTTTCATTACCATTCTTTCTACATTCATTCTTTCCATGTGGTCTAACCATCTTAATGATCCTTTCATTATTTTTTTTCACTTTTGAAATAATATTGTATTCATTCATTCATTTTTCATTCATTTCTCGGCGCTATATCCCGGTGTGAGACTTGGCCTTCTACACAACGGTCTTCCACTGACTTTTTGTCTCTGGCCATCTCTCTCCGTTCCCCAGCTCCTTCCATTTTCTCCCAATCTTCTTCCACGCAATCCGCCCATCTTTTTCTCGGTCTACCTCTTGGTCTCTTTTCGCGGGGCACCCATCTGGATATAATTTGCGGTGTACTACCCTCTGGCATTCTTTCCACATGGCCAGACCACCGTAGGCGTTGAGACTTACAGAATCTCACTACTGTTTCTTGGTTAATCATTTCTTCAAATTCAAGTTTTTTTTTAATCCTGTAAGTCCTATCCTCCAGCGTGGGTCCAAAAAAATTTCTCAGTATTTTCTTCTCAAAAACTGGCAGCTAGCCTTCCTCTCTCTGCGTTAGAGACCATGTCTCACAGCCGTGGGTGACTTCCGGTCTTATGATAGTCTTATATATTTAAAGTTTTGTATTCCTGAAAGTAGAAAGTAACTAACTAACTAACTAACCATCACGCCGTCTCCCCGAAAGGGTAGGCAGAAAGAATGGACTGTCACACTTTAACCGATGCGACACTCCATCCTTCTCTTTTCGCCCCGCGGGAGACGCGGTGTGATGGGTTGCGAACCTCATCGCCACCAATAGGCATCTCCCGCGCACACTTCGATCTTCCAACATCCACAAAATAAATCTAAAACAAATAATATAAAATACAATGATATAAAATAAAATAACAAAATAAAAATAATTTAATACAAAATGTTATTTTAGATGGTGCACATTTGTCTATTTAATTTATGTTCCACGAATCCACCGTTTTTTTAAATTTAGCACATAATGTAATAACACATAATGTTTTTCCGATGTTGCACATGTTGACGGACTTTTGTGTTTATTTAATTTATGTTACACGTGTCCACCGTTTTTTTAATTAGCTGTTATATAATTTAATTAATGTTCCACGTATCCACTTTTTTTATTTGGCCGTAATTAGGCACTAAGTTAAGTAGAAAGTAGTAACACGAATATATTATATTATATATTATATATATAGTTTTAAACTGTTAAATTAAATAACATTGTTTAAAATTGATCAGCTTAAATTGTAAAGGTATCATAGTGTTTCGGCCAAAACAATGGACTATTGAATAAATGTTTTAAATACTCAATAAAATAAATTCACTAATTAGATTCGATTGGTGGTTTTATTCTATGTTTTATACAGTATGTACCAGAATGTTCATATATAAATTATTTTACTAACATCTCAAACTACCACACACCCCCAAGCTAGGTGTGTGTCCAGTGACGTCACGAATCTGTTCCTGACGTCATACCCCCACCTCTTTCCCCGGGTAGGTACCCCCTCTTCCCCCCCTCCAGGGGCGAGACCCGGTGGCACAGTTTGTAAAATGAAACAAAACACTACAACTTCACCGGGTACCTACCGAGTAGCTGCGGTCCCGACTAATTTCTTCCGCTTTATTTTCAAATTCAGAACAAACTTCGCTTTGTCCTTCTTTTACGAGCTGTTTCAACGCTCTCAAGAATAATTTAATGCATTTTTTAAGTAAGTGCTAATTTTTTATGCACAAAAGGTGTCTTTAAACATTTTCGTAGAAAGGAAAGAAATTTTCTAAGATTTCGATATTAAAAACGTTCAATACCATTTTTTTAACTAACTAACCATCTCGCCGTCTCCCCGAAGGGGTAGGCAGAAAGAATGGACTGCCACACTTTTCTTTCCTGACATATTTCTCTCGCTTCCTCAACATTCATGCATCGGTGTCATGCACGCGCGTCGATTTCTTTGACTCCTCACATGGCCAACATTCAATTTTTGATTTATTTGATCGTGCCACGTTTTCCTCGGTCTTCCTCTATTTCTGGTTCCATTTACACCGTTAACATATAATTTTTACCATTCTTTCTTCATTAATTCTTTCCATATGTCCAAACCATCTTAATGATCATTTCATTATTTTGTTCATGACACCATCATTCGCACCGCATTCACTTCTAATATTTTCATTCGACACTCTATCATACGCAGAGTATCTACACATTCGTCTAAGAGATCTCAATTCTACTGCATTTATTCTACTTTCATCCTTCTTTTGCCAGTTCCATGCTTCGCTTCCATACATAGGGTCGGTAGAACAACACCATTGTGCACTGCCATTCTAGCTTTTTTGGATAGGTTTTTGTTTGCGATGACAACTTTAAGTCATCGCAAACCATTTTTTTTCTTTCTAAATAAACTTCTAAATATTCTTTCATTCAACTATGTATGAAAATGTTTCGCTTGATAAGGTATCAAGCAATTGCAAACATACGAGCTCTGGGTTCCATTCCGAAGGACTTGGGTTCGATTACCGGCGATGGCAGTGTGATTGTCACACTGTCTTTGGTCTGTTGTTGAATTCACGTGACAATAAAATGGCGATAATGGCCGTTCACAATGGAGTTCTGGTCCCAACCCTTATGTATGGAAGCGAATCATGGAACTGGCAGATGAAAGATGAGAGCAGAATAAATGCGGTAGAAATGAGGTCCCTAAGACGTATGTGTGGTAGAACGATGTACGACAGAATCTCAAATGCTGATATAAGAAAGGAATGTAGAGCAAAATAAAGTATTATGAACAAAATTATGAAAGGATCGCTGCGTTGGTTCGGACATACGGAGCGCACGGGTGAAGAAAGAATGGTTAAAAAAGTATACGTTAACGTTATAAATTGAGTATGGAGTCGAGGTAGATCGAGGAAAACATGGCATGACCAAATAATTCAAATTTTAAAGGTTGGTCATGTCAGAAGCCGGAAGAATCGACGAGCGTGCATGATTCGCTGTATGAATGTGGAGGAAGCTAGAGAGGTATGTCAGGATAGAGTAGTGTGGCGGCCCATTCTCTCTGCCTACCCCTGCGGGGAAACGGCGTGATGTTTTTTTGGTATAAAATGGCGATAGATTGGTACTTATCACATGTCATAAGAATCAATATAAAAGCTAAAACTAAAATGGAATACAGTAATTGAGTTCAAACGATCTGTTGTATACAAGGAAAAAAAAATACGTTCATGAACATCGGATGATCGATGGACAAGACGCACCCTGGAGTTGAGACCAAGAACCGGCCACAGAAATTCTGGCAGACCTCAAGCCAGATGGTCTGATGACATCAAGAGAGTGGCAGGAGGTCAATGGCATAGATCGGCGAGAGATAGAGAGTTGTGGAAGTCGGGAAGGAAGGCCTTTGTTCAACACTGGACGACTAAGGGCTGATGATGATGATGATGATGAAGTCGTTAACACTGTTTTATTCCATTATTAATTTGTAAGATTTTATTTTGTATTATTTGGATAAAACAGTGATAAATTTTTTCCTTCAAAATTAATTCAGTATTAACACCAAATTCAAAATATTGTTTAAATTATGATTTACTTTTAAAATACTTCTACGACATAAGTAAATCTATATAAAAATGTACAGTTTTTTAGTTTAAAAACAGTTAACTCATAGCATTTGAATGTTTACTAAAGTCTTCAGTTAAAAATATTTACATATAGTTATTTGTGTCCGGAACTATTGTGTAAAATTCCATAGAAAAAGAAGCAGAAGATTAAAGCGTACTCCAAAACGTTTACGTTATATTGAGTTTTGCACAATTGAATTTTCACAAAAAGATTTTCTTAAATGTCGGAGAAATCGACGAGCGTGCATGATTACTATGTAAAAATGAGGAGGATGCGAGAGAGGTATCCCAGGAAAAAACCGTGTGGCGATCCATTCTTTCTGCCTATACCTTCGGGGGCATGGCGTGATGTTGAGTCAGTTAAAATTTTCTAACTTGCAGAAAAAATTGAGACAGGACCATTTAAAAAATATATATTTTGATTTAAAAACACTTTTTACATGTTACTTTACCACTTTATTAATTTTTTTTCAAATCAACGGGTTTCGCCCCCGTTGGAGCTTAAAAAATAACAAGGTTTAAAAAAATAACTAAAAGATTTCATTAAGTTTGTTTTGTAACCGTGATGAAACTCCGGCGGGAGCGAAACTGGTCAGTTTTGATAAAATAAAAATAAAGTGATGAAAAAACAAGTCAAAAATAGTTGAATAAATTCTGGAAACATTGTATTATCACAACTCTTTTTTGCGCTTTTCACAAACATGTTTCGAGATACAAACTTTCATTCTTCAGTGTATGAATTTTAACAGTTAAATTGAATGAATAAAACTTGAATTGAAATTGAACTGTTAAAATTCATACACTGAAAAAGGGAAGTGTGTGTCCCGAAACATGTTTTTGAAAAGCCCAAAAAAGTATGATAATACAATAATAATAATATGCTAAGTTTTAAAGTGCCGTTTTTGTGATGTAATCACCTCAAGGGCGGATTAAGACGTGTTTTAAATATAAATGTGAACGCTGCATCATATCGATTTTCGCGATCGATTAGAAAGTATAATAAAGCAAAATATGCAGGTTTAAAATTGGGTAGGATATATGAAAAATTAGCTTTTCAGCTTAGATCTGAAATCTGTCGGATCATTTATGCATCTGAGGTGTGAAGGAAGATTGTTCCAAGCTGATGGATTGGCTACCGCAAACGCTCGATCCCCGAAATTTGTTCTAGGGCAACGCTTTGGCTCAACTAATCTCCAATGTTAAGAAAAAGTTATTCAAATGAGAATCGATAATTTAAAGTGACGGCAAATATAGAAAAAAGTCAAAAATTAATTTAATAATGCCATGGCACAACTTAAGCGCTTCATACGAAATATTCTTATTTGCTTTGGTAAATATATGAATCATACATAAATCGTCATTCAATGCTATTTGGTTTAATCCATCATATAGAACAAAAAAAAGAATATCGTTCTGATTACAAAAGCGGTCTACGCCCTAATCTAATGTCTTCCCACACCCCTAAATTTTATTTCCTTATCCACTCGCAATCTCCACTTTATCGCATTTTTACCCCTTTTCACCAATCTTACAATTGTCATACAGAGTGGCACATCTATATCATAACAATTTGAAAAAAAAACTTGTGTCCTATAATAAAGTCTTCATTATTCTTCTTCATTGTTGTAGACATATGTGGTCTGTTCTCCAGAGTGTTGCTTCTCCTGTGAGATAGACTCCCAGTTGTGCTTCCATCTTTTAGGAGGTCTTTCACGAGGACGAGTCACATGAGACAAGATATGCAATGCATGCATATAGATATGCAATGCAATATAGGGGAGTCTGGTGGTGTCCATTCTTTGAACATGACCGTACCAGTCCATTTTTCGCTATCTGCTCCATCTTATAATATTCTCAATCTCAAATATCTCTCTTATTCTGTTGTTCCTCATGCGATCTCTCAGTTTCTTGCCTGCTATCATAAAGTGATCTATAATAAAGTGATTGTTTAAAAATTAGGGGCAAAGAAAGTGCCTCAACTAACTTACTAAATAACTAACCATCACGCCGTCTCTCCGAAGGGGTAGACAGAATGAATGGACTGCCACACTTATCTTTCCTGACCTATTTCTCTAGATTCCTCAACATGTATACACCGTGTCATGCACGCGCGTCGATTTCTCTGACTCTTCACGTGACCGACATTAAATATTTGATTGATTTGATCGTGTCACGTTTTCCTCGGCTTTCCTCTATTTCTAGCTCCGTTCACGCCGTTTACATATACATTCTTTACCATTCTGTCTTCACTCATTCTTTCCATGTGTCCAAACAATCTTAATGACCCTTTCCCCTTTTTTTCATAACACTTTCATTTGCACCACATTCACTTCTTATACTTGCATTTGTCACTATCATATACAGATTTGCCACACATTAGTCTTAGAGATCTCATTTCTACTGCATTTATTCTACTTTCATCCTTCTTTTGCCAGTTTCATGCTTCACGTCCAAACATAAGAGTCGGCCCAAGAACACCATTATGCACTGCCATTTTAGCTTTTTTTTAATAGGCTTTTGTTTGGAGGAGTTCAGGTAGACAGCTTTCTGAATAAAACTCCCAAAAATAGTTTGAGAAATGATTAAAGAAACATAATATATCATATTCTCATCAATTGAATATCCATTACATTCCAACTAAACGATAACAGCGGTGGTGATCTAGGGGGACTTGGGTTCAAGCCACTACACGACCAGATTCCTTTTTCATAATGAGAAATTTTGTGCTCTTGAAGATTGTAAAACAAATTCTAATGTTAATGCAAAAACTTTGTTTTATATCACAATTGTATTTATTTTACGTTTGTTGTTTCATCAACCAATGTTGACATGATCAGAAAATGAAACAGCTGTCGTAAAATAAATACAATTGTGATGTAAAACAAAGTTTTTGCATTAACAGTTATAAAATGTTAAAATTTCGGCCAAAACAATGGACTATTAAATTCTAATGCATTGATTCAATTTCTCGGAGTTCGTTCAATTTAAATATTGCTTATTTTCTTTTCAAAGGAAAATCAAATTACTCGAAAGAATAATTAAATTGTAAATTAAAAATGTCACTTAATCACAGGACGAATGACATCCTGTCTTAATTTGAGAATGATATCAAATCTACATTGATATTCTGTCTAAACAGATCGCAATATCAACATAAAGGTAAAATAATAGAAGAAACGTAGGTATATTGAAAAAATGATATTCAGACTAGAGTTTTGGGATCATGGATTCGAATTGCTTCGATTTTGAAAGGGTATTGTCTTCAATCGGATATACTTATTGTTAAACGTACAAATTGTCATCTTTGGAAAGGTGTTGCTTGTTGTTCTATAACCCCAATCTCAGAACCGCAGACCTTTCACTGTTATTGAACTACGCCGTTATATAAAGCTCTACGTGACCCTACCATCTAAGCGTCCTAATCTGTCCTTATGCTTTTATCGACATCGTAACTTACTGCTTTCTTCCTCTCTCAATAATACAGTGTCTACGCTGAAACTGCTCCCGTAATGCTTTATATTTATAAAAATAAGAGCATTTTTTTTTGTTCTTAAAATATTTAAAGTCACGTTAAGGTTTAAGACTTGAAAGTGGTTCTATGATGTGAAGTTTGCATTAGGCGGAATATTCCCTTATGCTTGAGGGTTAAACAAATTTGAGTAATCTATTCACCAAATCAAATCAAATCAGTTTATTTTCTCAAAAGATATTACAAACATTTTTTATATAATAGTTTCAAGACATCTATTGAGAACCGGTAAAATAAAATAAATATATAATACCAGAAACGCATGAGAGATGGTTCGACATTAGGAATACAAGATACTCTCCAAAGTCAAGAGTACTTTCACGTACTTTCACGAATATGAAAGACATCGATCTTCGAAGCGATCATGTTCAGCAGTTTGATTGCTCTCCCCACCGGCATCACCAGAGGCAGGTTGGTTTTGCATGCTGGGAGATAAAACAGTCTGTGCTGACGCTGTCGAAAATAACCATCCGGAACCTAAAGATGGATAGCCTCCAAGATGACACAATTCTCAAAGAATCCCCTGATAAGTCTGAAGAAATGGGTAAGTGTGCACCCATCCCTTCTTATCTGTAAGCTATTGGTCCCCCTGAGGGAGTATGGTAGCTATCCGTGGAACTATCCGTCGGTCTTATGGTAGCTATCCGTCTATTCTATGGAATTTTATTTTTGAAATGTTAGGAATCGATTCTCTGCAGTTTTGAAGAGTTTCTCATAATCCATTTCTTAGATTAATCAGGGGATATTTCGAGAACTCAAGCGTATTGGAGGGTGCGGGTCTTTTTGTTCGAAACTGCCCCTATTGATACCGCTGGGAAGAGAAATAAGCATGCTGAACATGATCGTCTCTCCTCGGAAATCAACGATTTTCATAATTTTGGAAGTAACATCAAAAGCTAAATACTCTCGACTTTATAGAATCTCCTACTTTCTAAAGACGAACCATCTTTCATGCTTTCTTGGTATTTAACTATTATCAGATAGATGCCTTAAACTATGAATATGTATGTTATATCTTTTCAGAAAATAAACAGATTTGGTTTGATTCAGAATAAACCTTTCCTTCTATATACGCTTTCGCTTTGAGTTCTGGATTTACATTTGAATAAAGAGAAAGGCACTTTGTATATCCACAACACTTAAGTACTTCTGTAGACAAATTTTCATATAGAATTTATGCATAGAAAGATCAATGACCAAAACATGCATTCGCAATAATAAAAAAAAGAATTGTTGTGATAATACAAAGTTATTTTCTATTTATTCAAACTAAACCTATTCACTTGTTACGTGAGTCAAGTTCACAATCAATTTGAGATTATACAACTCGGTAGGTTAACAGATTACACCATTTGAAAGTGTGAAATAAAAAGTCGATTTAATAGGTTTAAAACTAACTAACTAACTAACCATCACGCCGTCTCCCCGAAGGGGTAGGCAGAAAGAATGGACTGCCACACTTTTCTTTCCTAACATATTCCTCTCGCTTCCTCAACATTCATACATCGTGTCATGCACGCGCGTCGATTTCTCTGACTCCTCACATGGCCGACATTCAATATTTGATTTATTTGATCGTGCCACGTTTTCCTCGGTCTTCCTCTATTTCTGGTTCCATTTACATCATTAACATATAATTTTTTTACCATTCTTTCTTCATTCATTCTTTCCATATGTCCAAACCATCTTAATGATCCTTTCATTATTTTGTTCATGACACCATCATTCGCACCGCATTCACTTCTTATATTTTCATTCGACACTCTATCATACACAGAGTATCCACACATTCGTCTTAAAACTTAATAGGTTTAAGAAAATTAATAATGCTTTAGCAAGGCGAAACATGTCATTCCCATAAAATATAATAAATCTTCTAGAAACCAGACGTTTTCATTCGTTTTATTTGAGTGTTCTTTCTCCCGCCAAACATATTTCTGATTTGTATAAATAAAATTCGATATTTGAAAAAAAGGATCTTCTCAGGGGAACAAGAAAAAACGCTATATTTGGGTTGTATTGTCACCGCGAGTATTGTATGTACTACCCATTAAAATATTCCTCAATCTTTATATAGCGTCACAAACGCCAGAGGAAATCACTCACATAAAATCAGGGGTGCGCTTGTTAAATATAAATATATTTAAATAATTTATAACAATCAATTTTGGTCAATTTGATTATTGCCGCACTTTATAATAGTTTATTGTGACACGTAATACGTTTGTACTGTTTTGATGTTAAAATTATACAAGTTTTTTCATCTTATAATGAATTTTGACAGGTGTAAAAATAATTTTTTCATTTGTTCCAATGACAATTTGAATGATTTCGTCAATAATATTTGAAAGTACTTGCTGGTGTTTGTTTATTTTAAGTGTGTTATTACTGCAAATTAAAAAAAACTGGGGATACGTGGAACATTAATTAAATAGACTTATGTGCACCATCTAAAAATAACATTTTGTGTTAAATTATTTTTGTTGTGTTGTTTTGTTTTAGATTTTTTTGTGGATGTTGGACGATCGAAGTGTGCGCGGGAGATGCCTATTGGTGGCGATGAGATTCGCAACCACCACACCGCGTCTCCCGCGGGGCGAATCAAATCAAATCAAATCAAATCAAATCAAATCAAATCAATTTATTTTCTCAAAAGATATTACAAACAAATATTTTAGTTTAAGGCATATATTGAGAACAGGTAAAACATAAAAATATAATATATAATACCAGGAACGCATGAGAGTTGGTTGATAAGAATACAATATATTCTCCAAAGTCAAGAGTATTTGTCTTCTGAACGTACTTTCACGAATATGAAAGACGTCGATTTCCGAAGCGATCATGTTCAGCAGTTTGATTGCTCTCCCCACCGGCATCACCAGATGCAGGTTGGTTCTGCATGCTGGGAGATAAAACAGTCTGTGCTGACGCGAAGAGAGAAGGATGGAGTGCCGCATCGGTTAAAGTGTGGCAGTCCATTATTTCTGCCTACCCCTTCGGCGAGACGGCGTGTTAGTTAGTTAGTTATATGAGTGTTTTTCCTGCAATAGCGCAAAGAGCTTTCATCTCTGAGGTTTGAAAATCTATTGTTTTATTTATAGCCCTCGTAGGAGTTATTTAACCGCCGCTGCCTTCGCGTCCCTGAACTCTTGAAGCTCATTTCAGTTGACACCCCGAAAGTGCGCCATCTTCTATTATTATTATTATCCGGCCGATCTGTCAGGCCGTAAAAATAGAGGGCGCGAGGCGATCTCGCGGGCAACAAGTAGGGAAGGAAATCGATCCATTGACTGGGATAACACAGCCGCACAATCAGGCGATATTTTAGGTAAATAAATGGTTATGATAATCCAATGATTTTACTGAAATATCTCGATTGAAGCTTATTTTAAATAATAATTAAATAAAACGGTGTTTGATAGTGTATTGTTTTGGCTGAAACACTATGAAATCTCAACATTATTAACTGAAAAATTATAAAACTTTGTTTATGGTATCACACAGCTGCACAATCAAGCGATATCTTAGGTAAATAAATAGTTACGATAATCCAATGATTTTACTGAAATCTCTTGATCGAAGCTCATTTTAAATAATAATTTAATAAAACGATGTTTGACAGTCCATTGTTTTGGCCGAAACACTATGAAGTTTCAACATTTTTAACTGTAAAATTATATAACTTTATTTATTTTTACAGCCGCACAATCAAGTGATATCTTAGGTAAATAAATATTTTTTTGAATTAAAACTAAAAAATCTAAACTTAAAAAATATCGACCTCCATCAAACCTTTAAATTGTCTAAACCAGATTCAGATTTTAATATTTGTTTGTCACTGAGACTACTTGTACCTTGTAATCCTTCCACAATATAATCAAATATGTCGTTAGCTAATTGCAGTCGTGTTCTTGTTGCTCATCTCTGGTATACATATCTATGAATCTTTCTTCTTTACTCTCTTCCAGATCATCCTCTTAACTTGTCCTAGGCTAATTGTTTACTGTTACTGTTTTAAAATGTTCCTAGATTTAAGTAACTTATCTGTATTATGAATAATGTATTGGAATTAATTCCGTCAACAACAAAATAAATAAATAAATAAATAAATAAAACACTGTTTTTTCCACTTTTGAGTTATATTGTTCTCCCCATGATGAAGGTGTAAGCCTTCGAAACATGTCGAGAAAAATAAACTCAAAAGTGGAAAAAATAGTGTTTTAATTTATAAAAATTCGTTATTATGGAATTCCACAGTGTTACCGCCTTATGTTTATCTAAAAATAAATAAAAAAATTACGATAATTAAACGATTTTACTGTGTCTCTTGATTGAAGCTCATATAAATAATAATGAAATTAAACGATGTTTCATAGTCAATTATTTTTGCCGAAACACTAAGATACTCCAACATTATTAACTGTTAAATTATAAAACTCTGTTAACGGAATTACAATTTACATATTTTTACATTTTGACAGCTGTTTCATAAACCTATGTCAACCTGATGATGTCAACATAGGTTGACGAAATAGGTGTCGAAAATAGAAAAAATAATTAATACCATAAACAGAGTTTTATATTTATCAGTTAAAAATATATTTTTAAACTACTTTCACTTTTGTCATTATATTGGCAGCGACCGGTTTTGCCAGGCTTGCCGTCGAAATTAAGACAAAGTTAGAAGTAGTTAAAAACATCATTTTATTTAATAACTATGTATTTCAACCTTTATTAACACCTTGCATGATGATGTTTCGTTAAACTAGAAAATTAACCAAACACTATCTAACTAATTATCATGCCAACTCTCCGAAGGGGTAGGCAGAAATAATGGACTGCCACAATTTTTTTCTTTCCTGACATACTTTTTAGCTCCACTAACATTCATATATCGTGTCATGCGCGTAAGTCGATTTCTCAGACTCATCACGTGGCTAACATTTAAAATTTGATTTATTTGATCGTGCCACGTTTTCCTAGGTTTTCCTCTTTTTCTAGTTACATTTACATAGAAAGCATATAATTTTATTACCATTCTTTATTAACTCATTATTTCTTCATACAATGCATCATAATGTTTCTTTCATTATTTAGTTCATAATACGAGTACTTTCATTCGCTCCGCATTCACTTATATTATTTTCATTCGACAATCTATCACACACAGTTTTTTTTCTCATTCGATTAAGAGAACCGATTTCTACTGCATTTATTTTACTGCAAGAATAAAATGAATAAATATTAATTTTTAGATAAACTTAAGTCGTTGAATCTGTGGAATTGGATAATGAAGGATTTGTTTATGAATTAAAATACTTTTTTTTCTTCTACTTTTGAGTTTATTTTTATATTTATAACGATACAAACTCTAGTTTCTTTAATGTTTCTTAAACAATGATGTAAAATTGAATATTAAAATGTTAATATAAATGAAAACGTCTGTCTTCTAGGAGTTTTATTCTAAAAATTCCTATAAGACAAACGTTTTCATTTAAATTAGCAAACCCTTCGAAACATGTAGAGAAAAATAAACTGAAAAATGGAAAATACAGTGATTTAATTCGTACAAAAATCGAACGTATTGTAATATTCATTACATGTTTAAATTTTAATTTGAAATTGTAAAATGCTGCTTAGCCTCTTACCAGAACTATTGCGTTATGATGAGTACCCGCTGTGCAGGGAAAATGTGAACAATAAAAGCGTAATCAGTATTATCGCCGCCGAGGGGGGTGTAAATTCCGGGTTGATACATTAACCCCTTTACTTTGCTTCAATAATAGCTCCACGCTATTCAACATCATTTTTCAATTATTTCTACCCTGTTATACCGAAGCTCTCTGTGGAATTGTTACGTAATAAATTTTCCATGTTAAAAACCACTAACACACAATATTTATTAAAACAAACAGTTTACAATTTAAACGCGTTTTATCCATGCACACATCTTCTTATTATTTTTGTAGACCTATGTGGTCTGTTCTCCAAAGGGTTGCTTCTCTTGTGAGGTGGACTCCCAGCTGTCTTTCCATCTATTAAGAGGTTTTCTACAAGGACGAGTTCCGCGAGGCTGATTATGTAGTGCAATATAGAGGAGTTTAGTGGTGTCCATCATGCACTTATATGGTAAATATTTTTTTACTTGAATTGAATATTGAAAAGATTATTTAAACATTAAAACATTAATTAATACGAATGAAAACGTTTGTTTCCTAGTAGTTATAGTATGTTCTACTCATTAGGTGATACAATGTTGTTTGTAACACCTATTCTTCTCTTCTTCTTCCTCAGTCTATTCCAATCCACTCCTGGACAAAGGCCTTCTCCATTCGCTTCCATGTCACTCTGTCCTGTGCAGACTGCATCCAGGTTATTCCGACATGCCTGTTCAGATCATCATTCTACCGTAGTTGCGGTTGCCCTGCACTTCTCTTAGCCGTCCACGGTCTCCAAGTTAACAGTCTTCTTGTCCACTTTTCTTCTGAGCTTCTGGCTACGTGACCTGCCCATTGCCATTTTAGAGTCGCCACCCAGTGGATAATGTCAGTGACCTTTGTTTTTTCTCTCACCGTATCGTTTCTGACTCTGTCTCTTAGGCTTATTCCTAACATGGATCTTTACATGGCTCTTTGGGTCACTCGTAGTTTCTCGGCACTTTGTTTGGACAATGTAGCAGTTTCAAGACCATAAGTACCAACTGGCAGAACGCAGACTTCACAGACTTTTCGTTTCAGGTTGATCGGTATTTTTCTTGGTATTTAACTCACGTTTCCGAAAGCTGCCCAACTTAACACCTAATGACACACAAACCTTTGTCGGCATTTTCAGGTATAACAAACAACCCATAAAAATAAATTGTGATACGCAATAACAGTGTTTCAAATTTAACCATTTAATACTATTATTTATGTAATTGAAATATTAAACCGTTATAAACGGAATATCAAGTTGAATGAGAATTATTGCGATTGAATTGACTAACTGTTCTTCCTAAAGTTTGTGTTGCGAATTGTATGGATATTTTTTTTCTTCCTTGAATACCTTTGATTGTTAAGTTTCCTGTTCTATTCATGAAATATTCGAAACAGGTTTCAGTTAAGCTTCGCTGCTTCTAAACAACAAAATAACAATATTCATATTTGATGGAACCGATTACAATCGGAGTCAAGGGGAGACACCGACGGTGTTCGGAGGTTAAGAAAATGGGAGGTTAACTTCCAACACGGCTCTAAGAACCCTCAATGTCAGACCCAGAAATTAACTGGAGCGTTCTCGATTTATATGTTTATTGTTATCATTAACAATGACGTTCTGAAGATATTGCCAGAGCAGGACTGGGGTGAAATTAACATCACGCGACCTTCGTGACCGAGTGACAAATGCTGTGACTGCCACACCGTAGGTTCCGGGTTTGATTCCCAATGTGATTATCACACTGTCTTTGGTCTGGTATAGAATTTACGCGACAACAAAATGGCGTTAGATTAGCAACCTAATGATGATGATATGATGGCTATATCCTTTACATCAATTTGACTCACGCTGTAATGATGTAAAGAGCGATTCAACAAAATAACTATTGTAATAATAATAATTAAACAACAATAAACCATCTCCAGATGGTTAGGCAGAGAGAATAGACAGCAGAGAATAGATTGTTTTATTTCCCACGCTGCAGAACCAACCTACCAATGGTCATGCCTGTGGGTAAAACAATCTCTTTGCTAAATCGGGTCGCCTCGGATGTCAAGATATTTCGTTGCCTCAGGGATGCAATATCGATGTTGTAATTACTCTCACTAATAAGTAATTAATATATATTTATATGTTCGCCCCATCATGACGTATGGAATAGAGGTCAGAGCCAATACCAATAGAACTAAGAATCTTCTTAGATTAGCAGAAATGCGAACCCTATGCTCCATCGCAAGCAAAACCCTCAGAGATCGGATCAGAAATGAAACAATAAGGTCTGTCTGTGTTGTTGAAGATATAGTAAGATGAGAAAAAAGCAGAAGGCGCTTTTGGAGAGACCACGTGGACCACATAGAGAATACAAGAATTGCAAAAATTATTAAAGATGAAAATCCCAGCAGTAAGAGATTACCAGGAAGGCCGCTAAAGAGATGGAGAGATGACTGGACATCATCATCCCAGGATAGCCCACCATCACAAACAGGTCATATGACCTTAACTAAGAGGAGGAAGAAGAAGAAGATAAACATTTTTTTAATGTTGTTTGTTTTGAAAATCAATTCTTACTGTGTAGCTTTGTTGTTGCAAATGACTTGGATCGTCGGATCTGTGATGATTGTGATTTAAAAAAAAATCAAATGAAAATGAAATAAATATGATCAAATGAGTGTGTCCTTACGTTTTTGTAGCGTGATGCCCGAACCAATGCTCTACGTGCTCTAAGTAGATATTTTTTCTATTTTACAACCTTAGAGACAATCCGCCTCTGAACCAAGATCCGTCTGATTCTCCGTGTGTTGTCACGAGATTAAATTAATTTGACAATTGTCATCGTGTTTGCTCGCAAATTTCTAAAGCAACAGAGCTTAGAGCACATTTCATTTAATTTCTATACTGTGGTTTTGATACTTGCGACATTATTAATCCAAGCCGAACGTACCTTTTGAAAATGAATAAAATACCATAGAAATGATGACAGATATCAGACATCTCTCACAAATTCACGATTACGAAATATGTAATATTTCCTGTCATCTGTCGTTATCATCATAATTGAAGTTAAGTTTGTTTTAACCTATTCGCACCGGTAGCCGTCACATCACGTTTAAGATTTCCTAACCGTTAACATCGGCAGCCGTGATATATCGTTTTGCGACTTGCAGTACTCGTAGTGACATCTATTGAAAGAATTTAGAACCACAAATGACTTCAATACTTGCCTACATCTATCTTTTACAGAAATCTGTAAAGATAATTAATTACATGTGTTTTACTTCATCAAAATTATGGTTTACATGCGCGCTGTCGGTAAATCACATCTGTGAAGTATCCCATCGGCCACCATTATACTATAATATATGTGCTTGATTTTTGACGTTTCGCTGTATTTTTATCTGTTATTTATTATAAATTGAGATAAATTCTATTTTTTATCATTCAAATATAAGTTTTAAACAACAACAAAAAATGGTTACAAATATTTGCACCGTATTGACGGTACGATTCGTATTCGTATTTGACCAAGCCGTGAGAAAAACGGTAATGATCTGAAGTTTTATAGTGACCCTTTAGTGCCCAAAATTCTAACGGGGGTGGTTCAGCTCTACTGGACTATTTGTTATTTATTGTTTCTTGAATAATGATGTAATACTCTTCCTTAAATAATTCATAATATTAAAAAGTCTGTCTTCTAGGAGTTTTATTAAATTTTATATGGAATGACATGTTTTGCCATTCAAAGGCTTTATCAAATGCCATTTGATTATGCCTTACAAGACAGATATTTTCATTTATATGAATTAAGATATACACGAATCTTACATGAAAGATATACATGAATCCAGGCAGTAAAATCTTTGACACTTGTAGTATGTAAATGGTACATACATAGTTGGTTCATGAATTCTTCAGTTTATAATAAATTGGTAGTTGACGTCTGCAAGCTTTACACCGGGAGATTACTCTTGCATCGATGATTCTCAGATTACTGAATGCACGAAAAAGTCGTAAAAGTTGATCTATATCTAAAATAGGTCGTAAAGTGAGCTTACAATGTAAATTTTACATTAAGTCGCTATCTGCAGACGCCGAATAAGTACCGCCATTAAATTTGAGAAACTATTTTCATTGGTTGACCGTTCATTGACTGCATACATCAGATAATAAAGTAGATCTATAAATCTACGCTTTCTTCTAATCAAAAGCGTACATTGATATTTCCTTGTGTACAATTTTCTTAAATGTATCTTAGAAAATAATAATTTTCACCGATTTACAACTTAATGACGAAACTATCGAAGTGGTCCTTTTTTCATTCTTAAATTACATAGTGAAAACAAAAAAAAATTATACAAAATTTCTTTATAATTATAAATATATTTAGTGTGCTTCCACTTGTGTTTATCGTTGACCGGTTTCGCTAGCTTGCTGCCGAAACCGGTCGATAATAAAAACAAGTGGAAGCATACTAAATATATAATAGTAAAGAAATTTTGTGTAATTTTTTTTTGTTCTCATTATTTAAAATGAACTTCTACCAAAAATTTCAATAAAAAATATTAATAACTTAAATTACCTTCTATTATCTTTTTGTTTTATAACTAACTAACTAACCATCATGCCATCTCATCGGAGTAGTAGGTAGAAATAATGGACCGCCACATTGAATTGTCCTGATATACTTCTCTCGCTTCCTCTATATTCATATATAGTGTAACGCACGCAAGTCGAGTTATCTGACTTTTTACGTGACTCACATTAAATATTTGATTGACATGATCGTGCCAGGTATTTCTCGGTCATTTTCTATTTCTAGCTTCATTCACGTTATTAACTTATACTTTTTTCACCATTCTGTCTTCATTCAATCTTTCCGTGTGTTCAAACCATCTTAATGACCCTTTCATTAATTTATTCAGAACACTTTGATTTGCACTGCATTCACTTAAAAAAATATTAATACCTAAGATTTAAATCAATGATATTAGAATTTATTTTTACAATCTTCAATGTGAGCAGAAAATAGTGCATTATAATGAAGAGTCGTGTCCAGGCTTGAACCCTTTCCCCCTGGATCAGGAGCCAAGCGTTCTATCCCCTAGACCACCACCCTATATACATTAATATCTACTGCATTAACTTTAATGTCGATCTTCTTTTGCCAGTTCTATTCTTCACATCCATACAAATGTATCTATTTATAGTTCTTTTAATTTAAACAAGTGTGTTATATATGCTATATTTACAAGACTTCACTATCCGGTTAGAGAACTAGAAACACAATAAATTGAAGGAGTTGAGTAGTATCAGTGAGGGTAGTATTATGTTTATGGTTTGGAGAGAGCTTTCTCCAAGCAAAGAGTAATAAAATCTCTCATTTACCGAACCATTACCTTTTAAGGATATGTAGCAATGATGACGATGACACGCCAATATACCTACGGTGAAAACATGGCGATCCTTGAGCCATTTAATTTATTATTTCAAGTAAATTTGCTAAGCTAAATCGGTTGGTAATAAATTTGTCACGTTGGCTAAATTGTGTAAGGAGCTTTCTAGGTCATTGCAATATACCGAGCCTTATTTATTTTAGTATTGACCTTCGCTCAGATATAGCCCGTTGCAGTGCTCCAGGGGCTGGTTTTTCAATGGTAGTTAATAATTTATTTATTTTATTTTTTATAAATATACGAGTACAATAGTTTCTTCTATATTCGCCATACTGTAGCCATGTGTTGTACATACTCGTAGATGTTTTATTTGTCTTTTTTTTAACTAACTAATTATCACGCCGTCTCCCCGAAGGGGTAGGCAGAAAGAATGGACTGCCACATTTTTCTTTCCTGACATATTTCTCTCGCTTCCTCAACATTCAAACATCGTGTCATGCATGCGCGTCGATTTATCTCACTCCTCACATGGCCGACATTCAAAATTTGATTTATTTGATCGTGCCACGTTTTCCTCGGTCTTCCTCTATTTCTGGTTCCATTTACATCATTAACATATAATTTTTTTACCATTCTTTCTTCATTCATTCTTTCCATATGTCCAAACCATCTTAATGATCCTTTTATTATTTTGTTCATAACACTCTTATTCGCACCGAATTCACTTCTTATATTTTCATTCGACACTCTATCATACACAGAGTATCTACACATTCGTCTAAGAGATCTCATTTCTGCTGCATTTATTCTACTTTCATCCTTCTATTGCCATTTCCATGCTTCGCTTCCATACATAAGGGTCGGTAGAAGAACACTATTGTGCACTGCCATTTTCTTTTTTATATACTTTTATATACAACATTAACTTTAAAAACAAAAATAAAATATCAGACATGTTTCGGACAATCCGGTACTTCCTCAGTTATATTATAAAAATATATATAAAAGATTATAAAATTGTTTACAAATATGATCAGTTTTGACAGATGTTATAAAGATTTATTTTTTAAAGTTAATATAAAAGTATATAAAAAAGAAAATGGCAGTGCACAATCTATGGAAGCGAAGCATGGAAATGGCAAACGAAGGATGAAAGTAGAATAAATACAGTAGAAATGAGATCTTTTAGACGAATGTGTAGATACTCTGTGTATGATAGAGTATCGAATGAAAATATAAGAAGTGAATGCGGTGCGAATGATGGTGTTATGAACAAAACAATGAAAGGATCATTCAAACCATCCAAGGATGGTTTGGACATATGGAAAGAATGAATGAAGAAAGAATGGTAAAAAAATTATATGTTCACGATGTAAATGGAACCAGAAATGGAGGAAGACCGGAGAAAACGTGGCACGATCAAATAATTCAAATATTGAATGTCGGCCATGTGAGAAGTCGGAGAAATCGATATGCGTGCATTACAAAATGTCATCATAATCATCGGCTGTCCTTCGTGTCTGAGGAAGACTGTCCTTCACGGTTGTGGGTCTGCATGTGACTGAAGAGCCCGATCCCGGACCCACAAATTCTGGGGCATCTGAAGTAGGGGAAGGCGGTTGTAATGGAGACGTCACCGTCTCCCAGTGGTCTCTCCTTTCCCCTCCTCCTCTTCTCTGCGACATCGTCTCTGCGCTGTGCTTCAAAGTCTTGCGTGTTTTTATGTACTGTTGTTCTCTACCTAGGTCTGTCTACTGCAGTCTTTTCCCGGCAATTACAGTCGATGCCAGTCTTTTGTAGCTTTCCTTTAAGGGAGTCCTTAAAGTGTTTCCTTTGACCACCGTGTGAGCGTTTCCCATGGGTAAGCTGAGAGTACATAATCTTCCTTGGGGGTCTTGTCTCAGGCATTCTGATGACGTGACCAGCCCAGCGCAGTTGTTTCTGAATAATGGCAGCCTCAATACTTGTCATATTGACCTCAGCAAGTATGCTGTCATTTGTCCGTTTGTCCTGCCATTTCACATTTAGGATCCTACGTACGTATGACACAATGTACGAATGTTGAGAAAGCGAGTAAGAAAATTGTAACAGTTCATTCTGTCTGCCTTCCTTTTCGGAGAGACAGCGTTTTTATATTAGTCTTTATTTGTTTAGTTTTTATTACATATTTACAACTGAAGATGGAATATCCTCCGAAACATATCGTGTTTTTTTAAAAAATATTTTGTGGATTATAAACAAAGTTATTTTCAATTTCCAAAGTGCATGTTAAAATCATCGAGTGTTATAAACTTTACCATTGAAAAATTTTGTATTGTATAGTTAGAAACAGTAAAAAATTAAACAGTGATTGAAGATATTGGAAAATTGTGTTAACCCTATAACCCCTAGAGCTCGATATTTAATCACCACTACAATCTAATAAGCTGGGCTACTGCGCAGGACCGGGGGAGCTTAAAGTGTTAATTAATACTGAACTTCAGTAAGGAAAAACTTCCCAATATTAAGGGTGTTAGTTTAATTTCGTTAACAAACTAAAGTGAATATTTTGCTCAAAAATCAGATACAAAATAAATAATTTTAAACATATTCGTGATTGAAAGCATTTTAACATCTAAAAACAGTGTTTTTGTACTAAAAAAAATTTACAATAATTTTATTGTTCCATTGCTTAATTCTCATATAAATACATTATTTTATTGTATATTATAGTATTATGAAAGCGATATATGACGATTATTTCATATTAAATTAAACAATAACACCAACTCTGTTTCGCTGCAAGGGTAGGCAGAGAGAATCGACCGCCACACTGCTCTATCCTGACACACCTTTCTAGTTTCCACCACATTCATACAAAGAGTCAAACACGCACGTCGATTTTGCGGACTTTTTACATGACCACAACAACAACAAACCATCACGACGTTTCTCCACAATGGTAGGCAGAGAGAATAGACCGCCACGCTACTCTATCCTGACATACCTCTCTAGCTTCCTCCCCATTCATACAGCGAGTCATACACGCAAGTCGATTCTTCCGGCTTCTAACATGATCAACCTTTAACATTTGATTAATTCGGTCTACCTCGACTCCGTACTCCATTTACATCGTTAACGTATACTTTTTTTAACCATTCTTTCTTCACCTATGCGCTCCATATGTCCGAACCAACGCAGCGATCCTTTCATAATTTTGTTAATCATACCTTCTTTCGCTCTACATTCCTTTCTTGACCAACCTCTAATTTTAACTTCCGACTTCTTACATGACCAACCTTTTAATTTAACTAATTTAATTAAAAAAAAAGAATGAGTTCACGTTTGAAGTCAGTAGAATCTAGGTGCTAGGTACGTCTCGTATGACTCGCTGCATGAATATTATTATAATTTTGTTGAATCGCTCTTTACTTTATTCTTTACAGCGCAAGCCAAATCGATGTAAAGGGTATATCTTTCATATTGATTCTCGTGACTTGTGATAGGTAGCTAATCTATTGTCATATTATTTTCACGTAAATTTTAACAAACACACTGCTATCACCAGGAATCGAACCTGGGACTATCGGTGTAGCAGTCAAAGCACTTATCACTCGGTCACGAAGGTTGTCAAGGTCAATTTAGAGAGGTGTGTCAGAATGGGGTAGTGTGAAGGTCCATCGCATTTAATTTCGAACACTCTTATTGGATCACAATTAATTTTATTAATTTACGAAATCGCGCCGCAGCTGTTTCGCCAACATATCTTGGAGTCATCAGATTTCAATACCCAATAATGGAATACGTAATTAATTTTTTTTCTATATAAATTGCTCTTATTTATTTTGCAAATTTCAAATCCTCAGTATCTGCATACAATATTACGAGTGTATTTACAAATCAACAATTTTAGTTTATTTCGAATTCTGCGAACTTCAATAAATAACCAGTAAAAAAAATCACCCCATATAAAAAATTCATATGCGTATCCTTGTAATAGATATACAAAAGTTATTGCCATATAATAGAATGATCGATGCGTCTTAATATATATGTATTGAAAACAAACTAACTAACTAACCATCACGCCATTTCTCTTCTACATTCTCACATCGTGACATGCACGCTCGTCGATTGTTCCTACTTCGAACATGGCCGCCTTTCAGTAGTTGATTAATTTGGTCATGCCATTTCTTCCTTGGCCATTCTCGCTTCTTTTCCCATTCACACTACTTGTATATATATTTTTTAACCATTCTTTCCTCATTCATTCGTTCCATATGTCCTAACCGTCTTAGTGACCCTATCTTAATTTTATTTATCACGCATTCATCCGCCTTACATTCCATCCTTACTTCATCATTAGGTATTCTATCATACATTGTTTTTCCGCACATTCTTCTTAGTTACCTTATTTCTACGGCATTTATCCTACTTTCATCTTTGTTCTGCCAACTCCAAGTTTCACTTCCATACATAAGGGTCGGGACTAGAACTCCATTGTGCACTGCCCCTTTTAAAATGACATATCATAATAAACACGTTTTTTAAATACAGGTGTACATACAAGTACATTTTAAGAGTAAAACATTTGTTTTGTATATAATAATATATAAAATAGTTATATTGATGTACACGTCACTAGAAATAGACAAGGAAGAAAGTAGAAATGAGATTTCTTAGGCAAAAATGTAATATGTGAATGCGGTGTAAATGATAGTCTTATGAACAAAATAAAGAAAGGACTAATAAGATGGTTTTGACACATAAAAATAATGAATAAATAATAATAATAAAAAAGCATACATGCACGATGTTAATCGAACGAGAATAAGAGGAAGACCGAGGAAAAGGTGGCACGACGAAATAGATCACGCATTGAATGTCTACTAGGTGAGGAGTCGGAGAAATTGACGTGTGTGCATGACACGATGTATGAATATTTTGACGAATCGAAAGAAGTAGAGTCAAGAAAGAAGAGTGCCACACTTAATTTTTCTGCCTACCCCTTTGGAGAGACGGTTAGTTAGTTAGTTTATATTGGGTAACTCTTTCAAAAAAATATGTTATTTGTTATAAATAATGTGTGAATCTGAAATTCGACGATAACAATTTTATTTAAATTTGAAAAGAAAAAAATGTAACCTCTGGCAAAGAATGGCTGAATTTTACATAAAGTTATACAAAAAAACTGTATAAAAAATCGATAATTCCTGGAAAAAGAAATATTTCAATATTGCGAAGAAAACAAAAGAAAATTAAGATTTAATATCAGCGTAAATTTTATTAACTCCACGAAACAATAATTTTCCTTCTCATTATAAAGAGAGAGTTCTCGTTTTCCCTTAGCTAATAAGGGCATTTCTTTCAATTATTATTTATTGTTTCATTATAGAAAATTGACAGTTAATTTTGTCGCTCACAAAATATTACATTTCAAAAAAATATCAAATTAATTATAATTCAAAGAAAAATGCTCCGGAGACAAAGGAAATTCCCCGAAAACAACATCTGTCGCCTCTTTATTATAGTCAGTATAATATAATATAATACTTTACAGGAGAAAATAATAACATCTCGCTTTCTTTAAAAAATCTGCTAACAAAGAGAGCTACCTTTAAGCACATAAAATCCCAAAACTCTGTCTCTTAAGGGTTCTCAATTTTTGTCGTGTGATTCCTTCTAGTTATTTCTTACAAAATAGTTCGTACTATTCTTTAAATAGGTCGTTTGCAATCGAAATATTATGAATCAATTCTTTAATTTACTCATTTTTTTTGTCAATGTTACTGATGTTAAAGTTGTCATTGGGGTGATTTTTATATGCATGTTAATCGAATTGAAATTATAAACTTTATCACTTCTTCTTCTTATTCTTAGTGTAGGCCTAGTAGCCTGATTCTTAAGAGGAATTAGCCTCCTGCGAAGTCGACTCCCAGCTGTCGATCCATCTCTTTGGTGGTCTGCTCGGGGGTCGTCTACCTTGGGGCTGGCCGTGCAACACAATGAAGGGAATCTGGATGGATCTATTCTCCTCACGTGTGCATACCAGTATCGTCTCCTTTGCCTTCCCCACCTAACGACATCCTCGACCTCGCATATCTCCCTTATCCGTGTATTCCTTATCCTCTCTTGCAGTGTCTTGCCAGGTATATATTTCTGAGAGTCTTCATTTCTGACACTCTGAGCGCGTTTTTTGTGATTGTGGTGTCCGCTCTACACTCGATCCCATATGTCATGATAGGTCTATACTTTATAATATTTATAATTGTTATCAATGAAAATGTCTGTCATCTAGGAGTTATTATATTTAAGATGGAATGACATGTTCCACCCTTTTAAGACATTATCAAATGTTTGATAATGTCTTAGAAGGGCGAAACATGTCATTCCATCGAAAATATAACGAAACTCCAAGAAAGCAAACGTTTTCTTTCATATTCATTATTTAAAATGCAGTTTTACACAATTGTTTAAGAAACAATAAACAATTTATACATAATTCATACGAATGAAAATGTCTCTTTTCTCGAAGTATCATCACAATTTATGTGAATGCCATTTTTAGCCTATCTAAGCCATTACGAAATGTGTGCAAATCAAATGCAACAAACATTTGACAGGCCGTGGAAAATCAAGGAAAGCATGGCATAACTATATTAATCAATTACTGAAAGGCGACCATGTTCGACGTAGGAATAATCGACGAGTGTGCGTATTACGATGTTTGAATGAAGAAGAGCCGCGAGAGGTATTTCACGATTGAACAGTGTAGCGATCGATCCTTTCTGCCTACCACTCCAGAGAAAAGGCGTGATGGTTAGTTACATATTGACATTTGAAATTCATACAATATGAGAATATCTAAGAAATAATGTATGTATCCTCTCTTGAATATGAAACGAAATATTGCGTAATTTAAAGAAAATATATTTTTTCGTGTCTGGAAGGTACCATTCCATATTCAAAAATTCAAACACGAACTTCTGTATCGCAGGAATGACACCCCCGTATCAAAATGGGATCATTTTTATCAAACCCTTGGCAAAACCTTGTACAAATAGTACAAATTCATATCTATATAGGACGGAGCTATCTGGAGTTGACAATATCTCTATGGAAGGAGCTATTAATATTGAAACAATGAAATGTTTCTGCATGTAAGAGGTAAAATACGGTAACCCAAAATTTGTGTGACATTAAAATTCCTCTATTTTCGTATGAGGCATTTAATTTATGGTGTGAAATTATTAATAATAAAATTATTTTGAAACATTTTTACTAGTTTTTACACAACTTTATTTTTGTTAAAATTAACCAGTATCACTTCCGCTGGAGCTTCAATAGGATTAGAAAATTAATTCATTTAAAACATAGTTTAATTACATAACGCGGACAAAATAAGGATGTAAGTAGGATAAATGCGAAGAAATTAGATTACTGACAAGAATGTTCGCGAAAATGAAATATAATAGAATACCGAAAAACGAATGAGGCAGATGATTGTATTATAAGTAGCATTAAAAAATGAATATTGGGATGGTTTGGATATATGGAACGAATGGACGAGAGAAGAATGGTTAAAATAATGTATTGTAGCACTATGAATGGAAAGAGAAGCTACTGGAGAACAAACACGGCATGGTCAAATTAATCAAATCGATGTCGGAAAAATCTACGAGCGTACATGTTATTATGTATAAATGTAGAGGAATCGAGAGGTGTATCAGGGCAGAACTGCCTATCCCTCCAGAAAACGGCGTTACTTAGTAATTTAATTTATAAAAATGACATGCTTTGCCTTGTTAAGGCATTATCAAATATGATTATCAAATATCTTGTCTTCCTAATGTCGAACCATCACTAATGCGTTCCTGGTATTATGTTGTATGTGTATAATATCTTTCCTGTACTCAATAGATGCCTTAAACATTTATGCTGTTTGTAATGTCTTTTGAGTAAATAAACTGATTTGATTTGATTTGATTGATTTGATTTGATAATGTCTTAGCAAGGCGAAACATGTCGTTCTCATAAAATATGATAAAATTACTAGAAAACAAACGTTTTCATTCGTATTAATTTTTTAATAAAATATATCAAATATTTTGTCTATGATTACTTAGCCCCAGTAACTGTGGCTGGAACATCGATTATCCCGGTAAACTAGATATTCATGGATATTCAAAGTAATTAACAATCGACCATCGAAGTTTTTATGCATCTAGGTCACTTTAAATACGCAGTTAAGTTATTTGATCACCATGCCAGATAATAAAAACCATCAGCACTATGCTTCACAGAATTTTGTGTTAACAAATATGGTTAGTAGACAAAATTTAACCAAAAAATAAATCTGTTAAATTAAATAACTTTTTTGTATCACAATTGTATTTTATTATATTTTACGCGACAACTGTTTCATCAACCTATGTTGACATCATCAGTACAATCTAGCTAAAAAATAATAATACTACCTTTAACTTTTGTTACCTTTACTACTAATATAATCTACTTCCTGTTATTGTTTATCGTTTTTAATTTATGTTTAATTGTTTTTGACTCTGTACTATGTGTAATTATTCCTTCTAATTATTGTTTTAATATTATTATTTTTATTATTATTATTATTATTATTATTATTGTTTTATTATTATTACATTTTCCACCTTTAATATTTCCACCTTTAAATAATAACTAACCGTTCTTTTAATTAAAATATTTAGGTACCTAACTCAATTTCAGCAAGAAATTCAAAATTATAACAAAGAAATTATTCAATTGACATAAAACACATAAAGATTCGAAAAATCACGAAAATTTCACATTTGATATACTCGTATTATTGTAAGACCTGATGATGTCAACATAGGTTAATGAAATAGCTGTCGTGTAAAATAAAATACAATTGTGATACAAAAAAAGTTATTTAATTTAACAGTTTGAAAATGTTAAGGTATCATAGTGTTTCGGCCAAAATCATGAAATTGTGGGGGTTTGGTGGTGAGAGTTGAAAGACGGCGGAGGTTTCAGCGTTTATTATGGATCACAAGTAATTACACGTAACTGTATGATATACTCGTGATGGAGCGTGGCTGGATGTCGATGGCAGCGGGGCGGAGTCCGGGTGGTGAGTCGTAGAGGATGAGGGCTCACTGGGCGGTATCGTCGAGTGGCTGGAGCGAGGAGTCGTCGGAAGTTTCTCGTACGTAGACCGGGTAGTGGAGACTCCTGTCACTTCGAGATCGCGATACTGGCTGACGTTTAGAGTTGACTGACGTTTAGAGTGGACTGACTTAGCTTCGTAGCTCGGCGCCGGAGGGAGTCCGATATCCCTCGTGGCGTGGACTTATTAACGTAGACTCGCGTCTGTTAGAAGTCGTAAGAGTAACTGATCCTATTGGGTGCTCGGAAGTACTGCTTTTATATGCTTTGCTTTCGTCATCTACGATGCCCGACCTAATGACCAAACCTGAACGAATCTAGGCCTCCGTGTCATCAAATTTGATAAGTAGGTCTTGGGTCAGCGTTTTTGTGTTTATTCGTGTCATGTATTTCATCATGAAATATGTTTATCTGGGTTATGCATTTAACCCCGACAAAATAAATAAATATGTCATCAATATGAATTCTTCATTTAAAGACATCATAAATATTTATTGTTTCTTGAACAATGACGTGAAACCACAATACATTTCAATTAATAATACAAATGATTTAGTTTACAAAGAATTAAGTGTGTTCAGCGAGCAATGGATAGGCATATGTTGGAAGCCAGTCTCCATGATAAAATTAGTAACAAGGAGATAAAATGTCTAACAAAGGTTATTGACATCATAGAAAGAACAACAAAGCTTAAATGGCATGTGGCGAGATAGAGTGAGCTCAGGTGGGTTTTAGAGAGTTTTATATACTTTGTATACAACACTCACTTCTTAAAGAAATTAAAATTAAATATCAAACATGTTTCTGACTACCCGGTCCTTCCTCAGTGATAAAATTGTTTACAAATATGGTCAGTTTTGACAGAAAGATGTTAACATCTGTCAAAACTGACCATATTTGTAAACAATTTTATAACATTTTAAATATAATATCTATATAATATCACTAAGTGTTTGATATTTAATTTTAAGTACATAAATTTAAATAAATATGTACATAGAATAGAAAAAGAAAAATATTTATCCCCCACCACACGAAGTATGGCGAACATAGAACAAAGTTTTTTTATTTAACAGTTTAAATCATTTATTGTTTATCGAACAACTATGTAAAATTCCCTTCATAAAAATTACTTCAAATTATTTTCTCAACTACATTAGTCTGCTCCGTTAGCTCGTTTAAATAAACAGCGTGTTTGATTCCTGCTACATTTGATAAAGCCTTAGAAAGGCGAAACATGTCATTCTTATTAAACAAAATAAATCTTCTAGAAAACAGACGGTTTTATATAATTTTATCGGTGATGCGGGAATAATTCAAGCGTTATAATTGTTTATACAATATTCAATGTGAGCATAAATAACTGTTTATTATAAATAAAAGGAAATAACATGGTATATTATAATTTGGTTAATTTTCACTTGATTGAATAATATTTTATGTATGATTGGATAAAGTAAACACATTAATGCATTTTCTTTCATTAATCTCTTTCGCTTTCATTAAGAGATCTCTGAGACGAATGTGCGGATACTCTGTGTATGATAGAGCGTCGAATGAAAATATAAGAAGTGAATGCGGTGCGAACGGTGGTGTGATGAACAAAACAATGAAAGGATCATTTAGATGGTTTGTACATATGAAAAGAATTAATGAAGAAAGAATGGTTAAAAAAGTGTATGTTGACGATGTAAATGGAACCAGAAATAGAGGAAGACCGAGGAAAACATGGCACGATCAAAAAAATCAAATATTGAATGTCGGCCATGTGAGGAGTCAGATAAATCGACGCGCGTGCATGACACGATGTATGCATGCAAGCGAGGGAAATATGTCAGGCAAAAAAGTGTGGCAGTCCATTCTTTCTGCCTACCCCTTCGGGAAGACGGCGTGATGGTTAGTTGGTTAGTTAGTTAGTTAGTTAAGAAAAATATGTATTTTAATTTAAAGGACTTAGCATTTTTTACCTCCGAGGAACAGTTTTCTTATTTAGAAAGCCAGGAGGGCTATTTTGTTGCGGCAAAAATCCCCGATTCAACCCCAAACAAAGTGTTCAGAAGGGGTAGTCTACCCAAGAAGAGGAGGCGGTAAACAACACTTTGGCATGGACGGTATTTTATTGAAAGGGATGTTATTTCGGTGGACGGTTAGAGGTCCCGAAAAGTTTATTTTGAGGGAATTAAAAAAAAAATACGTATATTTCAGATTTAAATTTTTTTGACTTTACATGGATATAAAATATTTAAATTAATTGTTTCTTGAACAATGATGTAAAATTTCAAATTAAACAATTAATACGAATGAAAACGTCAGTTTTCTAGAAGTTTTATTATATTTTATGGGAATGACATGTTTGGCCCTGTAAGGCATTATCAAATTTTTCAAACATTTGATAATGCTTTAGAAGGGCGAAAAATGTCATTCCCATAAAATATAATAAAACTTCTAGAAAACTGACGTTTTCATTCGTATTAATTATAAAATTACATATTTTTGGTGTTCTTGTACCGACCCATATGAATGAAAGTGAATATGGAACTAGCAAAGAAGAATGAATGTAGAATTAGTGCAGTAGAAAAAAGATATCTTTGACGAATGTTCGGAAAAACAGTGTATGATAGAGTGTCGTATAAAAATATAATGAAGTTAATGCGGTGCGAATGAAAGTAATGTGAACAAAATAATAAAAGGTACTCAAATGATTTTACCGAAATCTCTTGATGGAAGTTCATTTTAAATAATAATTAAATAAAACGATGTTTTTTAACTACTTCCACTTTTGTCTTTATTTAGACAGCGACCGGTTTCGCCAGGCTCGCTGGCATCGACAGACTGGTCTGGCGAAACCGGTCGCTGTCTAAATAAAGACAAAAGTGGAAGTAGTTAAAAAACATCGTTTTATTTAATTATTATTATATAAAAGGTACATAAAGATGGCTTTGACACATGGAAAAAATAAATGATGAAAGAATGGTAAATAAAGTATACGTAAACGACGTAAATGAAACTAGAAATGGAGAAGGATCGAGGAAAACGTGGCATGATCAAGTCAACCAAATGTTAAATGTCGGCAACGTAAGTGGTCAAAATCGACGAGCGTGCATGATACGATGTACGAATGTTGAGAAATAAAGTGATGGCAAATGATTAATTATTAATAATAACGTTTGATATATTTTTTGATGACCTTCGTGGCCGTGTGGTAAGTGCCACACGGAAGGTCCTAGGTTCTATTCCCTACGATGGCAGTGTGATTGTCACACTGTCTTTGGTTTGGTGAAGAATTCACGTGACAATAAAATGGCGATTGATTATCTACCTAACACATATCGCGAGACTCAATGTGATAACTATTTACATATATTTGACTCACGCTGTGATGATGTAAGGAGACCTCTGGTGATGCCGGTGGGGAGAGCAATCAAACTGCTGAACATGATCGCTTCGGAGATCGACGTCTTTCACATTCGTGAAAGTACGTTTAGAAGACAAATACTCTTGACTTTGGAGAGTATCATGTATTCCTAATGTCGAACCATCTCTCATGCGTTCCTCTTACATAATTTTGTGTTTTACCTGTTCTCAATAGATGCCTTAAAATATAATTGTTGTTGGTAATATCTTTTGAGAAAATAAACTGCTTTGATGTGGTTTGATTTGAAAATAATAATAATAATAAAGATTGACCTCAATTATTATTTCGTTTCTTTAGGAAATGACACACTTTCAAATTTCATTTTAGAAATCAAAAGCTTTCATTCTTGTAAAATGAAGCTTATTTTCAACCCTTGAAACAAACGTCTAACCCAAGGACACCCTTGATTGACTCCACGTCCTGTAAAACGTAATATTGATAGATAATTTGCTTCTTTCAGAAGGACATTCTGACCCTTAAAGGACCTTCCTGAGCTTCAGGGATGACATATGTTACTCGAAGGCACATCGAAATGAAACTCACGGAAGGGTTGACAAGGGATGTTTAACGAATACGTTTTTAGTTCGCAATGTACGAACCTGACTCATTAATCAAAGATAATCGAATGTTCATGAGAACTCCACTTAGTATTGGACATTTCGTTTGTTTGAATTACAGAGCTTTCAAAATAAATTATTCTCTTGAAAGTATTTAAAAAGAGATTTGCTTTACTTAAGGTAGTATTCTGGTAACTTAAGCCGATTTTCATGTCTTTTTTGGAGGGCGTTTTTTTGTAGGAAAATAAAAATGAATCGTTTTGGAAATTTAGGATGTTTTTATTTACATATTAAAGGTACAAAAAAAAATTTAATAGTTCATTATTATTATTATTATTAATCGAAGTTGGCACCTCGAAAAAAAAAGCGCGTGGTGGCCCGGGTGATTTTGTCTCTTGATGTTATCTAAAATCAAAAATTCTTGAAAATACTTTATTTTACAACCCCTTATTTGCTGACTTTTTTTTTCAAAGTTCGCCATTTTGTTATTTATCCATAAAATTTAACTTCTGTAGTTCCGACCAGAATGACATGTCTTAGGATTAAGAATTTTTAAGAATTTTTGATTTCAGATAACATCAAGAGCCATAATCACCCGGGCCACCCACGCTTTTTTTTTCGAGGTGCCAACATCGATTAATAATAAAAAGAATAATAAACAATTAAATTTAAAAAAAAAATGTATCTTAATTATGTAAATAAAAACATTCTAAATTTTTTAAAATTTTAAATGATTTTTTTTTTAAATTTTGTTGAATCGCTCTTTACATCATGACAGCATGAGCCAAATCGATGTAAATGGTATTATAGCTATCATAGTGATTCTCGAGACATGTGATAGGTAGCTAATCTATCGTCATTTTACTGTCTCGTAAATTCTATATCAGACCAAAGACAAAGTGACAATCACACTACTCTCGCCGGGAATCGAACCCGGAACCTTCGGGGTGGCAGTCAATGTTCTTACCACTCGGCCACGAAGGTCGTCCCTCCAAAAAATACATGAAAATTGGTTTAAGTTACCAGACCTTACGTGTTAAATGATATTTCATATAATAAACGTTTTTTTTCTCGTAGTGTATCGATATTAGTTAATTGGAATCTTTATATAGGTGTTTTTTCAGAGGTTTGATTTTTAAACTAGCAACATTATTTGTACAGACTGTCAATTTGACAGTTGACACTTGGTTTGTAGTAAGTACGTTTTGCCATTTTATCATAAATAGACTGACGTTAGAACAATGCTTGAAAAAATATGCAAATTTATTTTGAAAATCATAGTTTGGTTCGCCAAACTAATCGTGCACTACGTTCATTTTACGGTCGACATAATCGTCCATTCGAGCAAGTTATTCGGAGGATCATGGATGGTATTCGCACCACGTACACTCTGGTGGATAATACGCATCCACAAAGACGATTGTCGAAAATTGGATTTCACGATTGCGCTTCATTCGAGCTAGCCATGGCGCCCGAAATCATATTTAAACAATAATATCATGAAATTATCTATTATATTAAATTAAGTCAATATCATAGAAATGAACATTATTTTAATGTTTTATTTTTTATTTTGAATATGTATTGTATACCTCTAAAAGAACACATCTATTAACATGGTGTGAAGTAAATTTATCTTATGTAAGTTCAGAAAAAATTGCGTTCATTAGAAAAATTGCTTTTTGTGTTTTAAAATATTTTAATTATTGAAAACAAAATAAAATAAAAAATAATACGAAAATAAAATCAATAAAAACGTCTCCCTATCTAGGTTTTTTTTTCAATTTTATACGGAATGACATGTTTCGCCCTTCTAAGGCATTATCAAATGTTACGAAAACCAAGTGCGGGATCGTTTATCGTCGTTCGTTTGTCGTCAATCGTTCAGCTCAGATCATCCTTCCACCGTAGTTACGGTTACCCTGCACTTCTCTTTGCCGTCCACGGTCTCCAAGTCAACAGTCTTCTTGTCCACTTTTCATCTGAGTTTCTGGCTACGTGACCTGCCCATTGCCATTTTAGAGTCGCCACCCGGTGGATGATGTCAGTGACCTTTGTTTTTTATCTCACCGTATCGTTTCTGACTCTGTCTCTTAGGCGTATTCCTAACATGGCTCTTTCCATGGCTCTTAGGGTCACTCGTAGTTTTTCGGCACTTTTTTTGGACAATATAACAGTTTCAAGACCATAAGTACCAACTGGCAGAACGCAGGCTTCATAGACCTTTCGTTTCAGGTTGATCGGTATTTTCCGGTTTTTAAGGATGTAACTCATGTTTCCAAAGAAATCTGTAATCATCATTCATTTGAAAATAAATAGTGATTACAAAGAATAACTATGCGTAGATTTTTTAAATCACTCAGAGTAAGGTTGAAATTACTGGTATAAATGAATTATTTTTCATTATCTAATTTAATATTTTTAGAATAAAGGACCAAGAGGTTGAATAAATCTATCTTTAAAGATAACTATCAGTTAAAAGTGACTTGTTATTTCGAGTAATGGCTAAATTGAAACAAGACACAATTACTTTGACCTTGACATAAAATGGTTTGATTTTGAAAAACGATTTAAATTTAATGACTACTTTGTTCACGTTCAGGCCTCGGGCCGTCCTAAAGAAAGCTTTATCAAAGCTACATTAAAGTTTTTCAAAGTTACATCGTAAAAACTTTCATCGACAATTTAAAATACTAGTCCGGTGTTGAGGGAAAAATTTGGATCGCATTGGAAGGATTCTTAATGTCTCATTTTAAGATGTCTCTCAGGACGTTTTACTTACTGTAATTACTAAAGACAAATGGATTGAAGAATTTTAAGTTCGCATTTAATGTTTACTGACTCATTAACACGTTGTCATATGAAATAAAAAAAATTAAATTCACATTACTTCGTCATAAAATTTACAACAGGTGAGGTAATTTGTTTATTTAGGTAGCATATTTACAGCGGATGGCCGAACGGACAGTGATCTTTGAAGAAGGGTTGGTGCGGGGTAACAAAGTGAATGGAGGTTTAAAAATAGTTATTGGAAACAAGAATTTATCAATGAAAGCGAAAATGGCCGTTCACAATGGAGTTCTGGTCCCAACCCTTATGTATGGAAGCGAAGCATGGAACTGGCAGAAGAAATATGAAAGCAAAATAAATGCGGTAGAGATGAGGTCTTTCAGACGTATGTGTGGTTGAACGATGTACGTCAGAATCTCAAATGCTGATATTAGAATGGAATGTAGAGCGAAATAAGGTATTATGAACAAAATTATGTAAGGATCGCTACGTTGGTTCGGACATATGGAGCGCACGGGTGAAGAAAGAATGGTTAAAATAGTATACGTTAACGATCTAAATGGAGTACGGAGTCAAGGTAGACCGAGGAAAACATTGCTTGACCAAATTAATCAAATATTAAAGGTTGGTCATGTTAGAAGCTGGAAGAATCGACATGCGTGTATTAGGATAGAGTAGTATGTCAGGATAGAGTAGTGTGGCGGTCCATTCTCTCAGCCTACCCTTGTGAAAAACGGCGTGATAGTTTGTTGTTGTTGTTGTTATAAAATATACAATTTGATGACCTCCTTGGCACAGTCTCAACAGCTATAACTGAACACCGAAAATCCTGGGTTTGATTCCTCGCGATGCCAGTGTGAAAAACAAATGGGCTATTTTTGTTTTGGTAGAATTCATGTGACACCAAAAATGGCGATAGATTCACTATCTAACATATGTTATGAGAATCAATAGCTGAAATAAAAATTGTGTACAGTAATTTGGTTCAAATACCATGTTATATAAAATAGTGTGGAAAACTACAAATGTGGTTTGGCATTTAAAAAAAATAATATTAATACACTTTTATTATAACAGTTAACCCCACTTTATTTTGTAACAACCGATAAGCATATTTCTTTTTTGTATGATTTCTACACTTTCTTAAACTGTTCAAATGTTATGATTATTTTATATTAGTTGTAAGATTTCTGAATTTTAATGAATTTGAGCCTCAATTTGGGTTTCCACCAAAGTCGTTCTTTGCTGAATATTGGGATGACACAGCCTTTTTAATCTTGTAGTTTTCAAAAATAATGTTAATACATTTTTAAAGATTGATAGTATCTCAATAGAGACCAAGATGTAAATTGTTTTTTGGAAACAGAATATGGTGGTCGAGGCATTTAAAGGACTTATGACCTGTCATTGGTTGGGTTAAGCGATTGCTTTATGTTAACAACATTACCCATTCCGCCCTCATTACGACCACCCCATCTGACAATTTTTTTGGAAGCTGTATATATGCTTCTATGTTGCACCACACTTCCATTCTTTTTGTTCAATCTACACTAGCGCCATCTATTAAGAATAGGTGTTCTGAAAAATGATTAATCCGCAATGGGTAAAATCCAGTATTTGTCTACAAATATTGGTAACATTCAATGTTAATGCACTTTAATTAGTTCAACACTACTTTATTCTTTTGGTAAAACCAACCGGTTTCGCTTCCGCCGGAGTTTCCTCGGCGTTACAAAAGACAATATTTTTCAACCTTGATAAGCATTGGTAGCAAAATCTGTATGTTTTAAGAAAACAATATGTTAAAATCCATCAATTCATACACAAAAGAAGGGAAGTTTGTGTCCCGAAACATGTTTGTGAAAGGTGTTAAAAAGTGTAGTCAAAAAGTTATTCCACAACACAAAGTAATGGCGAATATAAAAGAAAAAAATTAGTGGTGTAAAAACTAATTAAAGTATTTTAACTTTTTCTTCCTCTTAGTTTAGGTCGTATGACCTGTTTGTGACGGTGGGCTGTCCTGGGATAATGATGTCCAGCCATCTTTCCATCTCTTCAGCGGCCTTCCTGGTAATTTGTTGCTGCTTGAGTTTTTAATTTTTGCAATTCTTGTATTCTCTATGCGGTTCACGTGGTCTACAAAAGCGCCCTCTGCTTCTTCCCCATCTCACAATGTCTTCAACACCACAGACAGACCTTATCGTTTCATTTCTGATCCGATCTCTGAGGATTTTTGCGATCCATGGAGCGTAGGATTCGCATTTCTGGTATTCTTAGAAGATTCTTAGTTCTATTGGTATTGGCTCTGACCTCTATCTAAAACGTCATAATGGGGTAGACGCATGTCTTGTATATCTTTGACTTTACTTTCGATTAGCACATATTTGTTCCTCCATATGGTGGCTGACACTTCGTCACATAGGTCACTGTGGCTACATATCTCTATACCTAGGTAAGAGAATCGCACGATTTGCTCAATGGGTGTGTTATCAATGATTAGTTTATATCTGAGTGGCATTTCTGATGCGATCTCTGAGGGCTTTGTCTGCGATGGAGCGCAGGGTTCGCATTTCTGCTACTCTAAGTAGGTTCTTAGTTATATTGATCTGAACTCTATTCCATATGTCATGATGGGGTGAACGCTTGTGTGTTAAATTTTTTTAGAATTAATTATCTGATTGTTTTGATCGTGCGACGCTTTCATTCGTTTGTAGTTATAAAACGATGTCTAATTATATAATATAAAGTCATAAGAAATTTATTTGTTTATCTTGCCATAATAATGTACTTATTTGAAGTTGCCGTATCGCCCTAAATTGTGAGAGCAACACATGCAAACCTGTTGATTATACCGCTAACTACGTTTGATTCTATCACCGAACCTGTAATGACATGTTTACCGCTCGAAAACCGTAATTTTTAGATTAAAGCGTTACTTTCCGGTAATACCGCTATTATGGCGGTCAATAGCGAGTTTCCTGAACGCAATATTAAAATTCTCCAAGGCTTATAATAACGCAGATGCTTATCTGGAAAACCGTGATAGAATCTTGTTACTGAATACATTTTGTGGGTTTTATTCCATTTCGAACCTTTTTTATGCCATAACTATAACAAAGCGGTGAATTTAATGAGACAAACTTTGAATCGTATTTCAAAAATGATAAATTGTAATGAATGGACGAGAGAGAATGGTTAAATTGTATTCAAGCAGTATGAAGCCGTGGGCAATCAAAGATAGTATGGCATGACAGTGAGATAAATGTCGTAGAAATGTGACATTGAGAAGAATGTGCAAGAAAACGATATATGATAAAATACACAACGAAATTAAAAAGAAAAATAAGGCAGATGATAAGTAAAATATCAAATTTTCGTATGAAGCATTCACCTCATTCAAGAGCACCATACCCCGGGTCATTGTATGCTGCGCCAAGATATTTGTCCTACTATGCGGTATGCACAGCAGATCGTGTCTTCTAGCGCGAGCATACCTGTCCGGTGCATTGAGGCCATAACACTCTAAGAGGTATGGGCTATCAATGAGGTTACGGAGTATTTTAAATCCTAAGATCATCAATGTCATCAGGTGTTACAATAAACTATAAGTTTATTGTAACACCCGATGATGCCAATATCGGTTGGAGAAACAGCTTGTCGCGACACTCTCAGTGAATGAAAATAAATGATGATATTATGGCAGTGTTTTAAATTTTAACAGCATAAAATATATGATATATTTTCTGATAAACCTATAATGAGAGAATTTTGAGATGAATAATTTTCCTTTTAGATGTAATCCTAAAGATTGGCTTGTAGCAAAGTCTTGTAACTTTGTTGGTTCTTGAGATGCCACTTGGGCCTTTTAATGTAGTAGTTTCCTATTGCTTTCTACATTTTTGTATACAGCAGGTTATTTGAACTCAATTCTTGCATACAAAATTCTCGTCGTATTTGGTAAGGTCATTTACTCCAGCAAGGTGAAATATTATAATTATTTTAATAAAACGCTCTTAACGTCATTACAGCGCGAGCCAAATCGATGTAAAGGATATAGCTATCATATTGATTCTCATGACGTGTGCTAGGTAGCTAATCTATTGTCATTTTATTGTCATTTGTATTATAAACCAGACCAATGTCTGTGTGGCAATCACACTGCCATCGCCACAGTTCAGTATGGCAGTCAAAGCACTTATCATTCTGCCACGAAGATCATCTATATGTCAATATATTCATGTTTTCATCAAAATAAAATATTTAATATGGAGTTTGATAAATATTTTTAGCAAAAAACAATAAATAAATTGATAACATGGGTCTTCAAATTTTATCGATTGCTACAGAAATCTATACTTCCTCTTACACACGCTTCTGACGTGTCAAACAATGTAATAGATAAAGTTTGAGTAATCAGTCAGCGGCTATCAGGGCTGTGATTACTATTGCTAGGGTAGAGCGGCGCGGGGTGGGATAGGGCAGGGTAAGGGTGGGTTTGGTCGTGACTACAAATTGTGCCCAAATTTATCGCAATCAGAGAATTCGGCCGAGCAAATTGTTCCGAGCACGTAACTACAGGAAACATAAATTATGTTCCGTGGTATAATAGCACTCGTAGAAAGGCGGGAAATGTGTTAATCTATAGCTATAATACAATAACACATAACATGCTATAAGCTTGTCTATACGCGCGAAATCATTTTACCTTGCTAATTCAATTTACATACTTCTCAAATCGTTTTCACGCTTGAAAAAATGCGTATTAATTTTTTGTTTGCTTTGTTTATCCGGTGTTAAAAAAATATTCTACTTTTCGAGCATAGTCCTCGGTTTTTTCTAGGGCTGCTTTTTAAAGGACCAGAAGTTCGAATTGATGGGTCAATTGCTGTTTGTCCTATACGTTTTATATGGTTTCGATCTATTTATTTATTTATTTATTAAGGGTAACAAACTGCGATATCAATAACGTATTTATAATTAAACATTAAGAATAATTAAAATAAAGCCAATTACATGCTACCACAAATATAAACTAATAGTTTACAATTAACAAACGATAGTGTGAAACGAGATTGAAGTTAAACTAAGACAAAATGAGGTATACATAACATTTAAGAATTAAAATACTTATGGTAAAGGAAATTAAAAATTACATTAAGATAAACAAAAAAAAATATTCGATTCTATTATTCGATGTTAATATTTCTTTCTTTCTTAGATTCCATAGCGACTCCGATCCTTAGTAATTCCTGTTTAACTTTGGTAATAGCGTCTTCGAATTGCAGTGGTACATATATTTTTTTATTTGTTCAGATAATTGATTTAATAAAGTGTATCTAAATATTTTCTTTAATCTATTGATGTAAGTTAATTTTAAAACGATATTTTTTTAAATAACTCCTTCCACTATTTATCTTTATTTCGACACCGACTTGTTTCGCAACGCTAGCAGGCAGATATATTGTTAAATATTTTACGCATAGTTTAAAAAAAATTCTTTAATGTATAATACAATAATAAATCGAAAGTTGATTTATTTATTTCTGAAAATTAAATAGAAAAAAATCAGGTTTTCGTCATTTATAGGATTTTAAAATTTCATGTGTAATTGACTTCTCTCATATCTGCGTTCTGTTCAAATTATAAGTTTAAATTATATCAGATTTTTTGTTGCAAAGGTAAACTCGAGTTACTCTCTTGCTTTCTGAAGAGGTAGGTTGACATTGAAGAAAGACAGCCCTATATCATCTGATGAGTAATTTTAACGTCCTTGCCCCAAGACAAACCATCGTTACCAAACTTCTTTGGTACATTAGAATACTGCAACTCCAGTTCTATTACTCCCTGCACTACTCCATCTTCATCTCTTTCATTCCTAGATCACGACTTAAATTATCGTAAAATATAGAAGGGTATCACCGAGTCTGGAAATTTAACTAGGATTTTTTTTAAATAATGCTTTGTATATTGCCTACAGCCAGGCGCTGAACTCGTACAACGAGATTAAATAAAGTTTGATATACGCGACTCTGGAGCATAACTAGGATTTAGTGTGTAATAGTTGAGCACCTATTTTATCAAGGACTAGTCGTATTTTACGAGAAACGGAAATATTCAGTGGCGCATAAATTCTGCATAGCACTTCCTGTTAAAACCGGAAATGCTAATCTGCGCTTAACAGGAAATAGAAAATGTAACGGGTAAATATAAGGTATATGGTATACATAAATATACAATAATTCCAGAATAAGGAAGTTTTACTCCTTTTAGATTAATTTAAGCACATTTTATCAAAACCATTTGTATCTTAAAATATTAGGCTTTTCTTAAAATATTCGAGTAAAAAATTAAGAATAAAAAATACGCATTGCTTTATAAATACGAATGAAAACATCTGTTTTCAAGAAGGTTTATTATATTTTATGGGAATGACATGTTTTTTTGTCTAAGGCATTATCAAATATTACATTTGATGTCATTCACATAAAATATCATAACACTTCTAGAAAACAGACGTTTTCATTCGTAATAATTATTTTACATAAAGTTTATCATCATTTTTAATTGTATCTCAATAGAGACGAAGATGTAAACTGGAAACTGAACATGGATGATCAAGGTGTTTACAGGACTTATGACCTGTCATTGGTTGGGTTAAGCGCACGCTTTATGTAATTACAACATTCCCCATTCCACCTTTGTTATTGTGATCATGCATGACAAATTTTTGGAAGATGTATATATACTTCAAAATCCATATTTATCTTCACGTGTCAGTATCAGTCAGCCATCTATGTAGATTTGGTTGCACTAGTGAATTTTTTCAAGAATTAACCTATACAACCGACCCACTAACGCCATCTATGGAGAATGATTTTCGGCGTTTAGCAAACTACCTTATTAACACAATGCGAAGGCTATCGCCTAACATATCATCATTGTCCAAGAAACAATAAATACAGACATACATAAATTGTTTTATTGGGAATATTTCTATATGTCATCAGTTTCGCCCAAAGAATCCCTATAAAGGAAAAAAATACGTATGTTTTTTTTCCATGTATTAACCGTGATGTAAATCAATAAAGCTATATTTCCCACTAAGAGCCAACATAAGAACGCAAGCATTTTATTTAAATTTTAACATTTAGCTGAACAAGGTAAAAAAAAAAAAAAAAAATTTTTATTGTTTTCTTGTTTCAGTGTCGACCGACTTCGGCACTTCATTATTTGGAATCTTCAATATGCTCGAGAGCTGTCGAAATCGGTAAGAACAAAAAATGTTATAATGAGAATGTAAATTAAATATTAAAAAAAAAATCCACTACCATCAAAAATAATTTGCTTTCATTAAATAATTACCAAAAAATATTATATACCTTTTATATACGTTTTTCAAATACGTTTTTTTTTTTTTTGGAAAGAGCCATGCTTGGAATAACCTTGAGGGATAGATTTAGAAACGAATTTATTCGACAACAAACCAAGGTGACTGAGGTGGCTCTACGGATAGGCGGGCTGAAGTGGCGGTGGGCTGGCCATATCTGTCGGAGAACCGACAGCCGATGGGGAAGACGGGTTCTGGAGTGGAGACCGCGTACAGGATTCCGTAGAGTTGGACGTCCCCCTGCCCGCTGGACCGACGATCTGAAGAGGATTGCTGGACATGGATGGATGGGAGCGGCAATGGATAGGGGGCGGTGGAGGGCTTTGGGAGAGGCCTACATTCAGCAGTGGATGACAGACGGCTGATGATGATGATACGTTTTTCAACAATTATAATTGATAATTATTTATTTGTCTTTTTTTATATGCTTTTTATATACAACACTAACTTAAAAAAAAAACAAAATTAATTATCAGCCATGTTTCGGACAACCCGGCCCTTCTTCAGTGATAATTTAAAAATATCTTTATAATATCACTGAAGAAGGACCGGGTTGTCCGAAACATGTCTGATATTTAATAAAAAAAATTTTAAAGTTAGGGTTGAATATAAAAAGTACTCGTATATAAAAAATAAAAATAAAATAAAACATCTACAATACAAAGTATTGCGAACATACATAAAAGTTAATTATTTCTTTATAAAAAAACAAATAATATCATAGATTTTTATTAGAATTTTAGAGATATTATAAATAACATTCATGGTGAAGTATGACTTTACGAAATTTATTAAAATTTATCCGAAGGGATTCGAATGACTTAAATTGCCACGGTGGGACGTTACCTGCTGAAATGTATGTACTAAAATGAAACGCCACTTTGATTACATGACAACAGCAAGACTTCCAGTTAATCTGACTCCGATAAAAAAGAGTGGTGCTTGTGATCTCACGAATCCTAATTGAAATCGAAATAAAATCTTTGTAATAATAAAAAAAAAACTAATTTCTAAAATTGTGATTTGGTCAAGTTTTATATGTAGAATAAAAATAACTAATTATTATTAATACATTAAAAAGTCCAATGACTACGAATCATCTTGAGAGCACTTAAATATATACATTTTGTAAGGTAAAACTTAAATTATTAAGTTGTTATGGAACACGGAAATACGAAGCTGTAGGATTACCTATGTTTATGATAATGTAATATTTACAGAAGTGAACGTATAGCTTAGTGAAGTGAGCTTTTTGACTACGTTATACTTAAACTAAAGCTTAGTATTCACTACAAACAAGGTCAAAATAATTATAATACTAATGAATATTTTTCAAGATTGCTTGAACAATTATGTTGAATTCAAAATGCATTATGTTCTCAGAGATCTTGGGTATATTCATGATTTTTGGTGCCCTTGTAAAACGACATTTTGGAGACCATTGAAGCTTCCAACTTCAGGGAAGTAACTACCAGAAAGTATATTAATGTACCGTAACTGAAGGTTATTCATATCATATCTGAAATGTCAAACGAAGAGGACATCAAGAAACACGGGTGTGTCTATTATCTCAAAGAATTTACTTTTACCAACCATGTAAATCTTTGCACTTATTTATATGAATTAATTTGACTATTGAAAAACTGTACTTTATCCAAAAGTAAGATTGGGGTGGAGTAATTTGTGGACACTCTTGCTCCACGGTGTTTACTTGTCCCCCAACTCCCCGACGCCCATCTACATTACCCATTAATATCAGTCGAATGAGGTAGTATTCTTTTCCCCTTAGCACATGACCCAAATATGAGACTGTTCTAATTTTACGTTTGACAACAGCTCTTTATTGGCTTTGGCTCTCTGCAGAACGTCTGCATTACTGACCCTATCGGTCAACGGTATACGGAGCATTCTGCGGTATATCCACATCTGGAAAGCTTCCAACCGGTTCATTACATTCACTTTCAAAGTCCAGGTTTCGCAGTCAAATAGTAGAAAAGACCATATATAGCTTTAATCATTCTTTGTCAAAGTTTCAAGTTAAGCTACATAAAATATGAGACTGGAATTTACAAAAGAGCATGCAGTTAATATTCCGGAAAGCGCAAAACAGGTAGACATTAGCAGTAGCGATGATTGACGTTTGGAAATCCTTATATTATGCAAGATGAAGTAGACTATATATTTTTTCGTGATATTACTCATGACTGAGGGTCGTTTTTATTTCGAAAACCATCCACCATGACTCACCACGTGCTTCTCTCACCAGTCAGGCTTCAACTATTGAGAGACCAGGAAGCACCCTAAATTTGATCGGACCACTAGCCCAGTAGCCGTCCTTAAAGTCGCATTTCCTCTACTTATTTAAAAAAAAAGTTTTTAAAACTCTTTAAGAGCACTCTCACGAGTCTGGATCGTTCTTTTCGTTAACCAGAATATGCGCAATTCTCTCTCTTTGATGCTCGCATTGTCCAAATGCACCATAAAGGAATATGAAGTAGATATAGTGAAAATAAGTTTTCTTAATGAAATGAAAATCTCTTCAATGCGTTTTCGCTTATCTTCTTTACTACTTCATTGCACAGCCACCATAATAAAAGCATTGGGAATTACCCCTTTAAACGGAAAATATAGTTTATATTATTTCCCGTTATGACATAATTTAAATAGAGCTCCAACCCCATAAACCCGAGCATTGCTTTAAGTGGGTGTTTATGCATATACGCGTGTACCGAGGTGAAGTAAAATATACAGATATGCCCTGTATTCTATTTTCGCTATAATTGATATATTGAGTTGTGTATATTCTTAGAAAAATTCTCATTTTTCTAGTTAAAGATCGGTTTTGACAGCTTTTATTCTTAAGATTCGTCAAATTCTATTATCTTATTCGCTTTCAGTCTGTGCTATTCACCTTTCAACTTATATTATTTTTATTTAATCAAACAACCAGTTTTGCTTCCGACGAAACTTTGTCAGGTTTGATAAAAATAAAGTGGTGAAAAAACGAGTAGAAAAATGTCTTCAAATTATTAATAATAATTTCCAAAATTAATAATTCCACACCACAAATTAAATGCTCCGTACAAAAATACTCGTATACTTTTGACTTGTAAAGGGTTTATCAATTACTAGATGAAGCGAAGGGATATATGCCATTCCCATAAAAAAATAAAACTGACGTTTTCATTCATATTTCTTATTTTTCTTATTCTTAGTGTAGGCCTAGTGGCTTGCTTCTTAAAAGGGATTGGCCTCCTACAAAGTCGACTCCCAGTTGTCTATCCATCTCTTTGGTGGTCTGCCCGTGGGTCGTGTACACAATGTAACACAATGAAAGGGAGTCTGGATGGATCCATTCTCCTCACGTGTGCATACCAGTATCTTGACCTCACATATCTCCCTTATCAGTGTATTCTTTATCCTCTCTTGCTGTGTCTTGCCAGATATATATCTGAGCGTCTTCATTTCTGACACTCTGAGCGCGTTTTTTGTGATTGTGGTGTCCGCCCTGCACACGATCTCATATGCCATGATAGGTCACACACAAGTCTTATAGATTCTCACTTTGCTGCTGATCTTCATGTCAGGGTTATTCCAAATTGAATTCTTCAAGCATTCTGAAATGACCGCAATCTTGATTATTTGCCCCATCACTTCACACGGTAGATCCGATTTACTACACAAGTCCATATGAATCATTCATATGAAATAATAATACATATGTTTGTTTATTACGTATCATGAAGTATGCTGTAGAGACGTGAACTGACACTGTACGAATCAAGTATCTATCTACTAATAACATCTGAGATGAAGGTCTTAAGATCCATTACTAGAAAAACTCTTCGAGGTCACATCCGTTACGTAGATATAAGAAAAACTTACAAAATAAATTATATCGATCGGTGGAGTAGATTCAAAATGAGGTACTGGAAGGACTATGTATCCAGAATGGATGGTGACAGACTCACATTTACAGCCGTTTATGTTATCCCTTCCGAAAACCGCCCATCTGGAAGACCACTTAAAAGGTACAGCTAGACCTCAACATCCCAGGAGACATGATTTCTGTATCACAGATCGTCAGATCAAGATAAAGAAGAAGAAGCATTTATAATATAATAATAAATTGGATGTATGTATGGAAGCGAAGCATGGAACTGGCAAAAGAAGGATGAAAGTAGAATAAATGCAGTAGAAATGAGATCTCTAAGACGGATGTATGGATACTCTGTGTATGATAGAGTGTCGAATGAAAATATAAGAAGTGAATGCGGTGCGAATGATGATGTCATGAACAAAATAATGAAAGGATAATTAAAATGGTTTGGACATATGGAAAGAATGAATGAAGAAAGAATGGTAAAAAAAATATATGTTAATGATGTAAATGGAACCAAAAATAGAGGAAGACCGAGGAAAACGTGGCACGATCAAATAAATCAAATATTGAATGTCGGCCATGTGAAGAGTCAGAAAAATCGACGCGCGTGGTGCATGACACGATGTATGAATGTTGATGAAGCGAGAGAAATATGTCAGGAAAGAAAAGTGTGGCTTTCCATTCTTTCTGCCTACCCCTTCGGAGAGACGGCGTGATGGTTAGTTAGTTAGTTAGTTAGTTATAATAAATTGGATAATTTATAGAGCGCCATTTTTAAGAATTACTCATATCAAGGGCGCTGAAGGGCGCCGGGCGCAAGATTGAAGTAGACATTGTTCAGCCTATAAATAATAATGGAATATTGTGCAATATTTATAGTATTCTTTCATCACTTACGTGAATACTGTAGTATAACTCCCCCTTCCCTGACTGTTAACACCCTGAAACCCGAATCACCCAAACAGCACCCCGAGCGGGTATTAATGGAATCGCTTGGTCGATGTTTTATTTAATGCGAAAGATGGTACAAGGCTCTCGAAGGGTTAAACAGGGTTACCATTTTTACATAATCTTTTTTTTTTCATTTAAAATTCTATCACACATCGTTTTACAACGCGTACGTCTTTATATTTACATATATTTTTATTATTCCATTTATTAACGGTTAAAAATAAATTAAAATGGCCGTTCATAATGGAGTTCTGGTCCTAACCCGCGGTATGGAAGCGAAGCATGCAACTGACAGCAGAAGGATGAGAGCAGAATTGATGCGGTAGAGATGAGGTACCTTAGACGTATGTGTGGTAGAACGACGTACGACAGAATCTCAAATGTTGACATCAGAAAGAAATGTAGAGCGAAATAAGGTGTCATGAACAAAAATATGAAAAGATCGCTATGTTGGTTCGGACATATGGAGCGCATGGGTAAAGAAAGAATGGTTAAAAAAGTATCCGTTAACGATGTAAATGGAGTACATAGTTGAGGAATAGAGTAGTGTGTCCATTCTCTCTGCCTACCCTCGCGGAGAAACGGCGTGATGGTTTATTGTCGTTGTTGTAAGTATTAGAAAAAAACATTTCTTACAACTAGTGCATGACATTTAAAAAATTAAACATGGTATAATAGTTAAAACATATAATTAAAAACAAAAAGGCATAAAATACACAAAGAAGAAATTTAACCAAAAATGGTCTACGTTGTTTTGAACATATGGATGCCTCCATGGAATAATAATGGTTAAGAGATTATACGTAAACGATGTGAATGTAGCACGGAAACGAAAACAAACTTGGCAAGACCAAATTAATGAAATTTTAAAGGTACACCATATAACTTTTAAAAATCAACTTTCCTGTATGACTCCCTGTATCGATGTGTTGAAAGCAAAAAAGGTTTGTCGGGATGGAATAGTGTAGCAAGGTATTCGCTATGCAAACCTTTCCGAGGAAATGGCGGAATGGTTTGTTGTTATTGATGTTTCTGTTGTTTTGTTTGTAATCTTTATTTGTATTAGATATGGCAACTTTCTCATGCGTTTCTGGTAGTATACTATACACAATATATTATTTTACCTGTTCTCAGTAGATGCCTTAAAAATTAATTTTGTAATGTCTGTTGATGAAATAAACTGATTTGATTTGATTTGATTTGAATACTCTTGACTTTAGAAAGTATCTTGTCTTCCTAATGTCGAACCATCTCTAATGCGTTCCTGGTGGAACGATATACGACAGAATCTCAAATGCTGATATATGAGAAAGGAATGTAGAGCGGAATAAGATATTATGAACAAAATTATGAAAGGATCGCTGCGATGGTTCGGACGTATGGAACGCATGGATGGAGAAAGAATGGTTAAGAAAGTACAAGTTGATGATATAAATGCAGTATGGAGTCGAGGCAGACCGAGGAAAACATGGCATGACCAAATTAATCAAATTTTAAAGGTTGGTCATGTTAGAAGTCGGAGAAAGCGACGTGCGTGTATGACTCGTTGTATGAATGTTGAGGAAACTAGAGAGGTTAGCAAGGATAGAGTAATGTGGCGGTCCATTCTGTCTGCCTACCCCTGCGGGGAAACGGCGTGATGGTTTGTTTGTTTGTTTGTTAAAACAGTTATTCTGATTGATTTTTCTTTACCAACCCTGTTGAGGTCATTTCAGAGTTCTGCATAATAAGATTAACAAAGTGGTAGAACCATCTAAGCGCCATTTCATATAGTTCCGCCAGTTAACCCTCGCCTGATCACCTGGGTCATCTGAACCCCGGATCGTTCGGGTCGTTTAGACCCGAGACCAATCCCTTTCTCCTAATTCGCTTACTCTAACGAATTCAGAGGTTATCTGAAACGCTCTTTGTCCAACGTAATGCACATTTTCTCAAATGGATCCACCTTGTGCATGTAATAGATAGGGTACATTAACTAAGGTTAATACATTCTTTGAAAGAATACATCATGGTGTGAGATTATTCTATAAAAAAACATTAAAAATGAAAGGGAAATCAATTTCACTTATTTTCAATGACACATATTTTGATATTACTTTAAAGAAGTAAATATTTCAATACGAATAAAACGTCTGTTTAAGAAGTATTATTTTAATTTATTAGGAATAAAAAAAATCATTCAGAAATATTTCTATTTTGAGAAAAAACAATGATCCAAATTACGTAAAGCACTTTGAACAAATGAAGACATCTAAAATTCTCATATGTTTACATATGAAATATGTATAATATCATGGACTCAATACTAGAACTAGGTAACTCAAATATCTCTATTCTGAGAAAATGGTTTTATTAGTTTCCAGATCGAATCATTATCATACCGTTACTATACGTATGAGTAATATAGCATTAGAAGTGAAATTGTCTATTCCTTGCAATAGAGAGTAGATTTGGGTGAAACTCTAAATGTAGATACCTTTAAATGTGTACGTTAAGGTTTTTTATATCCACGTTTACGACTAACTCAATTATAGAAATGCTAAATAACTTTGGAAAATACCATTTAAAAATAATTATATCTACATATTTTTAACATAGAATAGACCTTTTAAATATGAATTGTAACAGAAGAAAAATAAGCACTCCCTTTGTGGTTAGACATTTTAAACCTCTAACCAACTAACTAACCATAACGCCGTCTTACTAAAGGGGTAGGCAGTAAGAATAGACTGCTACACTTTTTTATCTGACATATTTCTCTCGCTTCCTCAACATTCATACATCATAATGCACGCGCGTCGATTTCTCTGACTCACTTGGCCGACATTCAATATTTGATTTATTTGTTTATATTTTTAACTTTACATTTTTAACTTCTTCTTCTTCTGATCTTGCAATATGTTTATGCAGGATAATAACTTTCTTCCTGTGATGAAGGCGAGCAGCCTTCTCTTTGGTGGTCGTCCTGGTGGTCGACGGCTGTCTGGAGTCTCGTGCATCACGATATTAGGAGTTCTTGCTGGATCTGTAAGTATTTTCTTTTCGATTCGAAAAATGTGTCTATTCTACCGTAAAAACTTTAACTATAAGTAAATTCAGTAATGTGTAAAGATTGTACCGCGCGGAAAATCGTCTCGAAAGCTGGGAAGCTCAGATAATTACATTACATTTATTTGAATGGGCTTGTCTGTCTCGCTGTTCTAGAGGCGACTTTAATTCATGCATTTCCGGAAACGTTTATTACTCCCGAGGGAGACCGGAAGTGGAATGTTTAATGGAAATAGAACGCCAAGACTTCCGGAGGCGCTTTAGAGAATCTTCATAAAAATAAATTGGACAGTATGACGCGAGGTTATAATGATCGCAATTCGACGTTCTTTATTCTCGATTGTACTCGAAGGGAAACTTCTAATTAAAGTTTTGAGAGTTTTCTAAAGACATTAAATTAATTCATGTATCAATTCTAAAACTAACTATCATGCCGTCTCTCTCAGAAGGAGTTTGCAGATAGAATGGTTCGCCACACTGTTTTTTCTTGATATATTTCTCTCGATTCTTTAACATTCATACTAAGTGTCATGCACGCACGTCGATTTCTCTGACTCTTCACGTGGCCGACATTCAATACTTGATTAATTTGATTGTGCTACGTTTTCCTCATTCTTCTTTCATTCAATAAAAATCTTTCATTTGAAAATTGCCTGCTTGCTTACTTATTTATTTATTTATTTGGGGTAACAAACAGCGATCACAGTATACAAATAAAATACATAGAAACAATAGAATAAGGCCAATCACATGCTACTACAAGTGTAAATGATAAGAGGAATTAACAGTTCATACTAGTTAATCGAAATTGAAGTTAAACTGGATTCAAATAAGTGAATTACAATATCATCGGAGATGAAGGTCCTAAGATCAATTACTGGAAAAACCCTCCGAGATCGTGTCCGCAACGTAGACATAAGAACAACTTGCGAAATAGAGGATATCGTTCAGTGGAGTAGATCCAGAAGAAGATACTGAAGGGACCATGTAGCCCGAATGGATGTTGACAGACTTGCATATACAGCCGCTTATGAAATCCCCTCCGGACACCGCCCACCTGGAAGACCGCCGAAGAGATTGAGGGACAGCTGGATCTCATCATCCAACGAGATATGATTTCTGTGTCACAGATCGTTAGATCTATTAAAAGAAGAAGAAGAATTACAATAATTGAACAAAACTAAGTTTTATATGATAAACTAATTAACTATCCAACCATGCCACCGTCTCCCCGAAGGGGTAGGGGGAAATAATGGACTGCCACACATTTCTTTCATCACACACTTCTCGAATCGCCTCGTCAACATTGATACACCGTGTCATGCACACAAATATTATGAAACACTTGACATGAGACTAAATATATAAGAAAAATAAAGTAAGGAAATTATGGTCTCATCCACATCGAAAAGTTACTCCGATCACGCATGTCGACTACTACTCCCCGCGTGGTCGAGATTTAATTAACAATTGATTGTTACATGCTTTATTTTCCTCGGTCTTTTTTTCTAGTTCCATTTACATTTATAAACGATAATATACAACTTTTGTTTTATTTTATTGTTTCTTAAACAATGATGTATAAATCCGTATTAAATAATTGATACGAATAAAAAGATCCGATACAATCCGAGGAATCTGCGAGGTCGAAGATGTGGTCAGATAGGGACGTCAAAAACGGCAATACTGGCATCAACACGTAGAAAGGATGAGCTCAAATAGGATATCACACATAGCTCTCCATGGAACGCCAAACAGACAACGCCGACCAGGAAGACCCCAGAAACGGTGGTGAAAAAGCTGGAGTTCAGCGTCTCAAGAGAACCCGTCTGAAATAACAGACTCCTGAGTCTACCAAAAGTGAAGAAGAAGAAGAAGAATAATAAAAAGGTCTGTTTTCTAGAAGTTTAACTATAATTTATGGAAATAACATGTTTCGCATTTCTAAGATATTTTCAATGAGAAATGTGAAACATGTCATTCCCATAAACTATAAAAAATATTTCGAAAACGATTTCATTCATATTAATAAACGATAACCATCATCTTCTTGTTCGTGTCAATGGCATGCTAATCTAGTAAGAATGGTCCAGATATTCCGTTGTATATTTTTATCTCTGTACCTTTTCATAAGGGTGTTTGGTAGCCATTCGTTTATTATCGCTTACATATTCATATATAATGTTTGAAAAAATGGTAATTTTGTTTTTATAAATTCAGTTATAATAATAACAAAATTACCATTTTTTCAAGCATTGTATATGAATATGTAAGCGATAATAAAATTTAAAATCCATTGTATTAAATACGAACCTCCAAGAATACCTGTAATACCAATATTTAAAATAAGAAAAATTTATATTAATATTTGAAGATTATTTTTATATAGAATCATGTTTACCACCCCTGATCTGTATGTATATAAAGGACTAAGTTTACAATAGTGTCACCAGTCTGTCGATGCCAGCGAGTCTGGTTTTCTAAATACTCGCACCGCATTCACTCCTTATATTTTCATTTAACACTCTATCATACTCTGGGTATCGACACATTCGTCTAAGAGATCTCATTTAAAAAAATAATAAAATAAAACTCTCATGCGTTCCTGGTATTATATTATATTTTTTATGTTTTGCTTGTTCTCAGTAGATGCCTTAAACTATAAAGAATGTTTGTAATGTCTTTTGAAAAAATAAACTGATTTGAATTTGAATTTGAATTTGATTTGAAACCTGTCTAAATAAAGACAAAAGTGGAAGTAGTTAAAAAACATCATTTTAACTAACTAACTAACTAACCATCACGCCGTCTCCCCGAAGGGGTAAGCAGAAAGAATGGACTGCCACACCTTTCTTTCCTGACATATTTCTCTCGCTTCCTCAACATTCATACATCGTGTCATGCACGCGCGTCGATTTCTCTGACTCCTCACATGGCCGACATTCAATATTTGATTTATTTGATCGTGCCACGTTTTCCTCGGTCTTCCTCTATTTCTGGTTCCATTTACATCATTTACATATAATTTTTTTACCATTCTTTCTTCATTCATTCTTTCCATATGTCCAAACCATCTTAATGATCCTTTCATTATTTTGTTCATGACACCATCATTCGCACCGCATTCACTTCTTATATTTTCATTCGACACTCTATCATACACAGAATATCCACACATTCGTCTAAGAGATCTCATTTCTACTGCATTTATTCTACTTTCATCCTTCCTTTGCCAGTTCCATGCTTCGCTTCCATACATAAGGGTCGGTAGAATAACACCATTGTGCACTGCCATTCTAGCTTTTTTGGATAGGATATTTAAGTTTATAGTTTTTTGGATTTTTTTGAACATCGTTTTATTTAATTATTATTTATATATTAATGTACAAGTAGGTAATTTTGATGCGGCGTGCAGCGTAGTATATACGTAGCGTCCACGTAGATATTTCTCTATCCAACGGCAATTTATTCCGGGACCAAACTCTAAACTCAGCCAGTCGGCGACACAGCATTCCACAGTGAGTCCGGGTACCCAGGTCCCCGGGTCGTTTATATGCAAATACGGCCACCGCCGTGATCGGGTTGTCATTCGTGGGCACACTTATAATTTGTACGGAGATTTAAAGCAATTTAATGCGAATTTACGGTGAAATGTTTACTGTGGAAAACACACAGATGGCTCACACGCCATACTAATTCTTCCACTCCACGTCAACGAAATAGGTTACACGATTTCTATATTTGAATTTAAATCTCAAAGTAGAGGTCCAAGTTCAATTCTATACTTCTTCTTCTTTGCTAGCTTTCTTCTCTCCACCAATCATTGGAGAGAAGGAGGAACATTCACTTGGGAGTTCACTTCTTTCAGCTGATTGGCGGCCGTTTACAGAACTCGGATGTCCTGAGTGATGTAGGTCTATTTGTCCCTGATAATTACCTTCGTCAAAGACAGCACAGATTGTTTTATTTGCGACGCTGCAGAACCAACCTGCCAATGGTTATGCCTGTGGGTAGGGCAATCTTATTTCTTAATCGGATCGCCTCGGAGGTCGACGTATTTCGTGATAGTGTGAGTTGCCTCAGGGATGCAATATCATTGTTATAATTTTTTCTTATTCTTAAGCTTAATTTTTATTTTTTTAATGCTTCTCTGTTTATAATGTAATTGCAAGCGATTTGGAGTTGTATGTCTGTAATGTTTGTGATTATTACCAAAATAAATGAAATGAAAAAAATGAAATGAAATGGATATAGGCCTCTTCCAATTTCTTCCACTCGTCTCTATCCTGCCCCCTTTGTATCCAAGATTTTCCAACCCTTTTGATAATATCATCGGTCCATCTCATCAGTGGCCTTCCGACACTTCGCCTATTTTCCCATGGTCTCCAACTGAGTATCCTGGGTGCCCATCTGTTGCCACCCTGTCTAGCCAAGTGTCCAGCCCATTGCCATTTCAATTTTGCCACTCAGTCCATGACGTCAGCAACCCTGGTGCGGCGTCTGATTTCTTCATTTCTTATGCGGTCACGCAAGCTCACACTAAGTGTCTGTCTTTCCATTCTATACTTATAGAGCCTTAAATATTCAATAAAAAAAACATTGTTAATAAAATAATCGTTTGATTTTAATGAAATCTCTTGATGGAAATTCATTTAATATAAACAAACAAACTAACTAACTAACCATCACACCGTCTCCTGAAGGTGTAGGCAGAAAGAATGGACTGCCATACTTTTCTTTACTGATTTACGAGTATTTCTCTCGCTTCCTCAATATTCATACATCGTGTCATGCACGCGCGTCGATTTCTCTGACTCTTCACGTGGCCGACCTTCAATACTTGATTTATTTGATCGTGCCATGTTTTCCTCGGTCTTTCTCTATTTATAGTTCCATTTAGATCGTTAACATGTACTTTTTTATCATTCTTTCTTCTTTATTCTTTCCATATGTCCAAACTATCTTAATGATCCTTTCATTATTTTGTTTTTAACACCATCATTCGCACCGCATTCACTTCTTATATTTTCATTTGACACTCTATCATACACAGAGTATCGACACATTCGTCTAAGAGATCTCATTTTAAATAATAATTAAATAAAACGTGCTTTTTTAACAACTTCCGGTTTTGTCTTTATTTCGACAGCGGCCGGTTTTGTCAGGCTCGCTGGCATCAGTAGACTTTCTCGAGAGCCTGTTAATTCCAGTTAGCCTGGCGAAACCGGTCGCCGTCGAAATAAAGACAAAATTTGAAATATATTAGTTAAAAACATCGTTTTATATAATTAGTACGAATGAACGGTATAGCACTCATATAGATTCTCGTGACATGTAATAGGTAGCTTATCTATCGCCATTTAATTGTCACATGAATTCTGCCCCAGACCAAAGACAGTGTGATAATCATACTTCCGTCGCCAGGAATCAAACAAGGGACCTTCGAGGTGGCAGTCAAAGCAGTTACCACTCGGTGAGGTCGTCATCAAATCAAATCAAATCAAATCAGTTTATTTCATCTACAGACATTACAAAATTTATTTTTAAGGCATCTTTTGAGAACAGGTAAAATAATATATTTATTATGTATAGTATACTACCAGAAACGAGATGGTTTAACATTAGGAAGACAGGATACTCTCCAGAATTAAGAGTATTTGCCTTCTGAACGTACTTTCACTAACATGAAAGACGTCAATCTCCGAGGAGACCGCGTTCAGCAGACTAATTGCTCTTCCCACCGGTGTCACCAGAGGCAGATTGGTTCTGGCGGCCGGTAGGTAAAACAATCCGTGCTGTCGCTGTCGGAGATATCTATCGGGGACAAAAAGCCGAACACCCTCCAGTACGGCCGAGTTCTCGAAGTATCCCCTAATTAATCTAAAGAAATGGGTAATTAGATGTCCATCTCTTCGAAGCTGTAGAGAATTGGTTCCGAGCATTCCCAAAAGAAATGCCGTGTGTCAATTAATGTGTTAAATTATAAATCAATAAAGTTTGATGCAATAAAAATACTGAAAAAATAACCAAATATTTCCATATATTTTACTTCGTTTGCTATTAAGTTTTAAGTAGTAAAAACGAAGGTTGCTTTACAAAAAAACGTTTCTTTGATTCCATCTTCAAACGAGTTTTTTTCACAATAAGTAACGAGTTTTTTAACAAAGGTGTTAGGTTTTAATAATATATCGTGCTCATATTTAATGAGATTGACTGTTCTTTGAAAAACACTTTGAAACATATCATTTTTCTAGTAAGAATCTTACAAAAAATATATCTCAACATATTGATTACAATATGAGAAATACTTTTTGATTAATCACATATTAAATTTCGGCCACGTTGGGTAACGGAGAAATCGACGTGCGTGCATGACACAATGTATGAATGTAGAGGAATCGCGACACATAAATAACTCAAAGTGTTATGAACAAAATAATAAAAGGATCGTAAAGATAGTTAGTAAGAAGGTAATAATGAATGAAGTAAGAATGGTAAACAAAGTATATGTTAACGATGCAAGTTATTAAGAGTCTAATGCATGTTATGTAGATCATAACTGGAGAAATATATTGTTTTTAGTGTAATAATATTAGAAAAAAGAAGAATTCGACTAAGCTGGGCAACTTTCGGAAACATGGGTTACACCCTTGAAAACCGGCAAATACCGATCAACCTGAAACGAAAAGTCTATTAAGCTTGCATTCTGCCAGTTGGTAATTATAGTCTTGAAACTGTAACATGGTTCAAACAAAGTGCCGAGAAACTACGAGTGACCCAAAGAGCCATGGAAAGAGCCATGTTAGGAATAAGCCTAAGAGACAGAGTCAGAAACGATACGGTGAGAGAAAAAACAAAGGCCACTGACATCATCCACTGGGTGACGACTCTAAAATGGCAATGGGCAGGTCACGTAGCCAGAAGCACAGATGAAAAATGGACAAGAAGATTGCTAACTTGGAGACCGTGGACGGCAAGGAGAAGTGCAGGACGACCGCAACTACGGTGAAATGATGATCTGAACAGACACGTCGGAATAACCTGGATGCAGTCTGCACAAGACAGAGTGACATGGAAGCGAATAGAAGAGGCCTTTGTCCAGGAGTGGATAGAAATAGGCTGAGGAAAAAGAACAAGAAGAAGAATATGCTTAGCTTACTAACTTACAAACAATCACGCCGCCTCCTCGAACGGAGAGACAGAAAGAATCGACCCTCACACTTTTCTTCTCTGACATACTTCTCTCGATTCCTCTTCTTCTTCTTCTTCGTGCCGTGCCAGGTCCCCCCAACGTTGGCGATCACTACACCAAAGCATTCGCCACAGTGATTCTTGGGAAAAGGTGACCAGAGTGGTTTCCCGTTGCCTTCTCTGGTGGATTTTTCTGTCGGGGTTACCTTCCCTTAGCTGGTTGAATCTGGTTTGGAAGCGCCAGAAACTCGCCTTTCATCCCTTCGTTATCTGCTGTGATCACATGGTTATGAGTGTGACCCCATCACCCGGGGTTCGCGACAGGGACGCTAACGAGTTGGACTAGTCAGTAGTGTTGCCGGTGGAATGCAACTGGGCGTTTCGTAGCATTTTATAGAATCACACCCTCCAGCAAGATGTGACTCCCCGCGACCCTACTGACAATTCGAACCCCTCTTTTCCTCAAAATTCATAAATCGTGTCATGCACGCACGTCGATTTTTTTGGCTCCTCATGTAGCAGTCATTAAATATTTGATTTATTTGATCCTGCTACGTTTTCCTCGGTATTCCTCTTTTGCTAGTTTCATTTACCTTAGTAAAATACAATTTTTAACCATTCTTTCTTCATTCATTCTTTCCATGTTAATTAAATGGTGTCTTTTTGTGTGATAGAAAAACAAAATACTATAAATATATTGATTTCAATGGATTTGATAACTAACTAACTAACTTACCATCACGCCGTCTCCCCGAAAGGGTAGGCAGAAAGAATAGACTGCCACACTTTAATCGATGCGGCACTCCATCCTTCTCTTTTCGCCATCACGAGAGATGCGGTGGCGTTGCGAACCTCATCGCCACCAAAAGGCATCTCCCGCGCACACTTTGATCGTTCAACGTCTACATAATAAATCTAAAACAAATTATCTGAAATACAATGATATGAAAAAAAAAAACAAAGAAAAATAATTTAACACATAATGTTATTTTAGATGGTGCACTTGTCGTCAGCTGGACGATCCGGACATATGTGTATATTTAATTTTTATTCCACGTTATCCACTGTTTTTTTTTTATTTACTGTAATAAGGCACTTAAAATAATCCAACACCAGCAAGAACTTAAAAATATTATTGAAGAATTTATTCAAATTGTCATGGGAAAAAATGAAAAATTTATTTTTACACCTGTCAAAATTCTTTTTATAAACCAAAAAACTTTTATAATTTTAACACCAAAACAGTAAAAACGTATTTTTTGTCACAAATAACTATCATAAAGAACGGCAATAATCAAATTGACCAAAACAATTCACTTATACACGAAATATCTCCAAATTGACGGGAGCGCCATATGAACCAAACCAAATTTTCAAAATCAGAACCAATGTATCTGGATGTAACCAATGGATTTGATCTATATAGAAAAGCGATTGCGATAATTATGATGCGGGTTGACTATTAATATAATTTTGGATCGATTTCCTTGCATTGCTACTCGGGTGGAAATTTGCATACAGGGGTCTTATCGGGACTTAATGAAATTTACTTCCCTTGGCATAACAAGGGTGACCACGAGATGAAATTTATCCAAAAAGTTTCAATACACATCAAATGTTATTATGAAATGTTTTTCTAAGAAATCTGGAACAAGTGGATGAATTTGTTTATTTAGGAAGTATGTTTACAAAGGATGGGAGGGTGGAGAAGGATATTGAAAGAAGGGTTGGGGCAGGCAACAGAATAAATGGTGCAGTTAAAGCTGTCATCGCAAACAAAAACCTATCCAAAAAAGCTAAGATGGCAGTGCACAATGGTGTTCTTGTGCCGACCCTTATATATGGAAGTGAAGCATGGAACTGGCAAAAGAAGAATGAAAGTAGAATAAATGCAGTAGAAATGAGATATCTTAGACGAATGTGTGGCAAATCTGTATATGAAAGAGTGACAAATGCAATCATAAGAAGTGAATGTGGTGCGAATGAAAGTGTTATGAACAAAATAAGGAAAGGGTCATTAAGATGGTTTGGACACATGGAAAGAATGAGTGAAGACAGAATGGTAAAGAAGGTATATGTTAACGGCGTGAACGGAGCTAGAAATAGTGGAAAGCCGAGGAAAACGTGGCACGATCAAATCAATCAAATATTGAATGTCTGTCACGTGAGGATTTGGAAAATCGACGTGCGTGCATGACAAGATGTATTATTGTAGAGGGAGCGAGAGAAGTATGTCAGGACAGAACAGTGTGGCGTTCCATTCTTTCTGCAAGATATTATCAAACATTTGATAATGCTTTAGCAAGTTGAAACATGTAGTTCCCGTCCCAAAATATATAATTAAACTTCTAGAAAACAGACGTCTTCATTGATATATTTTTATATGTTATTATATTTTATACCATTGTTCAAGAAACACCAAACTATCAATAAATTTTTTTTTCTATACTTTTGTACGAAGAAACTTATTCGTAGTGTAGCGTTATTAAAAATTATAATGTATGAACACACTTTTACTAATTTTACACCAATAATTTTTTTTGATAAATAAAACCGGTTTCGCTCCCATCAGAGCTTCTTCAGGTATATAGAATGAAATTAGACGAAGCTCCGGCGGAAGCGAAACAATTTTTTTTTTACCAAAAAAAATAAAGTGGTGTAAAAACTACAATAGTTAATTGTGTTAATTTTTTTATCAAAATAGTCGATAAGGGAAAAATTTTAATAGGAAGTAGTTTTCTAAAAAACAAAATGTGAAGGAAAACTTTTGTTTATTATTTTGTGGAAAAAAACGCAGGTCTAGTTGAGCTAAATACGAAAAAGTATGTAAAAATTAACAATGTATTCCAATAACAACAGCTTAGATAAACTATTTGTAATAAAATATATTTTGCTCAGTTTAAAAGGGTCGTTCCAAGAATTGTATTTTTGTATATTTAGATATTTATTTTTGGATTTCGGAACACGTGTTCATGAGTAAAAAAACATTTATTATGAAAATCTGAGTTAATGAATAAGGGTTTTTCTGAGAGGTATACTGTTAACTTTAAGATACATTTAAAAAAAGGATAAATTATTAATATATTTATTTATCAAAATGAAGAAGTGTTCTTCTACCGACCCTTATGTATGGAAGCGGAGCATGGAACTGGCAAAAGAAGGATGAAAGTAGAATAAATGCAGTTGAAATGAGATCTCTTGATGAATGTGTGGATACTCTGTGTATGATAGAGTGCCGAATGAAAATATAAGAAGTGAATGCGGTGCGAATGATGGTGTCATGGACAAAATAATGAAAGGATCATTAAGATGGTTTGGACATATTGAAAGAATGAATGAAGAAAGAATGGTAAAAAAATTATATGTTAATGATGTAAATGGAACCAGAAATAGAGGAAGACCGAGGAAAACGTGGCACGATCAAATAAATCAAATATTGAATATCGGCCATGTGAGGAGTCAGAGAAATCGACGCGCGTGCATGACACGATGTATGAATGTTGAGGAAGCGAGAGAAATATGTCAGGAAAGAAAAGTGTGGCCGTCCATTCTTTCTGCCTACCCCTTCGGGGAGACGGCGTGATGGTTAGTTAGTTAGTTAGTTAAAGAAGTGTTTAGAAAATAAACATACCTGTATTATAATAAAATAAAAGCTGAGTTTGGTTAGGTTTTTCTGATTGGTTTTGTAAAATTATGTAACCTGATGGTTACCAACAAGTTGCTGGAAATTTCCTATCTAATTTGCCGACGAAGATTACAAATTTGCATGTAAGAATTTTGTTACGAAATCAATGCACTTTGTAATATTTTGTAACTTTTAATAAAAAAAACTACAATATGTTTACTTTCAAATTGACAGGATATCGCGATGTTGAAATGGTTTCATACTTTATTGTTCAGTATGTTAAGTATTACTGTAAGGATAAAAGACGAATATAAAATGAAAAAAAATTAAAACTAACTAACTAACTAACCATCACGCCGTCTCCCCGAAAGGATAGGCAGAAAGAATGGACTGTCACATTTTTACTGATGCGGCACTCCATCCTTCTCTTTTCGCCCCGCGGGAGACGCGGTGTGATGGGTTGCGAACCTCATTGCCACCAATAGGCATCTCCCGCGCACACTTCGATCATCCAACACCCACAAAATAAATCTAAAACAAATAATATTAAATACAATGATATAAAATAAAATAACAAAATAAAAATAATTTAACACAACATGTTATTTTTAGATGGTGCACATATTGACTATTTAATTTATGTTCCACGAATCCACCGGTTTTTTAATTTATCACATATTTTTTTTTCGATGTTGCACATGTTGACATGGACGATCCGGACTTTTGTGTTTATTTAATTTATGTTACACGTATCCACCGTTTTTTAAATTAGCTGTAGTTAGGCACTTAACCAGCAAGAACTTATATTATGAAAAGAAATTATATATTAAAAAAATTTAAAAATTTAAATATTAAAAAAATTAAAATAATTATATATTTAAAAATTATAAATTGAATTATATAAATAATTAAAAAAGATTATACATTAAAAAAAATAATAAACCTATGTGCCAAAAAAAATGTTATTATGTTTAATTTCATGGTAGAAGTTTATTGTTAATAACCCTCATCTTTGGTCTGGTGTAGAATTCACGTGACAATATCATTGTGGTGCATAATCCTCAGATATACCCCATTCATCCGCATGTAGAGGTATCTCAGAATTTTTTTCTGGATTTGTTCTAATACCTCCACATACTTCTGCTGGTATGGAGACCATACATCACTCGCGTATTCTAATTTTGATCTAACGATGCCATTAAACATTTATGTCATTTATGTCGGGATTTCGGAACTGTTTGCAAGTTCTTAAGACAAAACCCAGAAGTTTATAGCCAGTCGATGCCAACATTAACACGTGTTCAGAAAATTTTCTTCAATTGGTATTACGTGTATATCATACACAGATTTTCTGCACATTCTTCTCAGATTTTTTCTTTTCTTCATCCTTCATCTGTCAGTTCTAAGCTTCACTTTAATATACAAGGGTTACAGAAACGTGTGGTGCACTTAAAGTTGTCGTCGCAAACAAAAACCTATCCAAAAAGCCAGAATGGCAGTGCACAATGGTGTTCTTCTACCGACCCTTATGTATGGAAGCGAAGCATGGAACTGGCAAAAGAAGGATGAAAGTAGAATAAATGCAGTAGAAATGAGATCTCTTAGACGAACGTGCGGGTACTCTGTGTATGATAGAGTGTCGAATAAAAATATAAGAAGTGAATGCGGTGCGAATGATGGTGTCATGAACAAAATAATGAAAGGATCATTAAGATGGTTTGGACATATGGAAAGAATGAATGAAGAAAGAATGGTAAAAAAATGATATGTTAATGATGTAAATGGAACCAGAAATAGAAGAAGACTGAGGAAAACGTGGCACGATCAAATAAATCAAATATTGAATGTCGGCCATGTGAGGAGTCAGAGAAATCGACGCGCGTGTATGACACGATGTATGAATGTTGAGGAGGCGAGAGAAATATGCTAGGAAAGAAAAGTGTGGTAGTCCATTCTTTCTGCCTACCCCTTCGGGGAGACGGCGTGATGGTTAGTTAGTTAGTTAGTTAGTTACAGAAACGTATATCGTACAATGGGCCCAATAGATGTTACTCCAGAAAATAATATTTTTTCTTCTATATTCGTGTGCAATAATTATTTATAATTAGGTATTATTTACAACGTATCTTACGTGACGCCACGAAGCGTGATTTGTAGGATTATGTTACATATAAAAGGAGTGTAATTAATACATCAATATACGTACTAATCTCGCAGGACATCCTAATAATCTTCCTTTCATTTTGGGGAAAAGTGCCCCTCGCACAGATAGGATTTCATTGAGTTATTACCCAACCGATGTACCGCCCCAATTAGGAAATTAATTATATATCAAATTGTATGAAAATCTCATCTACTTTTTGAAACTCAGATTAATTTTCTTATCATTTTTTAACGGAACATAACATTTATATGTTTTTTGGGGTCTTGGAAAAATGCGTGTCTTCATCTACTTGTTCTTCTCCTAATTTTTTCCAATCAAAGGTCTGTCCCTTAAATCAGGCTGGCCTCTCTTGGGAGGTTGACTCCCAACTATCTCTCCATCTCTTCGGTGGTCTTCCAGAGGGACGGCAGCTGGCAAGAATCTGATGCGCCACAGCGTGTGGGATTCTGGTGGGATTCATCCTCTGCACGTGCGCATTCCAGTATCTTCTGCGTTGTCTGCCTATCTCACGACATCCTCCACCTTGCAGATCTCGCAGATAGCCGTGTTCCTCACCCTATTTCGAATAGTCTTTCCTGCTATCATTCTCAGCATCCTCATCTCTGCCACCCATGGTTAATAATAAATTATGGTAACAAATTGGATAATTTATAGAGCGCCATTTTTATGAATTACTCATCTCAAGTGCGCTGAAGAAGATGCTTCGTTTTATCAACTAGATTAAAATAATAATAATAATAATAATAATAATAACAATAATAATAAACATATTTAGTATGAGGGCTGCACCTGACGTAGTCGATGAGCCCTTCCTTCCAGGAAATGATAATTTGAAAAGGTGCGTTTTGAGTCTCGATCTAAACTCTGATTGATTCTCAATGCACTGATGGTCTGCTGGAATATTCTTCCAGGCTGAAGGGCCGGCTACCGCAAAGTCTCGGTCGCCAAAGTTTGTTCTTGCCTTCGTTCATGTAGTATCCGCTCTGGTCTCAATGGAATATGTCGGTATAGGCCTTACGAAGGTTTTATATATTCTGACCTTACTGTCAGTTCTTATATACTTGTTTTTCCATATTATATGTTTGAGACAACTTGGTACCGCCGAAGCCTTGTTGATTTTTCCTATTATTTCATTAACAAGATCATCGTCAGTCCAGAAAGACGAGTAACACGGATTTTCCTAAGATCCCAAAAAACTTATTGCTACCAACCGTGAAATTCTACGCAATTGTGTAACATAAGGGTGGACCTTCTTTTGGTGCCGTGTCAGGTCCCCCCAACGTTGGCGATCACTGCAGCAAAGGCATCTCTATCCAGCGCCACTTGGAACAGGTACTGAATTCTTGTTATTACTGTCCACTCTTTGATGTTCCGCAGCCAGGACAGCTGCCTTCTACCAACTCCTCGACGTCCCTCTACTTTACCCATTAATATCAGTCGAATGAGGTGATATTTTTCTCCCCTTAACACATGACCCAAATATGAGACCTTTCTAATTTTCACACTCGACAACAGCTCTCTATTGGCTCTGGCTCTCTGCAATACCTCTGCATTATTGACCCTATTTATATCTCGAACGCTTCCAACCGGTACATTACATTCACTTTCATAGTCCAGGTGTCGCAGCCATATAGTAGAACATACCATATATAACATTTAATCATTTTTTGTCGGAGTTTCAATTTGAGATTATCGTTGCAAAATAATGTTCTCATTTTATTAAATGCAGCTCGTGCAACTTCAATTCTGTATTTTATTTCAATGTCCGGGTCAAGCGCTTTGGTGATAATGCTGCCAAGGTATTTAAATTGGTCGACCATTTCAACATTAGCAACAGTCAGTTGCCAGTTGTCAGTTGAGTAGATGAAGAATAGTTAGGTCGCCCAAATGTCATCTATTTGTTCTTCTTAACGTTGATTTTCAAGACCAGATCCTTTCCTGCTATATCAATTTTATTCAGGAATTCTTGAAGATCGGGTATACTATCAGCTAAAATAACTGTGTCATCAGCATACCTGATGTTACCAACAATTATCCCATGAACATTCACTCCCAGTTTGACCTTAGTTTTTTTAAATATATTTTTGGGGGGTGTGGTGAGAGTTAAAAGCAGTGGAGGTTTCAGCGTATATTGCAGATCACAAGTCATCATACGTTAACAGTATTATGTACTCGTGATGGGGCGTACGCCTGGACGTCGATAGCAGCTGGGGCTGATGGCTCGCTGGGCAGTAGCGTCGGTCGGCTGGAGCGAAGACTCGTTGGAAGTTACGTGGCGTAGCAGTGTAGACTGTAGCGTAGCTCGGTGGGAGAGTCGGTGTTTCTTTGTACGTAGATTTGACGGCGTAGACTCGTGTCGGTTAGAAGTCGCAAGAAGGAATACTGTCCATGGTGGTCGGATGTACCGCTTTTATATGCTTTGCTTCCCTTTTCACACGAAGCTCTGCTTTAGTGACCCAGTGACCTGTGTGAATGAATCTGGGCTCCAATTCATCACTGTTGATAAGTAGGTCCTAAGTCAGGCGTTTTCGGTTATTCGAGTAATATATCTCATCATAAAATATGCTGATTCAGCAGTCGAAGTCCACTTTTATGGGTTATGCATTTAACACCGACATATTTGTTTAAGCGGCTTAAATATCGTGCGATTTGAATGATTATGCAAACTGGAACTCTCTTTATGATCAACATGGCCTTACAGTGGTCGGAAACCTTAACTTGTGAAGCTTATATACGAATACAGCTACATTGTAACACAAGCTGAGGAGTCAAAGCAATACCTATTGCTAGTCGTAAATACTCTCGGAGCAATTTCCAAATTATTATATCACTAAATTAATGAACATTTAGAATTAAAATTTAATGTTTTTGTATAACATAAACTTTTTGTTGTTGTTGTTGAAAAGTTCTTGGCATTGTTTTAGTTATTTGGCTTCTAAATATTTGTTTCAAATTTGAAACAAAATTAATGAAATAATTTTTACGAGAATTTAAGAATTTAATTAATTTTGTTAAATTTTGACCACAATTTTAAAATTCTCGTTCTAAATTAACAAAAAAATGGCACAGTACAAATGAAAACGTCCGTTTTCGAGAAGTTTTATTATATTTTATATGAATGAAATGTTTCGCCTGTCAAAGGCATTATGAATTGTCATTCCGTTAAAAAACGCCTTAGACAGGCGAAACATGGCATTCATATAAAATATAATAAAACTTGTAGAAAACATACGTTTTAATTGTTTTTTTAATTATTTTTTATGAAAATAAAATACTGTAACAATATTTAAGAAAGATGTCAAAAATGTTAAAACCAACACTTAAAAACCATTTTTAAGGATTCGTGGTAAATTTAAAATAATAAAATAACTTGCAAATGAAAATTAGTAAAGTTATGTTGATCTTAACACTATCTGTTTATAAATTTTAAACTGTTACTATTTTTTCTGTTTTTGGATATTTAACAAACACGTTGTAATATCATAATCTATGCCTATAGATACCATACACCACTCTGGTATTTTATAAAAAAGAAAAACAACCATTTTGCTGTTTGCTATTCAAATACAATTACAATGTATTAATGTTTTTATATAGAAACTTTTTCAAATTTATTACCATCTAATGAACGCGTTCAAAGCTCCCACCAAAATAAATAACCGCATTTTTTATCACAGCACTGGATTTAAACCAGCCAATTAGAGGGCGTTATTTTAATTTGCTTCGGGGCTGACAACGTCAAAACGGCTTAAAAACGCGCTGCAGGTGACTCCGTTTTGTGTAAGGGATTATTTTTATTATTTTTCATTAATAGGATTTGCCATATCAAAAAATATAAGCGTTTCAGTACTTAAAAAAGAAAACCCTATTGCTTAAAATTTAAAATAAGTATTTATTTTAATCGAATAATTTGCTTGAAATCTCTTGATGGAAGTTCATTATAAATAATAATTAAATAAAACGATGTTTTTTAAATACGAGTACTTCCACTTTTAATTAACTAGAAAACATACGTTTTTATTCGTATAATTTGTTTAATTATGTTTATGGTAATAACACCTTTCGCCTTGCTAATGTTTTCTTAAATGTACATTTGATAATCCCTTAATTGAAAAAAATTTGAAAACAGGCGTTTTCATTTGAATGGTAAAAATATTAAGGGTGAATTTTTATATTGTTATAAAAACTAAAAATATTAAATAATTGTTTCTTTGAGGAGATAAATATTTTATTTTAAAAACACTAAAACAAAAATTTTCTTCAATTTAAATGTAATATTTCTAACATTCAACACTCTAAAACATCATTCAAAGGGTTTCCTATTATTATTATTATTATTTTATTGAATCGCTCTATACATCATGACAGCATGAGCCAAATCGATGTAAAGGGGGTATATTATAGCTATCATAGTGATTCTCGTGACATGTGATAGGTAGCTAATCTATCACTATTTTATCGTCACGTGAATTATACGCCAGACCAAAGACAGTGTGACAATCATACTGCCTTCGCCGGGAATCGAACCCGGAACTTTCGGGGTGGCAGTCATGTCATTCCAGTAAAATATTATGAAACTTTTAGAAAACAGTCGTTTTCTTTAGTATTTTTTGTTTTATTATGTTTTATAGTTAAAACACGTTTCGCTTTGCTAAGGTTTTCCTAAATATACATTTAATAATAGATTAATTGAAACACTTCTTGAAAACAGGCGTTTTCTTTTGTTTATGTCAAATATTAAAGGTGAATTTTTATATTGTTCAAAAAACAATAAAAATAAATATATAAAATTATATGCATTTCTTTGAGAAGATGAATTTTTATTTTAGAAACTCTAAAAACAAAAAATTTCTTGAATTTAAATGTAATGTTTCTTTACACTTAAAAACATATTTCAAAGGGTTTCCTATTGGTATGAGCATGAAAGTAACAATACAATAGCTTTCAATTGATAGTTTATACAATGTTTCGAATAATATATTCACGATACCTTAAAACGCCAACAAGTCTAGACATTAAGGTAAATTAGTAACTTCGTAATATTACAGAATCCCAAGTTCTTTTGTTTGAGTCTCCTTTTTTAGACTCGCTCGAGTTTTTCCTCCATTTAAGTGACGCAAAAAGATTTAAAGATCTCGAAGATTCTTACAGTGACGGTGCGTAAATATTATGCAAATGATAGGCGTGGATAGTTGCTGGACATATCAATACCATTACTTGGCATATTGTCATAAATCGAATGAATAAGAAGTTATTAAATAGCCCATTATTTTGGCCGAAACACTATGATACTTAAACATTATTACGGTTAACATTAAAAACACCGTTATTATATCACAATTTCTGTTTATTCACTGTTTATTGTAACACCTGATGTAATACACACGTTTATTGTAACACATGATGATGCCAACACCGGTTGACGAAACAGCTGTCGCGACACTCTCAGTGAATAAAAAGAAATTGTGATATTATAACAGTGTTTTAAATTTTAACAGTAATCTTCTTCTTCAAGTGCCCTGTCGGGTCCCCCTAACGTTGGCGATCACCTCGGCGAACCAGTCCTTGTCACACTCCTCCCCCACAACAGCTCCTCCATACTTCGAATGCCGGTCCACTCCCTCACATTTCGCAGCCAGGACATTTGTCTCCTACCGGGCCCTCGGCGTCCCTCAACTTTTCTCCCCAATATCAGTTGAAGAAGGTGGTACTTTTCCCCACACAGTATATGACCCAGGTCTGAAAGTACAGTAATAGGTTATAAATTATTAATAATCGTTTGTCCTTTAGACTATTTCCATCTTCTTCTTTCTGGCTATTCGCTCTTAAGTGGAACCTCGGCCGCCTCCAAAAAGTTTCTTCAGCCGATCTTATTCTAAGATCTTGCGTTCTACTCACCAGGTTTGATTTCCAACAATTGCAGGCCCCTTGATAACACCATCAAGCCAACGAAGCTGCGGTCTTCATACTTTAGATCTTCCCTCCGATCTTGTATATGTCAACTGTGCGGGTATTGACAGCTTCTCCATTCGAAATACGACAATCATTAGACTTTCACCCATTGTTTTCAATAATTAAATATATAAGAGAGAGTGCATTCGGAGATCCGCGTCTTTTATATTAGTAGAAGTAAGTTCAGAAGACAAACACTCTTGATTCTAGAGAGTATCTTGTATTCCTATTAGCTGGTTCAGCAAACGTTTTTTGAATAAACTATATACTAAATGATAAACTATATACTCAATACGCACACAATTGTGAAACATGTCATACGTGGAATATCACAACAGAATTTTGAATCTACGCCACGCTACAAAGCAGAATTCGACAGCAGCGCCATTCCCTTCGCATTCACTTCTTATATATTCATTCGACACTATATAATACACAGAGTATCCACACATTCGTCTAAGAGATATCATTTCTACTACATTTATTCTACTTTCATCCTTTTTTTGCCAGTTCCATGCTTCGCTTCCATACCATGAAATATCTTTGAGAAATAAATAAAAATGAAATGAAATGAAAAAAAAACGATGCCATCAAGATTCTCAGTCATTAAAAGAGTTGTATAGCCACCGAAGGGAAGGGGCATAAAATGAGTAATTTTATTCAGTTCACGCGTTATCCGATACGCTACTGGGGGAGGAATAATTTACACCGTGCCGGGGGTCATATGTCAGGTCTAATCTTATCCTAAAGGCTCCCAGTAGCGCCGTGAAACTGAATCAATTATTCCATATTGAAAATTGCCGTAAACACTATGCCCCGTACTTGGCGTGAGGATCTGCTCCAACGCCGTGACGGAAGATTTGGTGAATAATTGATTGTGCAGGTCTCAGGTGTAATTATAATAGCTATATTTCGCTAAATTAATACGCTGCCAGAATACATACCGCCCCCCTAAGATTCCTCGAATTAATTTATTTATGTCTATTGGTTTCAGATTTAATTTCGTAGAATTCTTATGTACGAGTACTAGTGTAATATTTTATTTTTATTAATCAAACTTTAAAATATGTAATTTTATTTGTATAGCATTTAATAAAATTAGAACCTGCTTTTATAACGATAATCTTAGCATGAAACCCCGACAACGAATTGTATTATACTTGGTTTATTCTAAAAATTATATGTAAATGATGTAAATGGAACCAGACATAGAGGAAGACAGAGAAAAACGTGGCACGATCAAATAAATCAAATATTAAATGTCGGCCATGTGAGGAGTCAGAGAAATCACTTACAGATATCACTTACCGATTGCACGAACTAAGACAGGACAATCAAGGATATTGAACAATGGACTGAAACTTTACAATGAACTACCAAAAGACACAAGGAATCTCACTACAACTCAATATAAAAAATATCTGAAACAATACATAATTAATAAGAAGATCTTAAAATGTAACCATATAACCCAATTGGGTTTTTAAAACATAAATTAAATAAAAAAATAAAATAAAAATCGACGCGCGTGCATGACACGATGTATGAATTTTGAGGAAGCGAGAGAAATATGTCAGGAAAGAAAAGTGTGGCAGTCCATTATTTCTGCCTACCCCTTCGGGGCGACGGCGTGATGGTTAGTTAGTTAGTTAGTTAGTTTTGGTATATTTTACTATCTTCTTCTTCGATGGCCCTACAGCCCATATCGAGCCTTAGCCTTCAGTGGTTTCGTAATCGTTGCTTTTTACGGGAAGAAGTTATTAGCATCTCGCCCAGCCCCCTACAAGGAGGGCCAGGGTTTTTCTGTTGGGGATTTCCTTCCCTTAGCTGGGTGGTTCCGGTTTTATGGTGCCAGAAGCTCGCCATTCATCCTCTTCTATCTGCTATGGCTGATGGTATTGCCAGTGGCCACATTGCGAGGCCTAAGACAACACTCGTGGACGCTAGGAGTAGGACTATTGGTTGTGTTACTGATGGAATGCAACTGTGGCATTTCACGGCATTTAAGTGACACATATTTCCCAACAAAATATGCATCTCCGTGACCCTACAAAACTTTGAGCCCCCTCTCTGCTACATGGCTGTAAAATTTGGACTCTGAAAGTGAATATAATGAATCGGTATATATAAGGTTCCCACCACCACCCGAGACTGTTATAGGACGCAGCGACGCCCTTTCGTCAGTCTCGCTGCACTATCTAGGCCTGTTCCTTGTCCATCCGGGACTTACGTTAATTTAATTTAGCCTTTTCTTGTCATCAATCAAAAGGTTGACCGACCACTTTTAATCTATTCTTTTAACCTTATATATCTCCTGCGCGGCCTCACATCTCTTTATTATGAAATAAAATCAGAAGTAAATATTATATAAAGCGCACCTTAAATTAGTAAAAAAAACAAAAACACATTAAAATTACATAAAACACACATTAATACACAATACACAATAGGACTAATATTATTTATTCATTCTTACTTAACATTTTCCCGCCTCCCTCATACACTATCTTCTTCCTGTTTTAAAATTTAGTTTCTAATGAATCGGTAGGAGGCGTTTGAGATGTGGATATACCGCAGAATGCTCCGTATACCGTGGACCGATAGGGTCTATAATGCAGACGTATTACAGAGAGCCAGAGACAATAGAGAGCTGTTGTCGAGTGTTAAGGTTAGACAGATCTCATATTTGGGTCATGAATGAGCATAATTGAGAATATGTTCCAAGTGACGCAGGACAGTGCTACAGTGATTGCCAACGTTCGGCTGATCTGACATGGCACCAGGAGAAGAAGAAGATGCTTATTACATCGCCCTGATGAAACTTTAGTACAAGCGAAACTAGTTGGCATCAATTATAATAAAAATACCGTGGTTAAAATCCATGTATTTTATTAACTAGTCCATTGTTTTGGCCGAAACACTATGATACTTTAACATTATAAACTGTTAAATTAAAAAACTTTGTTTTATGTACCACAATTGTATTTTTATTTTTTGCGACAGCTGTTTCGTCAACCTATGTTGACATCATAAGGTTCGAAAAATCAAGGAAATTTGACTTTTGATATATTATTGTAATACCAAATGATGTCAACATAGGTTTGCGAAACAGCTGTCTCGAAAAATAAAAATACAATTGTGATACATAAAACAATATTTTTTAATTAACAGTTTATTATGTGTTTTATTATTTGATATCTATATGTTTAAAATATCTAACCACAAAATCAGTGGTTTATATGAAAGTTTTATAAAAAATCTGTTTATTCCCTTTTTGAGTATATCCCAATTTGAATAAATTCTTCAATCAAATTTTCAAGTTTTTGCTGGTGTTGGATTGTTTTGAGTGCCTTATTAAAATGAAAACAGTGGAATAAAAAATTAAATAAACACAAATGTCCGGATCGTCCAGCTGACAAGTGCACCATCTAAAAGAACATTATGTGTTAAATTATTTTTATGTGTTATTTTATTTTATATTATTGTATTTTGTATAATTTGTTTTAGATTTATTATGAAGACGTTGAATGATTGAAGTGTGCGCGGGAGATGCCTATTGGTGGCGATAAGGTTCGCAACCCATCACACCGCGTCTCTCGCGTTGGCGAAAAGAGAAGAACGGAGTGCAGCATCGATTAAAGTGTTGCAGTTCATTCTTTCTGTCTACCCTTTCGGGGAAACGACGTGATGGTTAGTTAGTTAGTTAGTTTTGAGTATATTTTTCTCGACATATTTCGAAGGTTTACACCGTTATTATCGGGAGAACGATATAAACTGTATACATAAAATAATATCAAATGGAGAAAAACAGTGTTTTAATTCATGAAATATTCGTCACTACGGAATTCCATTTATACATTAAACATATTAAGTGTATCGCATGGGAAAAATCCCATATAATAAATAGAAGAATTTCAAAGTTTAAGGGTTGATAGAAAAATAAAAGCGATACATCAATGTTTTCCCCGACTTAATTAAATTATCTTAGTTGAAATCTGATAAGAGGAAATAAATTCCGCGGCATATTATGACATTCCGCGGCGCATGGGGGAGGGCGGATCACCCCCATCGGAGTTTTCTAAACCCGAGGAAATTCTTTTGAGAAAACCACCAATATGATACCACATTTGTATAAAAACGATCGCCCCTTGCTCGAAGCTAAACTTTTATATACAGCATGATTATACGAGTATAATAAAATGTGTTGTTATTAATTTTTTTAATGTTTTAAAAAATTTACACCACAAATCTGGACACCTTTGAAATGTGGATATATCGTAGAATGTTTATAATATCACGGACAGAAAGAGTCACAAACGAAGAAGTATTGCAGCGAATGAAGAAATAAAGTAAATTTCTTCTTCTTATTCTTCCTTGTTGTAGACCTATGTGGTCTGTTTTCCAGAGTGTTGCTACTCATATGAGGTAGACTCCCAGCTGTCCTTTCATCTTTTAGGAGGTCTCCCACGAGGACGAGTCCCATGAGGCTGATTATGCAATATAGGGGAGTTTGGTGGTGTCCATTCATTATACATGACCGTACCAGTCTCTTTTTCGCTGTCTGCTCTATCTTATAATATCTTCAACCTCACATATCTATCTTATTCTGGTGTCCTTCACGCGATCTCTCAGTGTCTTGCCTGCTTTCGTCCTCAGTGTCTTCATCTCGGAAGTCCTCAAAACTTTTTGGTTCATAAATTTCTTCTACAATATATTCACTATATGCCTGACATACTTTTTTCACCTCCTCAACATTCATACATCGTGTCACGCACGTTGATTCTTCGACTTCTCACTTGGCGGACATTTTGATTTAATTGATCGTGCCACTTCTTCAATTATATATTCTAATACCGTTTACATCGTTCCGTTCATAATGGAGTTCAGGTCCCAACGCTTATGTGTGGAAGGAAATTATGGAACTGGCAGAAGACGGACGAGAGCAGAATAAACTCGATAGAGATGAGGTCCCTAAGACATATGTGTGGTAGAACGATATACAATAGATTTTCAAATGCTGATATAAAAAAGAAATGTAGAGCGGATGAAAGTATTATGAACAAAATTATGAAGGATCGCTTGCGTTGGTTCGGACATATGGAGCGCATGGATGGAGAAAGAATGGTTAAGAAAGTATACGCTAACGATGTGAATGGAGTACGAAGTCGAATAAATAAAATTTTAAAGGTTGGTCATGCTGGAAGTCGGAAGAATCGACGTGCGTGTATGACTCGTTGTATGAACGTGGAGGGAGCTAGAGAGGTATGTCAGGATAGAGTGGTGTGGCGGTCCATTCTATCTGCCTACCTCTACAGGTAAACTGCGTGATGGTTGTTGTTGTTGTTGTTTACATCGTTAAGATATACATAAATTTTACCATTCTTCTTTCATTCATTCTTTAAATGCGTCCAAACCATCTTAATGATATTTTCATTAATTTGTTTATAACACTTTTTATTAACTTCTCATATTTTTTTTTGTCTTTTTATTTTTTATATACTTTGTATACACAATACTAACTCAAAAAAAAAAATTACATATCAGCCATGTTTCGGACAACCGGTCCTTCTTCAGTGATACATATTATAAAGACACATATCTAAAATATTATAAAATTGTTGATAAATATTATCAGTTTTGACAGATGTTGTATATCTGTCAAAACTGATAATATTTGTAAACAATTTTATAATGTTTTAAAAATGTATCTTGATAATATGTATCACTGAAGAAGGACAGGTTGTCCGAAACATGTCTGATATGTAATTAATTTTTTTCAATGTTTGTGTTGTATATACAAAGTATATAAAAAAGACAAATAAAACATCTATAACACAAAGTATGGCGAACCTAGAATAAATTCTTATATTTTCATTCTGTAATTTATCATACACAGAATTAGGACACATGCGTCTTACAGATCTCATTTCTACTGCATTTCATTAAAACAAATACTGTTATTAAACAAATAGCATATACAATGTAAAAGCATCCTGTATGTTCAATAAGAATTTTTGCCGGTCAAACTGCTTTTTTCTTTTTATTTGTGTCCCAGGGCTATTATTTAATCTTGAAAATATCGTAAATGATATAAGGATTAAAACATATTATTAAATTAAATTTTGTAAATGCAAGAGGATATCTTTTTTAATAAAATATTATTTATATGTCATTGAGAATGTAATTTAAGCACATATTTTTAATATAATATTATATAATATTGTCATTATATGCTAAAAACAAATTTCAAAAGTTTTTATTCCTGCTGTATTATAATACAAAACTAAAAAAAATAACGAACCGTCACGCCGTATCCCCGAAAGGGTAGGCAGAAAGAATGGACTGCCACACTTTTCTTTCCTGACATATTTATCTCGCTTCCTTAACATTCATACATCGTGTCATGCACGCGCGTCGATTTCTCTGACTTCTCGCGTGGCCGACATTCAATATTTGATTTATTTCAATGTGCCAAGTTTTCCTCGGTCCTTCTCTATTTCTTATTCCATTTACATCTATTACTTTTTTACCATTATTTTTTCATTAATTTTTTTCATGTGTCCAGACCATCTAAATCATAGGTTTCAAATCTTGTCTGGGCTCCCGCGCCCTTCACAAGAAAAATAAACGTTCAACGCCCCCCTCCCATAAAAGTTATTCCAAATATTTAGAAACACATAGTTGAATTTAAAAATATTATAAATCTTTTATGTATCTGAAAACGACATATGGTAGAATTCCGAACGAAGAAAAGGAAGAAATGATTAGCATGTTTTTTTTTCTTTTTAGACTATATTTTTTTATCTGCCCACGCTCTCTTTTCTGGGTTTTAAACTGAGTTTCTTGTAACACCTGATGAAAGAAATTAATATTACATCAGTGTTTTAAATTTTAACAGTAATTATGTTGAAGAATCATAGTGTTTCGGCCAAAACAATGGACTATTTAACATTAATTTTATTTAAGATTCAATTAGAAGTACTCATATTAAAAATTTTCATTTAAATAAAAAGTCTACAGGGCTGACTCAGTCAAGCACTTTGGTCTATGAAACAATAAATTTGAAACGAATTCGAATCATTAATCAAAATTTTTAAAATAAGATAACCATCGTATAAATCCATTCGAAATAAAAATTTTCTCTCCATTAAAGTATGAAATATGTTTTCGTTAGAGATATAATCCTTAATCCTGAATAAAGCCCGGATTCTGCAGGAAAATGCAATCCTTGATAGGATGCTGTGTAAAGTTTCAAGTTTGGTAAGAAAACAAGGAAACGGCCATTCAATAATAATGGCGATACATATAATATTAGATGCCAGTTGGTACTTATGGTCTTGAAACTGTAACATTGTCCAAACAAAGTGCCGAGAAACTACGACTGATCCAAAGAGCCATGAAAATCAAATAAAATCAGTTTATTTCATCAACAGACATTACAAAATTTATTTTTAAGGCATCTATTGAGAACAGGTAAAATAATGTATTATGTATAGTATACTACCAGAAACGCATAAGAGATGGTTCAACATTAGGAAGAGAGGATACTCTCCAGAATTAAAAGTGTTTGCCTTCTGAACGTACTTTCACTAACATGAAAGACGTCGATCTCCAAGGAGACCGCGTTCAGCAGACTAATTGCTCTTCCCACCGGTGTCACCAGAGGCAAAGTCAGATGGAAAGAGTCATGTTAGGAACAAACCTAAGAGACAGCGTCAGAAACGATACGGTGAGAGAAAAAACAAAGGTCACTGACATCATCCACCGGGTGGCGACTCTAAAATGGCAATGGGCAGGTCACATAGCCAAAAGCTCAGATGAAAAGTGGACAAGAAGACTGCTGACTTGGAGACCGTGGAAGGAAAAGAGATGTGCAGGGCGACCGCAAATACGGTGGAAGGATGATCTGAACAGGCACGTCGGAATAACTTGGTTATATCTAGTTAACATAAGTAACTGCATAAAATATTAATTAAAACATACAATTTCTAGAAAAAATATATTTCATGAGATCCACGTATTTCGCCAAAAACATTATTAATCCTTGTTATCTTCATAATTAAATATTTAATTAGGTTGTAGAGACAATTTTTTAATAAAAATTAAATACATTTATCTAAATTTTGTTTAATTTATTGTAAATCTAAGCTTTTTGTTAAACAATAAAATTTTGATCTTCCAAAATCTTAAGGCGTTCATATTCACAATGGAATTTCACAATGCTGAATTTTTATGGATTAAACCACTTTTTTACATACATTTTTCCACTTAAAAGCTTAAAGATCAGTGTTTTCGTTCATAAAAAATGTTATGTGATTTCACGAAAAAAATATTAAAAACAAAGGATTTTTTCAATATGAATGTTGAATTTGTATTGAATGGCACCATAGAGCTCTTCCACCGTCTTACAGCACAAAAGCTCTGCGCGCTATATCCTAAAGCCTGCAGTAATAGTAAGACTAGGCGAAAGCTCAAATACCGACAAACTATGATAACTGTCTGCAGTCCAAATCCAGTAGGAGCTTCTGTTATGTAAATTTATTCAACAAATTGTGATTTTACCGATAAATTTGGTTTCACAAAGTAATGCTCGTATAAATAATTTATTCAAATGGGTTGAACACATGGAAAGTTGTTAATTGATGGATTTGAAATTCTGTAGCACATAGTTTTATTATAATACATATTCTGCGACCTTCATTTCAGACTGGCAACAGGTATGTATTTATGCAGAATTTATAAAATATATTTAAATTTAAAATAATATAATTTCGCAAAAGTAATAGAAAATTAAACGTGGAAAAGTTTTCTGCTTGACGGACATGCTGTTTTTGTTGAAGGTGGGGGCGCATCTGAAAGGATTAAATTATTTTTTAAAACAAGGAGGGTCTCTGAAATTTTAACAGTGGTTAAATAAGGTAATATAAACATTCCACTTGGATGCTAAATAAATGCTTATGTAATGGGAGTGAATCTGCTCAGTCAAAATGATCTTGTCAGTGAAATAATAGAACAAGTCAACAAGGTTTCGGCGGTATCAGGTTGTCTCAAGGATATAATATGGGAAAACAAGTATGAAAACTGACAGTCACTAAATATTCAAGTTTTTGATGGAAAGTTTTTTTTATTGTATGAGACCTGATTTCCTTTTTTTTTTTTTTTTTTTTTTAGTATACAACAGGTTGCTTGAACCCAATTACAGTATACATTTTTTTTTTAGCTGATATATTGATTCTCGTGACATGTGACAGGTAGCCAATCTATCGCCATTTTATTGTCACGTGAATACTACGCCAGACCAAAGACAATGTGACAATCACACTGCCATCGCCGGGAATCGAACCCAGAACCTTCGGAATGGGAATCAGAGCTCTTACCACTCTGCCACGAAGGTTTGAGTTCTTCTGGGAGGGCATTTAACTATAAATATCTATAATATCATTAGATTTTACTCATTTTTATGCGAAAAAAAATATAATAAGTAGAATTAATCACAGATTAGTCAAGAAAGATAAATTGAATCATGTGTATTAGACGATGCACGGCTGTGGAGGGATACAGAATACGGTTGGATGGTCTTAAATAATATTACCCAGGGCACGTTTACACCGAGTCACAATGAAATGAAAACGCTTCCTGCTGTATTATTTGATGGGTTACTCCAAAGGTGGCACAGTAATTTCTATAAAAATCATTCACTATTTAAAAAATCTTTCATTACTTTTATATTTCACTATTTTTATAAAAATCATTCACTATTTTTATGAAACCGATTCATTATTTTTATTTTAATTATTCACAATTTTTATTAAAATCAGTGACTCTTTAAAAAAATAAATATCATTTACTGTTTTTAAAAATATCATAATCTTTTTAAAAAAAATCGTTAATTTTTTTATAAAAATCATTGTCAATTTTTCTAATTTAGCATTTTTATACAAATGATTTTAATAAAACTCATTCAATTCTTTTCCTTCGTTCCCCTCGCCTCTTCCCGTTACTCGCTGTAGGCATTTGACGCCAGGTTTATTATAATATAAATCTATATAATAAATTCATCTCTATATATCTTTTATAAAACTCATTTTCTGTTTTTTTATGAAAATCGTTCACTATTAAAAAAAAATAGATTTTACTTGTCAATTAAAAATCATTTTATTATTGATATCTTTAATTTTTTACTATTAAAATCATTAATTTTTTTTAATAAAATCATTCACTATTTTTATAAAAATTATTCAGTATTATTATAAAACTCATTCTCAATTTTAATATAAATCATTCATTATTTCTTCTTATTATCATTCTATTATCATTCATTATACTTCTTCACTATTTTTACAAAAAACTATTTACTCTTTTTATAAAAAAATGATTTGCTATTTTCATTTTAACCATTCACATTTTATTTTGTTGTAAATAAAAATCCCATGAAAGTTTTGAGTAAGATACGAGATATTGCATATATTGCAAAAAATACGGATTTTGGTTTTCCTAGTAAATCTGTTTATGATAGAATGAAATATAAACATAAAAAAATACATGTATAATGCATATTTTTATTTTTTATTTTTTAAACAAAAAAAATCACGCTATCGGGTCTAACATTTTATGGTCGTTAATATGCAATATTTTGCGGGCTGCCACTGGCCTGTATTGTTCTTCCCAGCCTGCTCCCAGAGGTAAAACCGACCTTTGCTGTTTGACTTTAATTAGTGAAAATACACAACTGAGAACGTTATTAAGTTCGCTAATATTACGCGCCACCATTGTGATCGCCGGGCATTTATCTGTTCTGTCAAAGGAAGAGAGAATTGATAGATTTTAATTAAGTTCGCAACTAGAAGGAACGAGCTAAATAATGCCATTGTGTGGATTTCTATCCTCTTAACTAACTCTTGTCTTAACTAAACTTGCATGTCTAACTACAAAGAAGTAGTGGCAAATAAAGTTATTTATTGTTTCTTGAACTATGATGTAAAACTCGATAAATCATTATTAATACGAATGAAAATAGTGACAGACTCGCATATACAGCCGCTTACGAAATGCCCTCCGGACACCGTCCACCTGGAAAACCAGCTAAGAGATGGAGGGACAGCTGGTCCGCACCATCCCAGGAGACATGATTTCTGTGCCACAGATCGAAAGATCTATTAATGGAAGAAGAAAATAGATTAATCTTTTAGGGATAAGATATTCATCTATAAGATATAATCTTTAAGATATGAGTATACGAGTATCTTAAAGATTCTGGCTTGAAAATGCTTCACGAAAATTCCCCGAGTCTTAAATTAGATAATTTGGAAGCATTTGAAATTAAGAAAGCCTTTAACGAAAATCTACCCTCAATTAATAAATAATATTATTTCCAAAGTCCAATTTTAGCCATGTTTCCCATTGAAAATCATTTCAAATATTCACATAAAATAAAATAAAATAAACTCCTCTGTCCCCCACTAAAACCTGAATTAGAAATTTTCCAAAATGAGCATGACATACCGTTCTAACATTCTCTTCTTCTCTTGCTAACCTGCAGTTTATATTTCTTTCGTCATATTAATTTCATATTATTCTCTGGTTTTCTTCATATTATTCTCTGATTTTATATATAGTTTACTCTCTCACCCTGACGAAGCTAGAGCGGGAGCGAACCCGGTTGGTGTTACCAAATAAAGTGGTTTTGATACAAGTACATTATTATTTATTTTGATTAAAAATTAATTAACGCACTGTATTTACGCTACGTATTGTCATTTTTCCAATCCACGATGAAGAAGGCGTAAAACCTCCGAAGCACACCGAGTAAAATATATTCTGTAGTGGAACAAGCAGTATTTCACATCATGAATAAAAAAGCGTGATTAATATCCTATCAAAATTATTATTTCTTCTATGTTCGCCTTCACTTTGTGTTGTGGATTCATATTTGAATAAATATAATTATACTTTGTATTACAACAATTTTTATTTTTTGCAAGCCATTAAAAATGATGAAAGTATAATATAATAAATAACCAATTGATTTTAAATTCAATTCCCGTACACGATATGTTCCCGTTACATCTCCCTTCTCCTCAATACTAATTATACCCCTTCTACTCGATATATTCCCGTTACGTCTCCCCTCTCCTCATTCATAATTATACCCTTTCCACTTTTATACATAACTCGATCTGCATTTAGTATATAAAGGACCGCTCTGATTTATTTTATTGTTAAAATTGTATACATTGATAAAGGTTACATGCATTTTTTTGCAGAGAAGTGAAGGCGACACTCAGAACCGTAAAAAGTACAGCCTGAGATCGAGAAGAGCCGACCCCAACAGTCAACACAGACAATGAGTTAGGGTAACGCCAAGAAAATGAAGAAGAAGATAGTATGCAATTTTTGAAATTCATTATATTTTAAATTATTATTCGTAAATTTAAAAAATAATTCAATCTTAAAATTATTATATTTTTAAAATTAAACTCAAATACTGATAAAAATAAAGCGTACACATTAGAGAAACAGAGTAGATACGTGAAAAATATCGAAAAACGTAGATGTTACGCCATGAAATCGAAGAAGACCTAAAAACGTGGTACGATCAAATAAATCCAATTTCAATGACGGCATTTTATGATAAAGAATCGGAAAATTAGACACACGTACATTTCTTACACTGAATGTAAAATAATACAGAGAATGACATTTATATCATATGCATAAAGAAAAGTAAATGTATAGACCTTTGTGAGAGGGATAAGACCATTTACTGTCATACTGAAGGTCCTGGATTCGCTTCCCGGCAATGGTTGTGTGATGGTCACACTGTCTTTAATCTGGTGTAGAATTTACGTGACAGTAAAATGGCGATAGATTAGCTGCCTCGAACGTATCGTGATAATCAGTATAATAGTTGAAAATAAATTGTATACAGTAATTGGGTTGAAACCACCTGCAGTATTTAAAATAAGGTAATTTAGTGCATTGACATAATAAAAAAAATCTGACATTTTAAGAGTATATTTTCAATGAAAAACCCATTTTATGGTAATACTGTACATTTGAAGTTATTACATAAACAAAATAAAATAATATTTTACTTAGCATATTGACTACGAAATTATGCCAAAAATTTGGTACTGATTTACTCAAATATAAATACATATATATTTAAACACTAAGTTTATATATTCATGTAAATCTGTATCTTTATTAAGTTTTCTATATAGCCCTGATGAAGCTTGGGTACAAGTGAACCTATTTGGCATTGGACAATTATTATTGGTGGTAATTTTTTTTATGTATATGTTTAAAGCCATTATATGGATTCTCATGATATGTGATAGCTGGCTAATCTATTTTATTGCCATCATCACACTGCCATCACCCGGAATCGAACCCGGGACCTTCGGTGTGGCAGTCATATATCTTGCCATGTAGGTCGTCATATGTGTTATAATATACTTTTTAAAATGGTTTGAATATTAGAAATGAATGCATTGCGAATAAAAGTGCTATGATCAAAATAATGAAAGATTCATTAAGATGGTTTGGACACATGGAAAAAATGAATGAAGTAAGAATGTTAAAGAAAGTACATATTAACGATATAAACGGAACTTGAAATAGTGGAAGACCAAGGAAAATGTGGCATTATCAAATAAATTAAATATTGAATCTCTTAAATATTGAGTCGGAGAAATTGATGTGTGACACGCTGTATGAATGTTGAGAAATCGAGAGAAGTATGTCAGAAAAGAACAGTGTGGTTATCTATTCTTTCTACCCCTTATTCAGGGAGACTTCGTGATAGTTAGTTAGTTAGTAAAGATGTTACTACAAATTTGTTTTGCTTACCTTTATGGCTGGCTATCATTTATCTATTTAAAATATGAATCAAATTATTTTTACTGAAATCTCTTCATTTAAAAGAATAAATGATTAAAAACGATGTATTTTGACTACTTACACTTTTGTCTTTTCGACAGCGGCCGATTTTGCCGGGCATCGTCCAGTCTGTTGATGCCAGAGAGCCTGGCAAAACCAGTCGCTGTCAAAATAAGGACAAAAGCGGAAGTACAACTACAAAAAACATCGTTTTATGTAATTGTTATTTTATGTAAATATTAATGTCGTTATTAACAATTTCTATGTAGAGATTCATTGCAAATAATAAGTTGATATTTAAAAAAAGTATTTTTTAACGTATTTTTAGTTTGATTCCACTTAAGTTTATGAATTTGACCAGTTTCGGCAGCGAGTTACCAGTCTTCTGATGACCAAAAGTCCATTCTTTCTACCTTCTACTTTGGTGAGACGGCTTGATGGTTAGTTAGTAAGTTAAATAGCTCGAAGTAATTTGTGTATTTTCTTTTTTTAATTTCAGCAGAGTGCCGAAAAGACACGAGTATACGAAACGCTGTAAATACTAAAAAAACTTTTTACGTTATAATCCTTTAACTGCCGAGTGTGACGTATACGTCACGCGCTCACTCGCGGCGTTAATTTTTACGGTGGCTTTTACGGCAGGCGGCGCCGCTTCTTCCTACACAGCCTTAATGGTGATTAATACCCGCCGTTGCAGGGCGCGCCCGGAAGGGTTAAGGGAATTACGCGATAATTATAGTTACATGTGTTGTCCTTCCGATAATTTATATAACTCCCCCAAGGCGATGGAACGCCGTAATTTAGGGCGATATAAAGACAACTGAAAGTACACATTCACGTAAAGGTTGTTTCACACGTTTACGAATTACAAGGTGCAATATACGACACGTAGATACTCGTATTGGCCATGTGAGGAGTCAGAGATATCGAAGCGCGTGAATGACACAATGTATGAAGGTTGAGGAAGCGAGAGAAATATGTCAGGAAAGAAAAGTGTGGCAGTCCGATCTTTCTGCATACCCCTTCGGGGAGACGGCGTGATGGTTAGTTAGTAAGTTAGTTAGATATTACTATTGTTAACGGTGAAAATCTGTAACAAGTGGATACATTAATTTATTTAGGATGTAGAAAAGAGACAGCTGGTCCTCCTCTTCCCAGGAGACATGAATTCTATGCCACAGATCGTAAGATCTATCAAAAGACGAAGAAGAAGAATGAAGTATGCTTACAAAGAATGGGACAGTGAAGAAGGAAGGGTTGAATCAGGCAACAAAGTTTATGGTGAACCTAAAGTTGTTATCTCAAACAAAAGCTTTTTCAAAAAAGCTAAGATGGCAGTGCACAATGTATTCTTGTGCCGACCTTGATGTGTGGAAGTTATGCATAGAACTGGCAAAATAATGATGAAATTAGAATAAATGCAGTTAAAATGAGATCTCTAAGAGTGGAAAATCAAGTGTGGAAAATCCTTGTGAGATAGAGAGTAGAATAGAAATATAAGAAGTGAATGCGGTGCGAATTAATGTGTTATGAACAAAATAATGAAAAGAACTTCAAGTGGTTTGGACACATGGAAATAATGAATGACGCTACTATGGTGAAGAAAATATACATAAACGACGTAAACGGAGCGAGAAATTAAAGAAACCGGAGGAAATAGTGGTACAATCAAATATAAAAATTCGGTCACGTTAGGAGTCGAAGACATAGTTGTGCGTGCATGACACGATATATGAATGTAGAGGAATCAACCGGTTTCTGCAGCTTGCTGACATCATCTGGTGTCAACGAGAGATGGCTACACTAGAAGATGGTAGCGAGCTGCCGAAACTGGTCGGACACATAAATATAAGTGGATTTTAATGTTACATAAAAAAGGCATTTATTTTAATATTATTATTATTTAAAAAAAGGGACAAGGGTTTTTCCAAGCGAAATATATTTTCTGAAGTCAGCAACGTAAATACTGTATAAAAATTAAAATTCGATCGGTTAAATCCAAAAGAATCCTTTCAATGGTTCAATGCGTGATTTACACCCTGAATATTAAATTATTAATGGCTGTTGACTCTTTTAACAGGTAAGTGCATAGGGAGTTTTATTTAATCAAAATAAAACGGAGCTTATTTACACAATTTTGAACGACAAAATTTATGTACTAAAATCCAAATATTTATAAAATTTAAAATCGAAATCAAATTTTATGAGATATGCTTTTTTTTAAACACTGATGAAGTCTGGGTAGGATAGTGAATATTTTGAATTTTTATTTATTTATTAGGTTTGTTCTTCTTCTTATCTATAACACTTCAAATATATTTATTCGATTCCCTATTAGATTCCAACAAATATTAAGAAAACTGTCTGTTTTTTTTAATAAATATAACATTTATATACGTTTATAAATTTTTACACCACTTTATTTTGTTATAAACAACCGGTTTCGCTTCCGCCGGAGCTTCGTGAGGGTAACAAAAGACACTTTTTTTTTTTTTTTTTAAAAACTAACACCAAGGATTTATATCAATGATATTAGAATTTATTTTACAATCTTCAATGTGAGTAGAAAATAGCTCATTATTATGAAGAAGGAATCTGGTCGTGTCCAGGCTTGAACCCATGTCCCCTGGATCAGGAGCCAAGCGTTCTATCCCCTAGACCACCACCCGGTTCTGTTCACCACTTCGTTATATTATATATTTTATATGCCACACCCCAAATTTAGTACTTCTTATTTAAAAAAAAATTCAAATATCAACAAATTACCATAAAATGGCGGATTTTGGACATGAAATGAATTTCCCCGGAGGGGTAGGCAGAGAGGATGGATCGCCACAATGTTCTGTCCTGGCATACCTCTCGGGCTTCCTCTACATATATACATCGTACCATGCATCGAATGTGACCGCCTTTTAGTAATTGATTAATTTGGTCATGCCATGTTTTCCTCGGACATCTTCGGCTTCGTTTTACAACTCGCACTGCTTGTGTACAACATTTTAACCATTCTACTCTCATCCATTTATTCCAGATGTCCAAACCATTTCAGGAATCCTTTTTTAATTTTATCCATGATGCAGTCATCTGCCTTACATTTCTTTCTTATTTCATCGTTCGGTATTCTATCATACAACGTTTTCCCGCACATTCTTCTTAGTGATGTCATTTCTACGGCGTTTATCCTGCTTTCATCCTTCTTTTGGCAGCTCCAAGCTTCACTTCCATATTTTCTTAATACTTCAAATATACTTATTTTAATATCAATTATATTCCAACATATTTTTAAATTGCTGTCTGTTTCCTTTATATCAAATAAATTTGTTTTCACATGTCAACAAATTATAATGAAAAAGTAACATTTTTGACATCACATGCAAATTAGCTTCGCAAAAGAGACGCGGGAATTAATATTTACGAATTTGCAAGTAATTTTTTCGCGATTTTTACGAAGGCCAAAGCCGAAACGGCGGGAAACTCAAGCGTGGTATAGAAAATGGTTGAATTATTATTTATTAACGGAATTATCTCGGGCGCTGTAGTAAAACTTTGCACTCCGAAACACATTAAACATTGCAGAGTGAAAAATTCTCGGTTCACTGAAAAATGAATTTTCCCCGTGTTGGAGCATGCTAACTGTGTTTTAGTACACACACAAAAAGGTGATTAAAATTACAGCTTTTTCTGATGAGTCGTATTTCAATATTATACGATTTTATGCAAAAATATACGATATACGTGATTTTGGAATAATTACTTCAATATTATTTTAAAGTTCTTGCTGCTTTTGGTTTGTTTTAAGTGCCTAATTACAGCTAATTTAATAAAAACGGTGGATAAGTGACAATATGTGCACCATCTAAAAAGAACATTTTGTGGTAAATCATTTTTATTATGTTATTTTATTTTATATCATTGTGTTTTATATTATTTTTTTTAGATTTATTTTGTAGATATTATAAGATCGAAGTGCACGGGAGATGCCTATTGGTGGCAATGAGGTTCGCAACCCATCACACCGCGTCTCCCGTGGGGCGAAAAGCGAAGGATGGAGTGCCGCATCGGTTAAAGTGTGACAGTCCATTCTTTCTGCCTACTCTTTCGGGGAGACGGCGTGATGGTTAGTTAGTTAGTTAGTTTTTTTTAATGTATTATTTATAAATCGGTATAATCTACAATATTAATTATTTTTCATCTTCATTTTTTAATAGATATAATGATCTGTGATAAAGAAATCATGTCTCTTCGGATGATGAGACCAGCTGTCCCTCAGATTTCGTAAGCGGTTGTAATAGCAATTTTGTGAATCCATACAATTACATAATAACTGTTGCGTCTACTCAAAATCTTAGTAATTAATACGAATGAAAACGTCTGTTTAATAAAAGTTTATTGGAATGAGATGTATAGCCATGCTAAGGCATTTTGAAATGCCTATAAAAATTGAGGGACGCCGAGGGCCCGGGAGGAGATAAATATCCTGGCTGCGAAACGTGAGGGAGTAGACCGGCATCCGAAGTGTGGAGGAGCTGTTTCGAGCGGCGCAGGACAGGGACAGGTTCGCCGAGGTGATCACCAACGTCGAGGGGACCCAACAGGGCACTTGAAGAAGAAGAAAAAGATAAAACTTAGTGCAAAACATGTCATTCCCTTAAAATATGACAAAACTTTTAGAAAATAGACGTTCACATTCGTATTAATTATTCAACGTGGAATTATAGACGATTTTTCAACGGACAACAAATAAATTATTACAGTATATCTTAATTATTTAAAACTACTCCTAAATTTATATATAGTAGCAATGAGTAAGTTAAAATGAAAATGAGTGTACTGCTTCGTTTAAAATGTTAATAGTAGAAAACATAAAATTCAATCTGAAATCCCAGTCCTAATCTAATAACGTCTTCTCATCTAATTTATCTACTGAGAACGCTAAACACTTTACCGCCCGTTGTTGAAGCATTCGCAAATTCCTTTTATGAAGTTTGTACCTTATTTTTAAGTGTACTTCAACTAATTACGGTCCCAAGAGAGTGCCTAATTCGCTGTCCCCGACTGTATTATCCAGTGGCGAAACATAAACAAATTCAGCCCCCCGAATAAAAATGAAAAGTTTTCATTCTCACGAAAACGTCCTAAATTTTTTGTTATTATTAATGAAAATGACATGTTTCGCCTATCTCAGGCATTATCAAATCGTTAACATCCATTTTAATTTTTTAGTATGGAATTGTTCGAGAAATAATAAATTTATCAAGTTTTCAGTTATTTGAAATCGTAATCATACACCAAACATTTTATTTCAATTATCATTAAATTGAAACTCGGAATGCACCTTTTCAAATTATCCTATTCTGATGTTATGTTACAGTTGCATCCCACATATTAAATATATTTATTCTTAACTAGTTCATAAAATCGAGCATATTCGTAAGTAATATTTCACTACATAAGCAATCTGATAGGCGTCTTTTCTACGTGGAAACCTCCTAGAAGGTGGAAAGACAGCTGGGAATCTGGAAAACCTCTGAAAAACAAGGAATTTAGTACGTATTTTTACATAAGAAAAAAATGGCGATCTTTCGAGTAACATGTTATAACTTGGTCATGACAAGGAAGATGGCATCGACTTAATTTGCTTGTTATATGCATTAATCGTTAAATCAGAGAATTTGTATTTTTAAATGCTTATAAAAGTCATGATGACGGAATAGAGGTCAAAGCCTATACCAATAGAACTAAGAACCTTCTAAGAGAAGCGAAAATGCAAACCCTACGCTCCATCGCAGGCAAAACCCTCAGAGATCGGATCAGAAATGAAACGATAAGGTCTGTCTGTGGTGTTGAGGACATAGTGAGATGGGGAAGAAGCAGAAGGCGCTTTTGAAGAGACTACGTGGACCACACGGAGAATAAAATAATTGAAATAATTGTTATAGATGAAAACCCAAACAGCAAGAGATTACCAGGAAGGCCGCCAAAGAGATGGGGAGTTGGTTATTTTTAAACGAAGTTTTAAGATTTTTTAACGATATTTTTACCGTGAAGAGGCAAACCGAGGAAAAGATAGGCAATTGCGTGGAAGAAGATTGGGAGAAAATAAAACGAGCTGGGGAATGGAGGGAGATGGCCAGGGACAGAAGTCAGTGGAGAAGGCCAAGTCCCACAAGAAATAGATGAATGAATAATGAATGAGTGAATGAATTTTTTACCCTAGAAGTAGCTCGTTATAAAAGTGCATAATTGTAAGGAGAAAATCATAAACTAAAATATCAACGAATGTTTCCTCGTTATATCCGGATTTCGTTTTTACCGTGTTCGTAATAACCGTGTTTGTAGTAGTATATTTTTAAATAATTTTTTCTCTAAATAATTACTTGTTACAGCTCTGGAGAATTCGCTTCTCACCCAATCCAGTTAAAAAGACTACCGTTTGAGTCTTGTGTACGGGGAGAGAGAGATACACAGTTTTGAAAATGACCCTTCATGCATACGTCCTCAGAGGTCACATTCGCATGGAGGCCTCTTTCAGTGCAGTAGGGCAGAATGAAATGTTAAATAGGTAAATATTTGGATTTCACAGGGTGAGTCGTTTTAATTTAAATTAATTTGGGTTAAATTGTATTGAATTCACATTCGGTTGATTGAATTTTACGTTTGATTGCATTTTTACTTACGTTAACATTGCATTTTGGAATTCAAATATGCAAAACACAGGTTTTCGCTTATCAAAAGAATGAATTTATAAAAAAAAAAAACTAACTAACTAACCACCCCGCCGTCTTCCCGAAGGGGTAGGCAAAAATAATGGATTGCTACACTCAATAATATATTGATATTGTTATGTAACAGGTGAGGGAATTTGTGTATTTAGGTAGCATGTTTGCAGCGGATGACCGAACGGATAGTGACGTTGAAAGAAGGGTTGGTGCGGGTAACGGTCATGTTAGAAGCCGGAAGAATCGACTTGCGTGTATGACGTGTATGACGTCGTGTATGACTCGGAAATCGAATGTGGGGGAAATACAAATAGAAATATATCGACTGAAACAAAGATGGCAGTGCCCAATGGAGTTCCAGTGCCGACCTTTATGTATGGAAATGAAGCTTAGAGTTGGCAGAAGAAAGATGAAAGTAGGATAAATGCCAAAAAATGAGATCACTTAGAAGAATGTGTAAAAAACAATTTATGATAGAATATGTAACGATGAAGTAAGAAAGAAATGTAAAGCAGATGAATGCGTGATAAATAAAATTAGGAAAGGGTCACTAAAGTGGTTGGGACATATGGAACGAATGGATGAGAGAAGAATGGTTAAAAATATAATATATATATATATACAAGTAGTGTGAATGGAAAAATAAGTCGAGGGAGACCAAGGAACACATGGCATAACCAAATTAATCAATTACTGAAAGACGACTATGTTCGAAGTAGGAACAATCGACGAGGGTGCATGTCACGATGTATAAATGTGGAGGAACCTAGAGAGGTATGTCAGGATATAAAAATATGGCAAACCATTCTCTCTGCTTAATGCCCCGGAGAAACGGGGTTATGGTAAGTTAGTTAGATATTGAAAATATTGTATTTTCATAACACTTTTTTGCAAATTTCGCAGACGCTCTTCCTCAGTGTAGAAAATTTTAAATTTCTACACTGAGGAAGGGTATCGTTGCCCCGAAATATGTTTGTTAAAAGTGCAAAACAGTGTTGTGAAAATACTACACCAACAAACCATAACGCCGTTGCCTCGCAGGGGTAGGCAGAGAGAATGGACCGCCACACTACTCTATCCTGACATGCCTATACAGCGAGTCATACACGCACGTCGATTCTATCGGCTTCTGACATAATCAACCATTAAAATTTGATTAATTTGGACATGAATTTCAGGGTCTACCTCGACTCCGTACTCCATTTACATCGTTAACGTATACTTTTTTTAATCATTCTTTCTTCACCTATATGCTCTATATGTCCGAACAAACGCAGCGATCCTTTCATAACTTTGTTCATAATACCTTCTTTCGCTATACATTCCTTTCGAATATCAGGATTTGAGATTCTGTCGTACATCGTTCTACTACACATACGTCTTAGGGACCTCATCTCTATTGCATTTATTCTGCTCTCATCTTTCTTCTGCCAGTTCCATGCTTCGCTTCCATACATGAGGGTTGGGACCAGAACTCCATTGTTGTGCTCCATTGTGAAAATACAATGTTTTCAAAAAATAATTCGAATGTGAATTCACAACACAAAGGTATGACGAATTAAATAAGACATTTTACCTTTTTATAAGGATTAATTGTATTTCAATAGAGACGAAGATGTCAATTGTTTTTCTGGGAAAAGAATGTGGTGGCCGAGGCGCTTACAGGACTTATGACCTGTCATTGGTTGGGTTGAGCGATCGCTTTATGTTTAACAACATTACCCATTCCCCCCTTCTTATGACCACCACATCTGACAAATTTTTGGAACTTGTATGTGCTAGAATCCCGCGCTTATCTTTTCATATTTTAGTTCACTCTGCACTAGCGTCATCTACTAAGAATAATCATTTATCCGCAATGGGTAAAATCCAGTATTTGTCTACAAGAATTTGTAAACATTCAAAATATTTTTATGATTAATTATATCTCAATAGAGAGAAAGATGTTAATTATTTGGAAACAGAATATGGTCGTTGCGGCGTTTACAGGACTTATGACCTGTCATTGGTTGGGTTAAGCGATCACTTTATGTTTAAAAACATTCACCATTCCACACTTTCTTACGACACCACGCCTGACAAATTTTTGGAACTTGTAAATATTGCGGGAGATGCCTATTGGTGGCCATGAGGTTCGCAACCCATCACACCGCATCTCCCGCGGAGCGAAAAGAGAAGGATGGAGTGCCGCATCAGTAAAAGTGTGACAGTCCATTCTTTCTGCCTACCCTTTCGGGGAGACGGCGTGATGGTTAGTTAGTTAGTTAGTTAGTTTTGTATATATGTTAATTTTTTTAAATAACTTCACTGTTAGTAGGTCCATCTACACAAGCGCCATCTATTAAGATAATTTGTAAAAATTAAGCACAAAAATCTTTATTGATGCAATGTGAAAGGCTTTTATGCAATTATCACATCGCTAGATAACGCCTGGAGTGAAACTCCAATTTTTATGCTATTAACTTGTACCAGTTTTTTATAGAATTTGTTTTTTTTGTATACAAACACTTGTAGACAAATAAACACTTGTAAACAATGGGTGAAAGTCCAGTATTTGTCTACAAGTGTTTGTATACAAAAAAACAAATTCTATTCAAAATATTGTTACATTTTACCTTCCTTGATGAAATTTTATTTCTAGATATAAGGAAACTATTTACAAGAACACGTTTAATGTGAACTATCTCTCATACCTAATAAGAAATGGCCATTTTAGCTGACGTAAAATGTTGTTATTACAAAATAAATAATCGTTTCACCAAGTGGATTATTTTAGGACACCTTCACCAAACTTTTTCCCTCTTAATGCGAGATCAAATAAAACGTAGCAAACATAAATAAGAGTAATTTTTATCTAGAGTCTTGTACCCTCATTTAACGAGCATTGATATCATAAAAACGTGCCTTACCTCCTTTTACCATTTCGCCGATAATATTATAGTACAAAAACCCGAAATTCTCAGGTAAATTACGAGTGTTTTTTACCGAAAGGCAACGAAAAAATAAAACTCTAAGATCTGCCAAACTTGTTTTAGTATAAACTTTTAATATTTGAATAAACATAACTGAACTTCTTATTTTATTACAAAATGTAATTTTACATCTGTCAAAATTCTTTAGATAAACGAAAAAACTTGAATAATTTTAGCATCAAAACAGTACAAACAGTATTAATAATAAATTTACTAAAGCAATCTTGTATTCTCCAGCTCCCATAAAATATAACATACATAATAATCAATCGCGTAGATTTTTATATATTAATAATTAAAAAAATATTATTTCAAAACAACTCCCATTTGACATTAGACCCGCGTTACATACAAAAAATAGATAAGGAAAGAAAGATAAATTTTCTCAATCAGGGATTTATAACCTGAAATTTATATTGGTTAAACAAGGCGTTATTTTAAATTAAGAATAAAAGAGCACATAAGATGTCTCTCTAATAATATTTTTTCTGAATTTGCTAACCACCTCATAGAAAAAGATCATTCATTTAATAAATATATTGGTTTTGAAATTTTGCATGTTAATAATAGAAATTTAACTTGAGCAATATCGAAATTTTAGAAATTAAAAAAGCAATTAAAAATAAAGAAAATATTATAAATAATCAAATAAATTTAACGTCAAGTCCAATTTTTGATTTATTTCCTTTGTTGTAAGTAATTACCTGAACCCCAATTAAAACTTTAAATTGTTATTTTAAATATTAAATTAAATCATAATATTTTAAAAAAAAAAGCATAAGCGTTCCAAAATAAAATAATTTTAAATAATAATCTTTATAATATATATAAATAATTTTAAATATGAATCTTTATAATATATATCACTGAAGAAGGGCTGGTTGTCCGAAACATGTCTATGTAATTTTTTTGTAATATAGGTAAGTGTTGTAAATACAAAGTATATAAAAAAGAAATAGGGGAATAAAACAAATCAAATCAGTTTATTATCCCAACAGACATTACAAACAATATTATTATTTAAGGCATCTATTGAGTGCAGGTAAAATATATTATACATAAAATATAGGTAAATAAGATACTTTATAAAGTCAGAAAAGAGTATTTGTCTTCTGAACGCACTATTACTAATATGAAAGATGTCGATCTCAATATAATTAAAAATGATGCATTACTTATATGGAACAAATGGATCAGATAATAATAGTTAAGAAAAAGAGAAATAAAGCATCAAAACAACACAAAGTGTGGCGAATATAGAAGAAATTAAAATTATTACTGTTTTTGGGGCATTTCGACTCAAGTTTTGAACCATTACTGGCAATTCGCATTATAAATGCTATAAATTGGAAATTTTATACCAGATTTTCGATAACACGTGGATTAGGTAAATTGAACGGGATTTTACAGTTTCCTTTATAAGTGAGTATAAGCTGTTAAGATGAATAAATGTATTCTTAAGAATGAGAATTATAAGGTGAAAAAGCGATAAGTAATAAAGTTTTGTTATGTGTTACTTGGTATATCAGAAGGAATTATTTGAGACTTGAAGAATTATAAATTTCAATAAGAAAGTTCCACATTTTAGGTTTTAACAAAATGTTTTATTTGTATTTATGTTTGTTTTCTTTAAAAAATCTGTGCATTTTATGGTAACGATTTTTGAGACAAATTTATTTAATTTGTTTTTTTGTATATAAATACTGGATTTTTACCCATTGCGGGTTAATCATTTTTAAGGATTAATTGTATCTCAATAAAAACATATATTAAAATAAATAGTAGCATATATACAATTTCCAAAAAATTGTCAAATGTGGTGTCGTAAGAAGGGCGGAATGGGGAATGTTGTTAACATAAAGTGATCGCTTAACCCAACCAATGACAGGTCATAAGTCCTGTAAACGCCTGAACTACCATATTCTGTTTCCAAATAATTTACATCTTAGTCTCTATTGAGATGCAATTAATCCTTACAAATTTATTAATTTATTGAATTATTTTTGAAATTAAGAACTGATCGCTGGGCTTACGGACTGAATTGGCGATGAGCTGGCCATGTCTGTCGGAGAACCGACGGCCGATGGAGGAGACGGGTTCTGGAGTGGAGACCGCGTACAGGATTCCGCAGAGTTGGACGTCCCCCTGCCCGCTGGACCGACGATCTGAAGAGGATTGCTGGACTTGGAGCGGCAATGGATAGAAGGCGGTTGCGTGCTTTGGGAGAGGCCTACATTCTGCAGTGGTGATGATGATAATATATTTGCCATCACTTTTTTGTGGATTAAAATTGAATTCTTCTTCTTTTGGTGCCGTGTCAGGTCCCCCCAACGTTGGCGATCACTACAGCAAAGGTATTCGCCATAGTAATTCCTGGGAAAAAGTGACCAGAGTGGTTTCCCGTTGCCTTCTCTGATGGATTTTTCTGTCGGGGTTACCTTCCCATAGCTGGTTGGATCTGGTTAAGAGGCGCCAGGAACTCGCCTTTCATTCCCTCGTTATCTGCTGTGATCACACGGTTATGAGTGTGATCCCATTGCCCGGGGTTCGCGACAGGGACGCTAACGAGTTGGACTAGTCAGTAGTGTTGCCGGTGGAATGCAACTGGGCGTTACGCAGCATTTTATAGAATCACACCCTCCAGCAAGATGTGACTCACCGCAACCCTACTGACAATTTGAACCCCCTGACAATTCAAACCCCTTGAACAATTTTTTGAAAGCATTGTATCTTCCCTTTAAAGAATTTTTTTTTTGTGGAAATACAATGTTTTCAAAGAGTTATTCAAATGAACTTGTTTTGATGGGTTTTGAATTCAAATTGTACTCACTATCACGTTATCTTATTCACAAAACGGTTCACCCACACTTTGTTCTAAATATACCTCGCTAAATACGCACATTACAGGTCCACGCATCTCAAGGAATTTATTTTCCCTAAAGAATAGAATAGGTAGGCTCCTATCGATCTTCCTGGGGGTATAATTTCTTGTTCCTGAGCGACTTTGACATATTGATGTGCCAGTTTCATTAAAAATATACTTGGGTTGATGTACCGCAAAGTGAAGTCCTGGAAGGGATGGGAAATTAATAAATTATGTGGTGATGTAACAAATAACATCTGTAGTATATTTCATTAAAGCGGCAAAGCGAAATTACCAACTAGTGTATGTTATACGGTATATATCTCTACCTTATATATTATATTATCAGCATTTGAGTAATCTGGCAACACAATAACACACTTTCGCTTTTGTTTATATAGATTATAATTTCAATTTAACACGTTCATCACAAGTTCATATTATTGCATACTTCGTACATTCTTGACACTAGGAATTGTAGTTCGTCCATGCTGTCAGCAATTAAAACAGCGTCGTCTGCATATCGTCACCTGAGAGTAAGAGGGTTCCAACTAACAAAATTTCACATTTGGCTTTTTTTCGTGAAAAGGGTTCTTACTAACCTTATCTATACGTACAATTAAAAACACATGTAATAGTATCGTCATTTTGATGTTACGAAAAGGATCAAGTTCCATCTGATCATTCAAAACACACGATTCACTGAAGAAGGATTAATTTAAACTTAGAACTTTATTATTCCAACTGTTGCCAGACAAAATTTACACGTTTCTCGGTAAAAGAATCTCTGGAAATTGGAATAAAACCCCTTTATTCCAAGATACATACCCGAAACCAACAAAACTTTGACTTCATTTTTCTCAGCTTTTTACTTTTGTCAGTTGGAACCTTCTAACTCTCAGGTGACGATATAACAAACAGCTGATGGACATATCCTTCATTTTCACAACAGCGTTTATTCCATCTAATTCTTTCATACATTCCATTTACCTCGTTAACATATACATTTTTACAATTCTTTCTTTCCATTGGTCCACACCATCTTAATGATCCTTTCATTATTTTGATCATAACACCTTCATTTGCACCACATTCACTTCTTACATTTTTATTCGACACTCATACACAGGGTATTCGTCTAAGAGATCTCATTTCTATTGTATTTAATCTACTTTTATACTTCTTTAGCCAGTTCCATGCTTCATCCATATATAAGGGTCGGCACCAGGACACCATTGTGCGCTGCCATTTTAGCTGTTTAGTTTACGTATATATATATTTAAAGTGGTTTATGTCAATTATCTAAGCATTCTACTTTAACATATATTTCGAAACACATTCGTCTAAGAGATCTCATTTCTACTGCATTTATTCTACTTTGATCCGTCTTTTGTCAGTTCCATCCATATATTTGGTTCGGTACAAGAACACCATTGTGCACTACCATTTTAGCTTTTTAGTTTGCGTCTGTATATTTTTGAACTACAATCCCTGGTTTCTAGTATGTATGAGGTATGCAAGCGATACGATTTGATGATGAATGTGAATAAGTCCAAGGTAATGACTTTTGAAAAAGAAGAAAACATAACAGTAACATTAGTGTGAATGGTGAAAATCTGGAACAAGTGGGGAATCTGTTTATATAGGAAGTATGTTCACAAGGATGGGTGAGTGGAGAAGGATACTGAAAGAAGGGAAGGCAACAGAGAAAATGGTGCACTTAAAGTTGCAATAAAATTTTTATGGACAAAATAATGAAAGGGTCGTTAAAATGGTTTGGACACATGGAAAGAATGAGTGAAGTGAGAATGGTGAAGAAAGCATATGCAAAACGACGTGAACATACGTGAACGGACGTGGCACGTTCAAATAAATCAAATATTGAATGTCGGCCACGTGAGGAGTCTGAGAAATCGACGCGTGTGCATGACTGTGTACGAATGACGACGCGTGAATGAATGTCGAGAAAACTAGAGAAATATGTCAGGAAAGAATAGTGTCGCAGTCCATTCTTTCTCCCTACCCCTTCGGGGAGACGGCGTGATGGTTAGTTAGTAAGTTAGTTTATTTTTAAAATAGTCCATGTCTATTATCTAAGCATTCTACTGTAACGTATATTTTGATACGTTGATATATGTATTGACATATAATTATAGAGGTGTGTGTTAGCGATGTAGCTTCAGTATTATTAACGAACATTCTACATGTATTGCCAACACATCATAATGTAAAACACAATTCCCTCTGAACCCAGAGATACCGTTCTCTGAAAACCGATAATGGTTACCTCAAATATCTTCTGCGCTTCTGATAAATAATATATTTAGCTACATATTGTTTACCCTTTCACTCCGCCAGAATTAAGAAACATTGGAAAATATATAAATAATTCACGAACTAGCTAGAGGGCTGATAATGAAGTGCTCTTCACAGTTAAAATTTATGGGATATAAATACGATAACAAAGAGAAAGATATTCGAACCTAACTGTATTTTCTTCTATATTCTCCATAACTTTGTATTGCGGATGTTTAATGTTCTTTTTTATATACTTTATATACAACACACACTTTATTTAAAAAAAAATGAAATTCCAAACATGTTTCGGACACACAAGCCCTTCATCAGTGTTTTGTTAGCTTTTTGTAAATGTTTATATCAATTTTTTTTATTTTTAAGTTTATGCATTTGTTATAACAAATATTTTGAATAGATGTAAAATAATATTTTAAAGTTCTTATTAGAGTCCAAGGTATTTAAATTGGTCGACCATTTCAACATTCGTTTCATACTGCTAAAGCGCTTGACCCGGACATTGAAATAAAATGCAGAATTGAAGTTGCACGAGCTGCATTTAATAAAATTAGAACATTTGCAACGTGAAACTCCGTCAAAGAATGATCATATATGGTCTGTTCTACTATATGGCTGCGAAACCTGGACTCTGAAAGTGAATGTAATGAACCGGTTGGAAGCGTTCGAGATATGGATATACCGCAGAATGATCCGTATACCGTGGGCCGATAGGATCAGTAATGCAGTCATACAACAGAGAGCCAGAGCCAATAGAGAACTGCTGTCGAGTGTGAAAATTAGAAAGGTCTCATATTTGGGTGATGTGCTAAGGGGAGAAAAATACCACCTCCTTCGACTGACATTAATGAGTAAAGTGGAGGGACGTTGGGGAGTTGGTAGAAGGCAGCTGTCCTGGCTGCAGAGCATCAAAGAGTGGACAGGAATAACAAGAGTTCAGAACCTGTTCCAAGTGGCAGGATAGAGATGCCTTTGCTGCAGTGATCGCCAACGTTGGGGGGACCAGACACGGCACCGAGAGATGAATATTGGAGTCCAGGTATTAACAAATACATATTTTATAACAAATGCATAAACATTCGAAAAAAGTTCAAGTTCAGTGATATTTGATTAAAATTATATAAATACTACAAATTAAAAAAAAAATTATGATTGTGGTAAGTATTGACAGATATTTAAATGATTTGTTTCGGAACATTTATGCTTTTGTTATAACAAATATTATGAACAAATTAAAAATAATACTTTAAGTTCTTATTGGGGTCTAGGTATTATCTAACAACAAATAAAGTGTGTATTGTATACAAAGAATATAAAAAAGAAACATTTAACAGGATTTGTTCCAATGACAATTTGCATAATTGAATTGAACAAACCATCACGCCATTTCCCCGCAGGGGTAGGCAAAGAGAATGGACCTCCACACTACTCTATCCTGGCTCACCCATCTAGCTTCCTTCACATTCATACAACGAGTCATACACGCACGTCAATTCTTCCGACTTCTAACATGACCAACCTTTAATATAAGCAATATCAGCATTGTGAGATAAAGGGTCAAGGAAGGTTCTTAATATGGCGGTCTATATTTCATGCTAAAGATCTTTTGTCGATTTCTCATAGTAATAGTATCGGGTTTTAGCTGGTATGAAACTGTATATGGGGTGGTATGTAGAGCGATGTATTCGCTATATTTCAGTGGGACACACTAAATTGGATAGGAATATGTTGAAATTAATAATACTATTATAATGTATTAAAAAAGATATATAATATAAAAATTCCTTCCAAAAATTTGTCAGACATGGTGGTCGTAAGAAGGGCGGTATGGGAAATGTTATATTACATAAAGCGTGCGCTTAACCCAACCAATGATAGGTCATAAGTCCTATAAACGCCTCGATCACCAAAATCCGGTTTCAATTTGCATCTTCGTCTCTATTGAGATACAATTAATTCTTAAAAATGATAACCCGCAATGGGTAAAATCCAGTATTCGTCTAGAAGTATTTGTATACATTCAAAATGTTATATAATATATTCAAAAAGTTATAAACATGCAAATTGGGGGTGGGGATGTTATGGTAGACACGATTGCAGTCCTTCTGGTCGTCTGAAATAATTAAAAAAATATATTCTTAATTAGTAAGAATGTTGTTATAGTTCCTACCCCAGAGAGAATAAAAAAAACTTTATTTTCACAAAATGGCGGTTCATAGAAAAAATGCGTTGTTTGACTTTTAAAATTTTATTTTTAAAATATAAAAAATTAATTTTGATAAAAAAAGGAGTTGGGAAAATAGTCCGTTTAATATAATATTAAAGATCGTTACAAAATTTGAAGTAAATTGGTGAAATAGAACTTAGTTTATCATGTCAACCATGTTGAAAGAAGTAGTTTAGTGAAAAACGCGTTTAAAGATTTGAGCAAGCTTCAGGCTGCCGCAAAAGTCAAGTCAATCCATAGAATGGTACGTTAAACTTAAATTCTTAATCGGCGTATTCTGATTCATAGAGTATGCTTTCGTTTACTTCAAAATTTATACATTTTTTAGGCTCGTTCTAATTTTACACGCAGTTTAAGCTTCCTTGGAGAATAGTTCTGATTGAATTTTCACTGTTTGTTAATATAACTTCATCTAAGGTTTAAAATGAATTAGATATGAACCGAGTTATAGCACTTATAAAATGCAAATAAATTAATTCTGAATGTGACAGGCAAATAGTTATTTCATTATTATCAGGGGCGTTAAAGTCTACATTAGTGTGAACTTAATTTCTTCTATATTTGCCTTTACTTTGTGTTGTGGATTTATATTTGAATAAATATAATTATACTTTGTATTACAACGCCATTTTATTTTTAATGAACTCAGACATGTTTCTGTTACAAGTAGCCTTTATCAATGTATACAATTTTAACAGTCAAATAAAACAGAGCGGTCACTTATATACTAAATGGAGATCGAGTTATATATAAAAGTGGAAAGGGTATAATTAGGATTGAAGAGAAGAGAGATGTAACGGGAACATATCGAGTGGAAGGGGTATAATTAGGATTGAGGAGAGGGGAGATGTAACGGGACATATTGAACTTCATTTGTTTGATGTGATTGTTTAAATTTGTATAATGTGAGTCACCGAGAGATGGCATTCAAATCGGTTTAAATGATAGCTGTCAATTATCAGTTGATCATCATGACATTACTGCACGTGTATTCAAGCAAAAGTTGAAATAATTAATGGATTTCATTGTTAAACATGAAGTATTTGGAGAAAAACGTTGTTGAATGGCATTAATGAGTTGATATCGAACTTCGATGGTATTTGTTTTCAGCAATATCATTGCGTTGTCAAAGTGTTGCTGGATCTGCTAGTACATACCTAAATATAAGGCACTCTTGAATGTCACAATGCTGCTGCTTTAGGATATTGACATGGCTGAGAGTGAAGATAGCAGAAGAAGGCCCTAAAATCAGGAGAGCCGATCCCATCAGCCACCCTGGACCATAAGTCGAGACAGAACCAGGAAGACAAAGAATACATTGATGAATATAAGGTAAAAAATTTGTTTCTTTAATATTTGGCATCAATTATTTTATGTTATGGATTTTCATTTGAATAATAAAAAACAAAACGTTGTAATTTTATAACATCATTTTGCTTTCACAAACATATTTCGAATCTCAGACTTTCTTTTTTTGTGTAAAAAAATAACATGAGAAATTCTACACTGAGAAAGGACGTCTGCGGCTCGAAAAAAATGTGAAAAGTTTGTCGGAGTTTCGAGTTTAGATTATCGTTGCAAAATAAGGCAGTCTTTTTTTAAATGCTGAACGTCCTACTATAATTCTGCATTTTATTTCGATATACAGATTAAGTGCTTCAGTTGCGATACATTTTGTTAACAAATATTTAAAGTTTAGTGCAGACATTGTTTTTCTGGAAGAATGTGACACAATGAAAATATGTGCTTATATATGAATATATGGAAAATATTTAGATTACCAACGCTTTAGCAGGAGGTCGCAGGAATTTAGGAGTTAGTTTATGGCAACACTTAACCTCGGAAGTTTACACAACATTATGTGGATTAAACGATAAACGTGTATGGTGTGAATCCACAACCAAATAATATAGTTTAAACGCAAGAAGTAAAATTTGGTAACTTTTAAATAACAAAATAATTATTTAACTCAACGAATGCTAAGGCATTAACACTGTGAAATTCCATAGTAACATACTTAGGGAATTGAAAAAATTTGTTTAATCCACTATTTATTAAAAAAATATTTAAAAAACTACATGATTCGGAGGATACCTCCATCTTCAGGTGAAAAAATATATTATAATAAAAACTAAACAAAGGAAGACTAATTTAAAAACGCATTTTAAATTGGATACAATAATTCTAATTTAAAAATTAACCAGGACTATTTGTTATAAGTAGATACTCACAATTATTTTTTAAAAGTACTTACTAAAAAATAATATAAAATAATAATAATTTTTAAATTTGAATATTTGTATCGAATTTTAAATGCGTTTTTTATTAGCCTTCCTTTGTTTAGTTTTAATTATATTTTTACACCTGAAGATGAAGGTATCCTCCTAAACATGTCGTGATTTTAATATTTTTTAATATTATAAATAGTAGATTAAACAAAGTTTTTAATTTTCTAAGTATATTATAAGTACTGACGATTTTTGTATGAATTAAAACACGTGTTTCGACTTCTTCTTTTTCGTGTGTCCTGCCGGGTCCCCCCGACGTTGACGACCATTTGGGAGAAAGCTTCCCTGACCTTAGCGGCGCGAAACCGCTCACCCACAGTTCTGACTCCGGTCCATTTCTTCTACCGACCCCTCTGCGGCCCTCAATCTTCTCCTTCACGACGAGCTGAAGCACGGTGTACTTATTGCCTCTCATCACATGGCCAAAATATGATATTTTACGGAGCTTAACAGTGGCAAACAGTTTTCTATTTGCACAAGCTCTACGTTATACATCAGTGTTTGTTATAATATCAGTCCAAGACATTCTTATCATTCTACGTTGGATCCACATTTCAAACGCTTCAAGGCGGTTTATTCGGTGTTTCGACTGATTATGAAATTTAATAAACAAAATTTTAGTTCATATCGTTCTCGTCAAACCATCGATACATGTCGAGAAAAATAATCTCATGAATGAAAAAAAAAAAACTGTTTCAATTGAAAAAAAAATAATTATGGAATTCCAGTGTTAAAGCATTAAGTTTATCTAAAAAAAATATTGTATTAAATAAAAACTAATTTGTAACTCTATGTCTAAATATTATAATATAATGGTATACATTTTATATACATATACCCTACATATGTAAGTGCGAGGGAGATGCCTATTGGTGGCAATGAGGTTCGCAACCCATCACGCCGCATTTTTCGCGGGGCGAAAATAGAAGGATCGAGTTCCGCATCGGTTAAAGTGTTATAGTCCATTCTTTCTGCCGGCGTGATGGTAAGTAAGTTAGTTGGTTAGTCATAATTTTTTTTTTATGAATTGAATCACTGTTTTTTTCCGCTTTGAGTTTATTTTTCTAGATAGGTTTCAAATGTCTTACAACCTCATCATCGGGAGTACGATACAAATTGTTTAAGTTTAACTTATCTTAAGTTTTTAAAAAAGTGGTATCCTTTTCTTTCTTCTATATTCGACATAATTTTGTGTTGCGGATTCATTGAATAATGTTTCTTTTTTTAAACTTTGTTCACAACACCAACTTTGTGACAACTTTGTAATACCAGGTTAGTGTTGTGTACAACGTTAAAAAAATTAACATTTTCCTTTAAATTTCATTTATATTCACCAACACGTTTTGTTGTGATATGATTTTTTTTTAACATTATGTTTTTACATTTTTGAAAAAAAAATATCCCTTTCATTTAATTCAATATGTAAGTGATAATTTCGTACCATTGTATTAAAATTTATACACTGAAGAAGGATGAGAACCATCTATATTAATATTATGAAGAACTTGGAATATTCAAAAGTAATAAACTAGATTCTGTTTTATAGAAGTTTTATTACATTTTATGAAAATGTTTCGCCTTGCTTTAAATGTAGAAAATGTAGCCACATAAAATAAAACAAAACTTCTAAATAACAGATGCTATTTTTTGTAATAATTATTTAATATGGATTTAAACATCATTGCTTAAGAAACAATACATATTTAATTATTTATATTTAACAATAATGTAAAACTTCATATTAAATAATCATTGGAAATGTCTGATTTCTAAAAGTTTTATTATAATTTATAGGAATTCCATATTTTACTTGTAGAGGCATTATCAAAAGTTATCTGTTAATGTCTTAGCAAGGCGAAACATGAAATTCTCGTAAAGTGTGATGTCTTCTTCTTCCTCAGCCTATTCCCGTCCACTTTTGGACGAAAGCCTCCTCCATTCGTTTCCTGTCTTATGCAGACCGTATCCAGGTTATTCCGACGTGTCTATTCAGATCATCCCTTCACCGTTGTTGCGGTCGCCCTGCACTTCTCTTTGCCGTCCACGGTCTCCAAGTCAGTAGTCTTCTTGTCCATTTTTCATCTGAGCTTCTGGCTACGTAACCTGCCCATTGCCATTTAAGAGTCCGGTGGATGATGTCAGTGATCTTAGTTTTTTCTCTCACCGTATCATGTCTGATTCTGTCTCTTAGGCTTATTCCTAACATGGCTCTTTCCATGGCTTTTTGGGTCACTCGTAGTTTTTTGGCACTTTGTTTGGACAAAGTAACAGTTTCAAGACCATAAGAACCAACTGGCAGAACGCAGGCTTCATAGACTTTTCGTTTCAGGTTGATCTGTATTTTCCGGTTTTTAAGGATGTAACCTATATTTCCGAAAGCTGCCCAGCTTAGTCCAATTCTTCTTTTTAGCTCAGCAGTTTAGTTACCTTGGGCCAATCGAATATTGTGTCCCAGGTATGTACATTCTTTGACATTCTCAATTCTGTTGCCATCCACGTTAATTTTAAGCCTTTCCGTGCCCATCACCTTGGTCTTTGTCAGGTTCATATTCAAACCTATAGATTTGGATACATCGTTTAGTTCTTTAAGCATAGAGGTTATCGAACAAAAGTTATCTGTCTTGATAATGTCTTAGCAAAGAGAAACATGTCATTCTCGTAAAGTGTGATGTAACTTAAAGAAACCAGACGTTTTTATTTGTATTATCTTTCTTTTGATAATTCACAAACATGCCGAAACTTGTAATTCCCATATAATTTAAAATAACTTGTTTATAATAAAATAAAATTATATCTGAATTACGGAACATTTCCTCGTGAATTTGGAGTTTATCTCACAGCTGGGTGTAAATGTCAAGTAGGTACGTAAGCTGTAAAGGTCAGATGCCTCATGCAATGAAATGCAGAGAAAATGGGGTCGGGCTTGGAGGACGGAGAGGGATTCCTGGAATAGAGATCTAGGTGTGCATTTCGTACTAAATAGAGATGATTTTTATTCAGTCGAGAGAGCAGGAAACTGCTCATATCTTGACCGCTGAAAATTAGGTTATCGTGTCAGGATCACGTGACGGTTTCCGCTGAATGTGTTTTGTGAAATTTTATACCAAAAAAAATTATGTTACACTTTTACGTATGAGGTGATCCGTTTATAATTTTGTTTTATGCATAGGGTGTTTTAATTGCGTAGATTTTCACGGTTGTCAGCAATATGTTTTGTGTGATTTTGGGTAAAACCGTGTGATTTTTCCTCCTCGACCGACGTTTATTTTATTAAATATCTTCTCATTACCACCACCACATTACCCTGAAAATGGAGACTGCAACGATCTCCGAAACGTCGGTCGAGAAGGAGAAATCACACGGTGTTACCCAAAATCACACAAAACATAAAGGGTGTTTTTTTTAGAGGTTTGGTTTTTAAACTAGCAAAATTGTTTTTACAAACTGTTAATTTGACAATCGACAATTGATTTGCAATTGATATTATACATTTTGCCATTTTACCATAAATAAACTGACGTCAGAACAGCGCTTGCAAATAGTGCAAAATTATTTTGAAAATCATCGTGCAAACTTATCATGCACTACGTCCATTTTATGGTCGACATAATCGTCCATCCGAGCAAGTTATTCGGAAGACCATTCAGCGTTTTCGCACTACGTACATTCTAGTGGATAATACGCATCCACAAAGATGACAATTGTCGAAAATTAGACTTCAAGATTGCGCTTTATTTGTGCTAGCCGTGGCCCTCATATGCTGGAAATCATATTTAAACAATAATGGCATTAAATTATCTATTAAATAAAGTTAATATCATAGACATTTATATTATTTTAATGTATTTTTTTCACTTTGAATATGTTTTGTATACCTCTAAAAAAACATCCTTTATTTGTTTGGAGAAATTTAGTTTGTTTAATAGCCTGTTTTGATAGAAATAAAGGTGCCAAAAGGATTGCGAAATTTTTCCCTGGTAGTTTAATCTATATACGGACAAGTGTATGAAAGAGCTAAAAGGATTGGACCCAGGTGCAAAAATGAGTGGAGTGTCAGTAAGTTGTCTGTTGTACTCGTATGTGAACGACGCTGTGTACCTGCAGACAACGAGCACGAGACAACGTCTTTGTCTCTAATATGAGATATATATTTAATGATTAATGTGAATAAGTCAAAGGTAATGATTTTCAAAAAAAGTGCATGAATTTGATTAACTATACACTAACCGTGCGTACATGATACGATATCTGAATGCAGAGGAAGCGAAAAGAGTATACAAGGATAAAACAAAAGTTATGAATGTTATCAAATACTGTTACGCAAAACTCTAGGTAAATCTCTGTAAAATCGATATAATAAATAAACTGTGATATTGTAGTGTCTAAAAAACTAAATATGTCTGTACATGTTCCATATTTTAGTTTATTTGAATTCGTACTATAAATAATTTAGAAACATATGTAAACTAAAGTGACACTGGCACGGCGACCGAGGGCGAGTGAACTCGCTTAAGGCACCTAATCGGTTAAACGTCAAGAAAATATACGTTATCATGAAGTTAAACAACATTTTGATTTAAAAGCTCACATTAATGCTCAGACAATTGTTAATAGCTTCGGGGAATGTTTTACAATCCCGCCGCAGGTGTAATCCAAGATAACAATTATTGAATCAAGGTGAAGAACAAACTTTCGCAGGATTGGCCACATCGAACACAACACCGAAACTCAAATCAAATTATCTTTCCCCGCGAAGGCATTCTGTTTGCCAAAACAATAAATCTAATTACTCCAAGTACGATTGCGTCGATCCCGTTAATTCCGCCCTGCAGAAGTTTCTCCTTTGGGAAAGCTGCATAATCAAATAACGCGCTTTTCCTCTTGTATTTGTACCGCCATTTTAATTCGATCCGGAATGCGAGGACAAAGGCAAATCAATCGGCAAAGACGGTCAAAGAAGACTTTTTGTTTGATGTATTAATTAATACCAATTTCGCAACTTTAAACGGCGTTGTTTTACGGCAAAATTTCAATGAAAATAAGGAAATGTTTGTATCTGGTGTATTATTCAAAAAATGTTTTTTACAAACGGATCGATCGTATAAATATTTATTTAATTGTTTCTTTTCTTTCAAGAGCTATGACTGCCACACAATCCCGGGTTCAATTCTCGTTAATTTTATAATTTGAAATTTCATGTCAAAAGTCTATAAATGAAAATTACCAAAAAAAAAAACAATATTTTTTATGTATATTTAATATACGCAGTTAAATCCACAAATGTGTCTTCAACCGGTTTTGGCAGCTCGTTGAACATGGCAGAAGATGGCAGCGAGCCTTACTAAATATGCATTTAAACATGCATTTATGCAAATATGCACTTAACGGTGAGAGAAAAAACAAAAGGCACTGACATCATCCACCGGGAGGCGACTCTAAAATGGCAATGGGCGGATCACGTAGCCAGAAGCTCAGATGAAAAATGGACAAGAAGACTGCTGATTTGGAGACCGTGGATGGCGAAGAGAAGTGCAGGACGACCGCAACTACGGTGAAGGATGATCTAAACAGACACGTCGGAATAACCTGGATGCAGTCTGCACAGGATAGAATGACATGGAAGCAAATGGAAGAGGCCTTTGTCCAGGAGTGGACGGGAATAGGCCGAGGAAGAAGAAAAAGAAGAAGATGCATTTAAAAAAAGATTTTTATAAAAATATATTTTCATTACTCAATTCTCGTGATTGTTTTACTATCTTTAGTCTGGTGTAGAATTTACGTGACAATAAAATGCCGATAGATTAACTACATATCACATGGTATGCAGTTATTGAGTTCAAACAACCTGTTCTATACAAAAATAATATGAGGTAGATGATTGCATCCTAATTCATATTTAAAAAAGGAATAATTAGATGGTTGTGACATAGCAACAAATGGATGAAATTTAAATGTTTAAAAATTATATTAACCAGTGTGAATGGAAAAATAAACCGAGGACAGGCGAGGAAAACATGACACGATGAAATCAATCAATTACTAAAAGGTGGCCACATTCGAAGTCGGAGAAATAGACGAACGTGCGTAACACGATTTATAAATATCGAGGAATCTCGAGAGGTATGTCAGGAAAGAGCAGTGTGGCGATTCATCCTCTATACTTACCGCTCCCGGCAAACGGCGTAATGATTAATTGGATGGTAATGAAAACTTTGGTATTCTAGTGTTGTTTGTGAATGAAATGTTAGTTGAACATGAATGACACTTTGAGGGTTAAAAAAAATTGTGACAAAAATGTCATTTTCCCGCGATATACCGAATATGCGACATGACTATAGAAAAGGTAATTATTGATTTAAAAAATAAAACTTATATAACTGTCCGAAGTGAAGGTTATGAAGTCACAAAAGAGTTTCAAAAGAGACCATCTCCAATCAGACTTCATCCAGGATAGACAATCGAGAAGACAAGATGAGCCGACCACAAGTGGGACAAGGCTAGGAAGTAGAAGAAGTGTAGTTCAAGGATGAACTAAGTGAAAGATTAGCACTGAGCACTTTAAAAGTGGCAGCTCTATTTGAAGCACTATGTAGAATACCAAAGCCGCCTAACGACAGAGCAAGATGATAAAATTGTAGTTCTATCCCTGTGATCGAATGCGCCCGACGCAAGTTAAAAAATGTTTCCTATGTTCAAAAAATTGCTATGGTCAAGGATGGACTAAAAAAAGTCGGAGGTTAGCAAATAGCACGTCAAAAGGGGCCACTCTACTCGAAACATCATGTAGAATACCAAAGCCGCCTAACGGAAAAGCGAGGTGACAAAATTGCAGCTCTATCCTTGTGATCGAATGCGCCCGACGCAAGGTTAAAAAATATATCCGATGTTCGGATGTTTGGTATGGTCAAGGATGGACTAAAAAAAAAAGGCGGAGGTTAGCAAATAGCGCGTCAAAAGGGGCAACTCTACTCGAAAAACCATGTAGAATACCAAAGCCGCCTAACGGCAAAGCGAGGTGACAATCGTAGCTTTATCCCTGTGATCGAATGCGCCCGACGGAAGGTTAAAAAATATATCCGATATTCGGAAGTATGGTATGGTCAAGGATGGACTAACAATAAGTTGGAGGCTAGGGGCAACTTTACTCGAAGCACGATGTAGAATACCAAAGCCGCTTAACTGCAAGGCGAGGTGACAAAATTGTAGCTCTATCCTTGTGATCGAATGCGCCCGACGCAAGGTTAAAAAACGTCTCCTTTGTTCAGAAGATTGGTATTCATCGATATACTCCGGCAGTTAGAAGTCCTAGAGGAAATATTACAAAGTATCCATTTCTTTGTAAGGAACTAATTTGTAGATGCAGCAAACGGGGTCAGTTCGTTTAATAAACACTTTATATTCAGACTCTTACTCGAACAAACGTACATCGGTATAGATAGCTTATCACACCATCAACTTACTTGAATTAGTAGCTAGTGATGAGAATGGTAATGTTTAGATTCATTTGATTAAATCGATCTTTAACTCAATTTTTAAATCATCATAGAGATTATAATTATGTATTTTTTAACTCTTTAAACAAACTAGTTTTAAAACAAACTAGTTTTAAAACAACGTCTGCGAATAAAAAAATTCCTAATGATAGCTCAAGATATTCTATCGGAGGGCTCAACAACCATCTATAAGAATCATCTATGAGTGTAGGTTGACTTTTTGTGCACACATTGAGAGAATTCGTGACATTGTACTGAAGATGTTGGGCTTCATAATTCGGACCGAAAGAGTTTTCAGAGATCCCAATGTGCTCAGAGTCCTATACAACGCGTTGTTTTGGAGCAGTCTCGAAAGTGGTTCTGTGATATGGAGTCCTCACGAGGTGAGATATTCCGTTATGCTCGAGAGGGTTCAGGAAAAAATTCTGAGGTATCTCTACATGAAGGGGTATGGTAGTTATCCGTGGCTCTATCCCACGGCATTACTTTTAGGAATGCTCGGAACCAATTCTTTACAGCTTCGAAGAGATGAGCATCTCATTACCCATTTCTTTAAATTAATCAAGTGATATTTCGAGAACTCGGCTGTGCTAGAGGCTGTTGCTCTTTTTGTCCCTGATAGATTTCTCAGACAGCGACAGCACAGATTGTTTTACCTACCGGACGACAGAACCAATCTGCCTCTGGTGACACCGGTGAGAAGAGCAGCTAGTCTGCTGAACGCGGTCTCCTCGGAGATCGACGTCTTTCATATTACTGAAGGTACGTTCAGGGGACAAATACTCTTTAGAAAGTATCTTGTCTTCCTAATGTCGAACCATTTCTAATGCGTTCCTGGTATTATGATGTATTTTTATAATATTTTATCTATACTCAAAAGATGCTTTAAACATTTTGCTGTTTGTAATGTCTTTTGAGTCGATAAACTGATTTAATTTGATTTGATTTAATAACAGGTCATCTCACCTAAAGATTAAGATACTAACTAACTAACTAATCATCACGCCATTTCTCCGGAAGGGTAGGCAGAGAGGATAGATCACCACAATGCTCAGTCCTGGCATACCTCTCGGGATTCCTCTACATTCATACATCGTACCATGCACTCACGTCGATTATTCTGACTTCGAATGTGACCGCCTATTAGTAATTGATTAATTTGGTCGTGCCATGTTTTCCTCGGACGTCCTCGGCTTCTTTTTCCACTCACGCTGCTTGTGTACAACTTTTTAACCATTCTACTCTCATCTATTCGTTCCATTTGTCCAAATCATCTCAGGGAAACTTTTTTAATTTTATTCATGATGCAGTCATCTGCCTTACATTTCTTTCTTATTTCATCGTTCGGTATTCTATCATACAACGTTTTACCACACCATTCTTCGTCGTGGTCTCATTTCTACGGCGTTTATCTTGCTTTCATTATTCTTTTCCTAGCTCCAAGCTTCACTTCCATACATACAAGATTAAGAAGAAGAATATTAATACTTAAATTTCATACGGATACCCATTATTAAAAAAAGACCTGTTTTAGATTTGAAGAGGTTTGTATTAAAGGTAAAGATACATTTTACAATAATCGTAAAAATAAATCGATGCAACTTTTTGATACTTCGCTTCACTATCAGCTGAAATATCCTCTTTGTTTCAGCGCGTATGTGAGAACATCATGTTCGTTATGGCATGCACTGTCCATTACATTTTGTGGAGTGCTCAAAGATAGGATTTCCACCTAAACCATTAGTACGCCATTCCATAAATCCATGTCAAGCTGTGTTAATTTACCAGAGCTGATTTTGAATAATGAAATGTAACCATGCAGAGAATATTCAACACAACTATGGCTACGACATCAATAGTTACAGTGATTTGATATGCATTTGTTAAATTGGGCGGATTATATTACAGATACACAGTGGATAACCGAGACCTTGCGTATTTGCTCATTACGAGATTATATGTGACATTACGCTTAAGAAATCTTCTTCTTCTTTAACAAAGGGAGGGCACGATATAAAATATTGAATTCGGAATGGGATTTTACAGGATTTACAGGAACCTGTGCTATTTGTTATACTCGTAAGTAGGAAGTAACAATTATTTTTTAACTGCAAGAAATAATAAATACTATTAAATAATAATAATACATGATGATAATATAAAAAAAAACACATATAAAAAAAATTGAAAAAACATACATTTGAAAAGACGTAACTTAAAAGGAATTAATAAATGATTAATTTGCATTTGATTGGGAATTTGGGAATGTACGTTTTTATAAATAATTAATTTTTTTTATATAATCATCATGTATTATTATTATTTATTAGTTCTTACTGTTAAAAAATAATTGTTAGAACCTAATTATAACATAAAGCACAGGTTAATTTTTAAATTTGAATTATTGTATCGAATTTAAAATGCATTTTTTATAAGTCTTTCTTTGTTTAGTTTTTATTATTTATATTTTTACACCTGAAGAGGTATCCTCCAAAACATGTCGTGTTTTTTAATATTTTTTTATTGAATACTGGATTAAATACTTCCCATCAACATGTTGATGGGAAGTATTTAAACTATCTACGCTTTGCCAACGACATCGTACTCGTGAGCTACACTTCGGAGAAACTAGCTGAAATGCTGAAAGAACTAAACGATGTATCCAAATATGTAGGTTAGAATATGAAAATTGCAAAGACCAAGGTGATGAGCACAGAAAGGCTTGAAATCAAAGTGGACGGCAACAGAATTGAGAACGTCCAAGAATATATATACCTGGGACACAATATTCGATTGGGCCGAGACAACCAAACCGCAGAGCTAAAAAGAAGAATTAGACTAAGCTGGGCAGCTTTCCGAAACCTGAAATACATCCTTAAAAACCGGAAAATACCGATAAACCTGAAATGAAAAGTCTACGAAGCCTGCATTCTGCCAGTTGGTACTAATGGTCTTGAAACTGTTACATTGTCCAAAAAAAGTGCCGAGAAACTACGAGTGACCCAAAGAGCCGTGGAAAGAGCCATGTTAGGAATAAGCCTAAGAGACAGAAACAATACGGTGAGAGAAAAAAAACAAAGTCACTGACATCATCCACTGGGTGGCGACTCTAAAATGGCAATGGGCGGGTCACGTAGCCAGAAGCTCAGATGAAAAATGGACAAGAAGACTGCTGACTTGGAGACCGTGGACGGCGAAAAGAAGTGTAGGGCGACCGCAACAACGGTAGAAGGATGATCTAAACAGACACGTCGGAATAACCTGGATGCAGTCTGAATAGGACAGAATGACATGGAAGCAAATGGAGGAGGTCTTTGTTCAGGAGTAGACGGGAATAGGCTGAGGAAGAAGAAGAAAAAGAAGAAGTGAATTAAGCAAAGATTTTCAATTTCCTAAGTATAATATAATCTTTTTTTTTTTTTTATATTTCGAGATACTTTATGTTATATTTCGAATGTTTTTGTTGCCTAAGCGGTACAAAATAAATACATTTTTAATTCCATCACATTATGAAATTTTCTGCAATCGAGTTGAATATATTCATTTGAAATAAAACAAGAGAAAAAAGGATTACCAGTGTAACGCGGCATACATAAAATTCCCAGCTTTCTGGGGAAATCCCGAAAACTTCCCACCCCGAGCGGACAAAGAAAGATAATGAATAATTTTTATTCCTCACACGATTCTACAAGTCCCTCGTTTGAACTGCGTAAAAGGACTCCCTGGAATAAACCCCATTTTTGGAGTAATAACAATTTTTAAAAGAGTTACTCTGATTAAGAGAATATATTTTTCAAAGAGAGCATACAGCATGGAAAATAAAAGAATTGTTAGACATTAAAATAAAACAAATTATCTATGAACAGATATTAAATATAAAATCTTTGGATTCAGAACAAGTAAATAAAACTAAAATTATGTTGAATAGGCGTTGAAATTAATAATAGAAATTTCAGAAATTAAAAAAGCAATTAAAAAAAATTATATTATCAATAATCAAATAAATTTAACGTCAAGTCCAATCTTTGATTTATTTCCTTTGTTGTGAGTAATTTTTTGAACCCCAATAAGAACTTTAAATTATTATTTTAAATTTAAAATCGAATCACGATATTTTTTAAAGCATAAACTTTCCAAAATAAATTGTTATAACACCAATCAGATCATGTAAACAATTTTATAATATTTTAAATATGTATCTTTATAATATGTATCACTGAAGAAGGACTAGTTGTCCGAAACATGTCTATGTAATTTTATTTTTTTAATCTAAGTGTTGTATATACAAAGTATTCGTATATAAAAAAGAAAAATAGAAATAATGAATCTACAACACAAAGTATGGCAAACATAGAAGAAAATTATGTTGTCTCGTTCGAAGGGGATTTAATATTGTTATATAATATTAATATATTTTTTAACGTTTTTGTCACATAAACAAAATATCTTTATAACTATTAGTTTCTGGTTTCATATCAATAATCAATTGAGGCAGCGTAACATCCTCTAAGTTGATTACTTTAAACAAAAATGTCTAAATTAACTAACTAACTAACCATCACGCCGTCTTCTTGAATGAGTAGGCAGAAAGAATGGACCGCCACACTGTTTTTTCCTGACATATATTTTAATATATTTTTTTTGTTTACAACAGGTTTTCATGACCCTATTACTGTATACAATTTACATAAATTTTACACGCATTTTACATACATTTTAAAATACATGTTAAAATAAAACAATTTAATTAACAGTTGTGGTATGTACCTATATGTTCCTTAAAGGACGTATAGGTCATTTGGAAAATGTCCACATCGACTGACACCTCATTCAAGATCACCATACCCCGAGTCATTGTATGCTGCGCCAAGACATTTGTCCTGCTATGCGGTATGCACAACAGATCGTGTCTTCTAGCGCGAGCATACCTGTCCGGTGCATTGAGGCCATAACACTCTAAGAGGTATGGGCTATCAATGAGGTTACGGAGTATTTTAAATCCTAAGATCATCAATGTACCCTTTCTTCTTGATTCGAGACTGCGGTACTCTGTGTTAATCAATAAATCATTGTGGTGCATAAACCTCGGATATACCCCATTCATCCGCATGTAGAGGTATCTCAGAAATTTTTTCTGGATTTGTTCTAATACCTTCACATACTTCTGCTGGTATGGAGACCATACACCGTTAAACATTGATGTCATCGCTTCGGGATTTCGGAACTGTTTGCAAGTTCTTAAGACAAAACCCAGAAGTTATTAGCCAGTCGATGCCAACATTAACACGTGATCAGAAAAAGTCAGCCTGGGATCAAATACGACACCGAGATCCTTTATTGTGGAAACTCGTTCCAGAGCCTGATTGTTAATAGTATAAACGAAATCAATATTTCTGTCACTTCCTCAACATTCATACATCGTGTCATGCACGCGCGTCAATTGCCCGTTCTCTAAGTATGGTATAAACCACTTTATTTCAGTTAGTGGATACAAGCTTGTGTATAACTTTGAGGAAGCTCGCTACAGAGTGAAATCGGTTGGCGCTACTTACTCAAATAAAGTGATTTATACTAAGTGAAAAAGTGTTTAATTTTATTTTCAAATATGTCAAAGTACCAAGTAATGGCTTCGTATCAAATCTTATAATGTAATTTATTAATATTGAATATATCAAAAATATGACAAATTACCATTTTAAATTACTATCATTAGTATAGGGAATAATTGAATCGGTTTTTCATTTTCTTTATTCAAAGGTGATTAACCACCAGAATGTGTTATTGTTATACCTCTTATTTAAGAAGAAATATTATAAATGCAGCAACAACAACAACAAACAACAAACCATCACACCGTTTCCCCGCAGGGGTAGGCAGAGAGAATGGACCGCCACACTACTCTATCCCGGCACACCTCTCTAGCTTCCTCCACATTCAAACATCGAGTCATACACGCACGTTGATTCTTCCGACTTTTTACATGACCAACCTTTAAATTTTGATTAATTTGGTCATGCCTTGTTTTTCGGTCTGCCTTGACTCCGTACTCCATTTACATCGTTAACGTATACTTTTTTAACCATTCTTTCTTCACCCATGCGCTCCATGAACCAACGCAGCGAACCTTTCATAATTGTGTTCATAATACCTTCTTTCGCTCTACATTCCTTCCTAATATCAGCATTTGAGATTCTGTCGTACATCGTTCAACCACACATACGTCTTAGGGACCACATCTCTACCGTATTTATTCCGCTCTCATCTTTCTGATGCCAGTTCCATGCTTCGCTTCCATACATAAGGGTTGGGACCAGAACTCCATTGTGAACGGCCATTTTCGCTTTCATTGATAAATTCAACGAAAGCGAAAATGGTCGTTCACAATGGAGTTCTGGTCCCAACCCTTAATGCAGCATTTTTTGATAATTTGCTTCTCTTTCAATTAGATTGTATGCGGAAGAATGAATATCTTACCATCTTTTGGGTAATCTTTCAGGTGGACGCTCGCCTACAGTTATTCCATTTGTAGCAGTGTATACAATTCTGTGAGTATCCATACGGTTTATATCGCCCATTTTTATGTCTTTGGCTTCTCTACATATCTTTTAATTTTGTTTTTCACATATGGGTAATGAAGCCCCACTCGAGCATTTGAAAAAGGGTAACCGAAAACAATGTGGTGTAATGCACTCACCCACATGCTCGTCAGCCGCCCTTGGCGCCCTGCGCTCTCCGCCCCCTGCCCTTGCATTCCTAATGATGTTGCTGAACAAACGAGTCGCAGTCAACCCGCCTGCTGACAGTTGGAAACTCTTTCTCGCACCAAAGAACACATACAAAAACTCTTAAACTTTTACGACAAACACACGGAGAACTGATGAATAATAAACATTGATGAAATGCCACAAAATGAATGTATTTAATTTATTTACCTGTTAGTTGCTTGTAATTATAATGGATGAAAACATTTTGTGTTTTTAACAGGGATATAAGACTCCATATCGAATAGTTTATACTAATGAAGTTGTCTGTTTTATATAAGTTTTACTATAATTTATATGAATGGCCTGTTTCGCCTTTCTAAGGCATTATCAAATATACACAGACAAAAGACGACCTTTGATGATGTCTTTCATTCCCTTTAGTAATAAATGTTTTCTAGATAACAGGCGTTTTTATTCGTATTAATAAATGACATGTCAAAAATGCCTGTAAAATTAAAGTCAGAAACATGTTTGTGAAAAGTGAAAAAATGTGTAGAGAAAACAATATTTTATAAATGTTCAAAGAAAGTGATGTCGATTATAGAGAAGGATATTTTATATAATTATGTACAATATATTAAATAATTTTGATATACATTTTGAAGCAACATTCTCTTCTAACTGGTATTAATATATTTTTTGTAGAGTTATTTATGATATATCAGAACAGTTATCGAGCCAAATCGATGTAAGATGCTCTACCTTTATCATTTAACATTGATTCTCTTGACACATGAAAGGGTAATTTATCGTTAATTTAATGTCAAGAAACTACGAGTGACCCAAAGAGCCATGGAAAGAGCCATGTTAGGAATAAGCCTAAGAGACAGAGTCAGAAACGATTTGGTGAGAGAAAAAACAAAGGTCACTGACAGCATTCACCGGGTGGCGACTCTAAAATGGCAATGGGTAGATCACGTAGCCAGAAACTCAGATGAAAAATAGACAAGAAGACTGCTGAATTGGAGACCTTGGACGGTAAAGAGAAATGCAGGACGACCTGTGAAAGGATAATCTGAATAGACACGTAGAAATAACCTGGATGCAGTCTGTACAAGACATAGTGGCATGGAAGCGAATGGAGAAGGCCTTTGTCCAGGAGTGGACGCGAATAGTCTGAGGAAGAAGAAGAATAATAATGTCACGTGAAATGAAATACTGCCACCCCCGGCAATCGAACCCGGGATCTTCATTGTGGCAGTAATTGCTCTTGCCACTGTGACCCACGAAGTTCTATTAAGTTATAGTCGGAACTCGAATTGCGAAAGAGTCAACACTTTCGTAAATCAGTTCAGGAGGACATTGGTGACTTTTTTTTGTTTATTTTAGGTCTTTTGTGAAAAATCGGTCGCTGCTGATTTCTACTGGCCGTTGCTGGCGACCTCAATTTTTTTAACTTAACAGCGACTTCTGGCCAGTAGAATTCGCGAAAATTTGGTCCTTCGATCTTTCGGAAGGAGCAAAAAAACCGTCGCTGCTGATTTCTACTAGCCGGAAGTCACCGATGAGCTAAAAAAAACGTCTCCTGAACTGATTGACGCTCACGTCGAGACCGAATTTTAGGTTTTGGTGTGCCGCGGAATCCTAGGAAGAACTTATGTGTGCCGTAGGCGAGAAAACTTTGCGGAACACTGATATAAAAGATTATAATATACGGATAATTATGTATAATTTCTTCAATATTATTTTAAAGTTCTTGCTGGTTAAGTGCCTAAATACAGGTAATTTAAAAAACGGTGGATACGTGTAACATAAATTAAATAAACACAAAAGTCCGGATCGTCCATGTCAACATGTGCAACATCGAAAAAAACATTATGTGTTTTTACATTATGTGCTTAATTAAAAAACGGTGGATTCGTTGAACATAAATTAAATAGATAATATGTGCACCATCTAAAATGAACATTTTGTGTTAAATTATTATTATTTTGTTATTTTATTTTATATCATTGTATTTTATTTTATTCGTTTTAGATTTATTTTGTGGGTGTTGGACGATCGAAGTGTGCGCGGGAGATGCCTATTGGTGGCGATGAGGTTCGCAACCCATCATACCGCGTCTCCCGCGGAGCGAAAAGAGAAGGATGGAGTGCCGCATCAGTAAAAGTGTGACAGTCCATTCTTTCTGCCTACCCTTTCGGGAAGACAGCGTGATGGTTAGTTAGTTAGTTAGTTAGTTTAATATACGGATTAAATGATATATTTTTTACAAAAACGTATTTTTTTTTATCAGTACATCAGGTTTTTTGCTTCTTTCAGAACACTCAAACTTTCGGGGAGATAGTTTGTAACAAAGAATTGTCAGAAACACGACGAATGTGACCGAATGTGACACCTCTTGCTGAACGTGAAATTTAATTATTTTCCCTTTCCGCTGGAGGCGAGATTAACAAAAGTTCCTCGCGGGAGAATTCACATTAAAAAGAAGCGTGCCCCGAATTATGAGAGTAAACTTATGTTACTATCTAAGACACGATAAAATGTTGGCCTAGACTGTAGTTATCTTATCTTCTTCTTCTTCTTACTGGCGCTATCTCAACTCATTGTCTGAGTCGGCTCTTCACGATCTCAGGTATTACTTCTTACGTTTCTAAGTATCGCTTTCACTCAAGTCATTTCTCTGCAAGACACTATTGCAGTACAAGAAGCTATTGCCTCTGCAAGACGCTATATTGACTATGGATATCTTATGTTGATTTGAATGTCGTCAAGAAATAGCACAAACATATTTTGAATACAGTCGAGCGAGAGAGGAACACTTCGATTCTCTCCTAAAGTAATTAGAAAAATTCGAAATGCACATGATACGCATGCCCGAGAAAGTTCCTGGATAATTTTAAATTTTGTTCTGATTATTTTTGTATAACAGTAGTGTCGAAAACAAAAGAATAACGATTTGGTGTTGTTAATTGTGAAATTTTTAACGTGTATGAAAAAAAAAATACATTACAAGTTAAAACTTATTGCTGATTACGATTGTAAAGCGCACCAAGTTTTTGTAGAATAGAAAATCTAGAAAATCGCAATGATATAAATTGTATTAATTTTTAAATATGAATTATTGTATCGAATTTGAAACGCGTTTTTATAATTAGTCTTTCTCTAGTTAATTTTTTTTTAAATTTTACGCCTGAAGATGGCTCCCTCCGAAACATTTCGTGTTTTTAAAATATTTTTTTAATCATTAATGGATCAAACAAAGTTATTTACAATTTCCTAAGCATACTTAATAATACAATCCGTTGTTTTGCCTGAAACACTTTGATATATCAACATTATTAACTGTTTAAATAAAATTAAGTTATTAATATTACAATGTGGCTCGGTGATATGGAGTCCCCACGAGGCGAGATACTCGCTCATGTTAGAGAGGGTTCAGAAAAGATTTCTGAGATATCTCTACATGAGGGAGTTTGGTAGCTATCCGTGGCTTTATCCCACTGCATTCCTCTTGGGCATGCTGGGGACCAATAGTTTACAGATAAGAAGGGATGGGTGCACACTTACCAATTTCTTCAGACTTATCAGGGGATTCCTTGAGAATTCCGTCATCTTGGAGGCTATCCATCTTTATGTTCCGTTTAAAGTACGTTTAGAAGGCAAATACTCTTGATTTTGGAGAGTATCTTGTATTCCTAATGTCGAACCTTCTCTCATGCGTTCCTGGTATTATATATTTGTTATATTCTACCTGTTCTCAATAGATGTCTTAAACTTTAAAAATTGTTTGTAATATCTTTTGAGAAAATAAACTGATTTGATTTTGATTTTGATTTGAATGGATTATGTTTTGTCACGACAGCTGTTTCGCTAACCGATATTAGCATCGTCGGGTCTTACAATCAACAGGAGTTGATATTTGATATTTATTACAGAGTTTCATTGAAACGGTTAAGCTTTATTATCGTAAGAACGAAAGTGTTTAATAACTTAAGAAAAGTAATAACAAAGACAAATATAACAAAGTGGAGTTAATAATTTATATAACGGGGTCATTCAATTCAGTAAATGTGCGAACTTGGAACAAATTCGGTGTCTTGTGGCTGATATGGAGACAGGAAGAAAAACGACTTGATTCCGATATAAATAATACACGCGCATTAATCTTGTGTCTTAGACACAATTCCGATATTAGGGAATATACCCAACCATAAGGTTTGTCTCTCCTAAGCCTATTTCATAACATCCTCTGAGAGCATTGTTTTCAAGTAAACACACTACATGAAATGAGAAAATATTTCTTGTAGAAATAAATACGCATAGTAAAATAAAAAAAAAAAAAAAAACATGAAACTTTTGAACTAACAATGATATAAATTATATTATACACTTGAAAACAAAAAACATGTTTATAATAATACATTTGATAACGCCTTAACAAGGTTAATATGTCATTCACATAAAATTTAATTAAACTTATAGAAAACAGAAATTTACATTCTTATTAATTAATAAAAAAAAGAAGTTTGAATGTTGAGTAGAAATGAGATCTCTAAGACGAATGTGATGATACTATGTGTATGATAGAGTGTCAAATGAAAATATAAGAAGTGAATGCGGTGCGAAAAATGGTCTCATGAACAAAATAACAAAAGGATCATTAAGATGTTTTAGACATATGAAAAGAATGAATGAAGAAAGAATGGTAAAAAAAAATATATATTAATGATGTAAATGGAACCAAAAATAAAGGAAGACCGAGGAAAACGTGGCACGATCAAATAAATCAAATGTTGAATATCGGCCATGTGAGGAGTCAGAGAAATCGACGCGCGTGCATGACACGATGTATGAATGTAGAGGAAGCGAGAGAAACATGTCAGAAAAGTGTGGCAGTCCATTCTTTCTGCCTACCCCTTCGGGGAGACGGTTAGATTGTTAGTTAGTTTAATTATTAAATATGGAGTTTTACATCAATATTCAAGAAACGATAAATAATAAATAAGTCTCTTCTGTATTCGCCATAAAATCTTTATAACATCTGTCAGATCATGTGAACAATTTTATATTATTTTAAATATGTATATTTATAATATGTATCACTGAAGAAGGACTGGTTGTCTGAAACATGTCTATGTAATTTTATTTTTTTAATGTAAGTGTTGTATAAACAAAGTGTTTAAAAAAATAAAAAGGTAAATAATTAATAAGTTGTTTACATTTCGAGAGTAAAATTATTGTAAAAAATATAAATAGTACTTTAGTTAATGCAAAAATTATTATAAAATATACATCTTTTTCTAAAATAGTTAATTGATTTTGCCGAAACACTATGATACTTCAATATTATAAACTGGTCAATTATAAGAAGCTGTTTTTTTGGCATTACAATTTTTTTTTTATCTAACATTAAATAAAACCATACCATAATTACAGCGAACATATTTTTAGTATAACTAGAAAACACAAGAATACGAAAAACAAGAGATAGATGCTTTCTGAGAGTAGCCTCAGTTTCGTGAATTGTCCACATCTGAAGAGATGCGGTTAAGAAGGATTATTGTCCTGCTCACGGGCATTACCATTGGTAGTTCAATTCTGCACTGGTCAGGTCAAATAATACATGTTTCTGTTGTGGAGAATAATTGTCGGGAAAAAAAAGTCAAATCATTGTAAATATTCGAATTTTGAATCCAAGAATGAATTGAAAAAAAAGAACCCCAAATTGATACAATATACTCTTGTACAAAAAAAACTTATATTTGTGTCATTAATAATACAAAATATTTTTTAATGAGTATGAGTTATTTTGGTAATATTATATTTATGTGATTGAAAAACTGAGGAAGCGAGAGAAGGATGTCTGGGAAGAACTGCGTGGTGGTTCATTCTTTCTGCCTACCTGTTTCTTGAATACGTCGTGATGGTTAGTCAGTTTGGTAGAGTTTTATTTTTCTTGACATTTAAGGTAAATGTATTATCATTAATATTATTATTATTATTATTTTGATGACTTGTATTTTAAATGCGCCGTTTTGTAAAATCAATTAGGTACAGGTACTCCAAGGGCGCAATAGGAAATGGCTACCAAACCGTGCAGTCTTTAGAAGTTTCTTAAATTTAACGTCACTATCCTCATACTTAATCCTACCATGGAGGCTATCCCACGCCAACGGGCCCGCAACGCTGAAAGCACGATCATAGAAACTTGCTTTATTGGCTTTGACTGGAATCGGTATATTGTTTACACTTGTTTCTACTGATCGGAGTGAACGTTGCCATTCCGTTGGCATGGGTGTCACGCAGAGGTCGTCCGATATATACGCTGGCGCTCTCTGGTGTCGAGCCTTAAACACTGTCAAGCACAAATTGTATTTTACTCGCTCTCGGATTTTAAGCCAGTGAAGTTCCTTAGCGGCGTGATATGATAGTATTTTTGTTGCCCCATAATCATTAGGGAAGCAGCATTAAATACGTTTTGTATTCTGCTAAATTAATTATTTGGCAAAGCAGCGTACATTCCGCTGCAATAATCTAAACGTGACACTACAAAATAATTTACGAGGGACCTAGCTTCATCAATAGGTCTCCCCTTCTTCTCCCCTTAGAGCATACCGATACAAATAATCTGTGATATAAAATGTTTTTTTATTGATATACAAATAGTCCAACTATTTAATTTGAAGGCTCAACTTCGAACTGAAATATATAACGTTATTTTTAGAACACTCTGTATACATCCGTTTGGCAGTAGTATTATCATGTTTGAATTCATTCAGCCGAGAGAATGGTGTACACTTTCCTGTACACTCCGGCACAATACAGGGTGTACCGTTTGTAGTGTGTATTAATATACTAGTTTTCCCCAAGGAAAGGGTTTAATTAAATATTGAGTGCTAGGGGTGGAGACATCGGCAGGCTGCCAGGGACGACAGGTGGTCGAATATACTGCCACAACAATTTGGTGGAGAATGATTACACATTTTTCCCCATCTTAATACTTCTAGCATAGTGGGAAAATAATAAAAAAAAACAGTTTTTTACATCAGGAATACAAGATTCTCTCCAATGTCAAGAGTATTTGTCTTCTGAACGTACTTTCACTTGGAAATAGTAGTAGAGATGGACATCTAATAACCCATTTCTTTAGATTAATCAGGGGATACTTCGAGAACTCGGTCGTACTGGAAGATGTTGGTCTTTTTGCCCCCGATAGATAATAAAATTTATTTATTAATGGCGATAGATTCACTACACATTACGTATCGTAAGAATCAATAGCTAGAAAGTTGTATACAGAAATTGGGTTTAAATAATCTTATATATATATGTGCAAAGCAACGGGAAATTATTTCATTAAAGACCCAAGTAGCATCGAAAGAACCAGCAAAATTGTTACACATTGTAGCAAACTAATCCCTTTGATTAAAACTAGTGAAGATGAAAAAAACTTAAAAAAAACTCTTGATTATCCTATTAAATAGATTATACTAAAATAATTTGGTGGAAGTTAATTTTAACTAACTAACTAACTAACCATCACGCCGTCTCCCCGAAAGGGTAGGCAGAAAGAATGGACTGTCACACTTTTACTGATGAGGCACTCCATCATTTTCTTTTCGCCCCGCGGGAGACGCGGTGTGATGGGTTGCGAACCTCATCGCCACCAATAGGCATGATATAAAATAAAATAACAAAATAAAAACAATTTAACACTAAATGTTCTTTTTAGATGGTGCACATAATGTCTACTTAATTTATGTTCCACGTATCCACCGTTTTTTAATATTACATTATAATGAAATTAAACGATGTTTTTTTTAACAACTTCCACTTTTATCTTTATTTTCGACATTAACCGGTTTCGCTAGGCTCGCTGTCGAAATAATGTTGAAAGTGGAAGTAGTTTAAAAAATCTTTTTTAAAAATTATTATTTAAAATGAACTTCCATCTAGAGATTTCAGTTAAATCATTTTATGAATTAATTAAATGAAACTGGTTTTATAACAATATGCAACTTTGTTTTATTTCGACAGCGACCGATTTCGCCATGTTGGCTGGCATCAACGAGTCGCCACAAATCTTTCAATGACAACCTGCCCGGCATAATAAAATACATTTAAAAAATCATCATCATCAACAGCCGTCCGTCATCCACTGCTGAATGTAGGCCCAAAGCCCTCAACCGCCCCCTATCTATTGCCGTTCCCATCCATTCATGTCCAGCAATCGTCTTCAGATCGTCGGTCCAGCGGGCAGGGGGACGTCCAACCCTACGGAATCCTGTACGCGGTCTCCACTCCAGAACCCGTCTTCTCCATCGGCTGTCGGTTCTCCGACAGATATGGCCAGCCCACCGCCACTTCAGCCCGCCTATCCGTAGAGCCACCTCAGTCACCTTGGTTTGTTGTCGAATAAATTCGTTTCTAAATCTGTCCCTCAAGGTTATTCCAAGCATGGCTCTTTCCATGGCGCGCTGGGCAACCTTGAATCTGTAGACTAGACCTTTTGTCAATGTCCACGTCTCGGCTCCGTACGTCATGACTGACAAAACGCACTGGTTGAAGTCTTTAGTCTTGAGGCATTGTGGTATTTTGGAAGTGAAAAGATGACGTTATTTCCCAAAGGCCGCCCAATTCTTCGGCCGGCTTCTTTCTCGAAATTGTTTTGTCCTAATTGTAATTTAAAAAATGATTTATATTAAAAAAAAATATTTCCATGTTAAGAATTTATTCATAAAAATAAATCTGTCTAAAATGTTCACTAATACATTACTATCATAGATATATTTTTTCAATGAAAGCAATATTGTTAAATATCTTATTATATTCACATTCAATTGAAATTTACAATCTGCACACACGAAATACTAACTAACTACGCAACCATCACGCAGTTTCCCCGAAGGAGTAGGCAGAGAGGATGGACTGCCATACCGTAATGTCCTGACACACTTATATAGATATCCATAGAATGAATCCTATAGAATCCTCCACATTCAAACATCGTTACATGCATGCTCATCGATTTTTCTTACTTCAAATGTGGCTACCTTTCAGTATTTAATTAATTTGATCATGCCTACATTTTTTATGAATTAAAAAACAGTTTTTTCCACTTTTAAGCTTATTTTTCTCAATATGTTTCGACTTCATCGTCGGGAGAACGACATAAATTATCTAAAATTGAACATTAATTTAATTGGTGATTTTTTCTTATTTTGTTATTTTTGTATTTTTTCCCTATCTTGGGTAAACTGCCATGTTTTACCTGATTTGTTTTTTTTTTCTTTGTCCCGAGATATTGTCTTGTTTGGACTAATTTGTGAATTGTTTTTTCTTTATGTAATGCTATTGTATCGTTCTATCCGATTTGCATATCTCTTTTTCATCATACTTGGTTTGTTTGTTTGTTTTTTCTTTGTCTCTTGCTATTGTTTTAGTAAACCTTGCCTTATTGATTAGATATAATTGAATTGTGAATTGTTTTTTCTTCGTGTAATACTATTGTATCGTTCTATCTGTTTTGTATATCCCTTTTTTTATCATACTTTGATTTGTTTGTTTGTTTTTTCTTTGCTTCGTGCTATTGTTTTTATCTTAGAATGTCTTGTTTTGCCTGACGGTTTTTTATACCGAAGGGTGGTACAAGATAGTTGAACTTCCAATGTTATGTTCTTGGTGTGCACATCTAACTGAGGCATCTAATCTGTTTTAATATATATTTTATTACTTATCACTACTGTATATTGGATGCTTTGTTTGTGTACCAACAATAAATAAATAAATAAATGCCATGCTTTCCTTGGTCATCCACGGCATCTCTTTTCATTCACACTGCTTGTATATAGCATTTTAACCATTCTTTTCTCGTCCATTCGTTCTATATGTTCAAACCATCTCAGGGATCCTTAAAAAATATGATCACGAAAGAAAATATATATTTTTTGCTTTTGATAGATTTATGGTAACAATATCTAATATGAAATCTGATTTTGAAAATTTGGTTTGGTTCATGTGGTGCTCCTGTTAATTTGGAGATATTTCGCGTATAAGTGAATTGTTTTGGTCAATTTAACTGTTGCCGCACTTTATAATAGTTAATTGTGACACGTAATACGTTTGTACTGTTTTGCTGTTAAAATTATGTTAGTTTTATCGTTTTTATAAAGAATTTTGACAGGTGTAAAAATAAATTTTTCATTTGTTCCAATGACAATTTGAATAATTTTTTCAATATTATTTTAAAGTTCTTGCTGGTAAAGTGCCTAATTACAGCTAATTTCAAAAATGGTGGTTACCTACGTGTAACATAAATTAAATAAACACAAAAGTCCGCATCGTCCATGTCAACATGTGCAACATCGAAAAAAACATTATGTGTTATTACACTATGTGCTAAATTAAAAAAACGGTGGATTCGTCGAACATAAATTAAATTGACAATATGTGCACCATTTAAAAAGAACATTTTGTGTTAAATTATAATATTTTTATTTTGTTATTTTATTTTATATCATTGTTTTTTATATTATTTGTTTTAGATTTATTTTGTGGGTGTTGGACGATCGAAGTGTGCGCGGGAGATGCCTATTGGTGGCGATGAGGTTCGCAACCCATCACACTGCGTTTCCCGCGGAGCGAAAAGAGAAGGATGGAGTGCCGCATCAGTAAAAGTGTGACAGTCCATTCTTTCTGCCTACCCTTTCGGGGAGACGGCGTGATGGTTAGGTAGTTAGTTAGTTAGTTAGTTATATCTAATATGGAATGAAAAATTAACGTATTCAATCTTCGAACCCATTAAGGATGGTCAGACGTGGAGATAGAGATACGACACAGAGCTCTACGATCTATACCAGGACGTCAGCGTGGTCAAATTTATAAAGATTAACAGACTGCGCTGGCTAGGGCACTTGCACCGCATGGGGGATCTTGAGCTCCCCAAAAGAGTGTTGTATGATAATCCAGTAGGGCGAAGAAGCTATGGCAAGCTGAGACTACGATGGTTGGATGTTGCCGTGGCGGACTGTCGGTCCTGGACTGGGAGGTGGTGGCCAGAGACAGGAGGATGGAGACGTTTCTTGGAGGAGGCTAAGACCCACCAAGGTTTGTAGCGCCGGAGAAGAATAACAATTTAAAATATTTTTCATAAATATAACTAACTAACAAACCATCACGCTTTCTTTCCAAAGGGGTAGACAGAAAGAACGGACTTCCACACTTTTCTATCCTGACATATTTCTCTCGCTTCTTCAACATTCATAAAGCGTGTCATTCACGCGCGTCGATTTCTCTGACCCCTCACCGACATTCAATATTTGATTTATTTGATCATACTACGTTTTCCTTAGTCTTTCTCTATTTCTGGTTCCATTTACATCATTAACATATTTTTTTTTACCATTCTTCCTTCATTCATTTTTTCCATATGTCCAAACCATCTTAATGATCCTTTTGTTATTTTGTTCATGACACCATCATTCGCACCGCATTCACTTCTTATATTTTCATTTGACATGTCAAGTCTTCATGTCAAGTCTTCGCGACATTGACTATCATACGAGAGTAGGCGTCTCTATTCCTGGCAGCTAGAAACAACTCCTCAACGCTCCTTAAACCAGTTCAGTCCCTTATGTTGGGGAGCTAGGAGATTCTCCTCCTGCCAACACCTCGTCGACCTTCTATTTTCTTTTATTTAAATATAAATCACATTCATTACAGACATATAATTCCAGATTGTTTGCAATTACATTAAAAGAATTTAAAAGAGAAGCATAAAATAAAAATAAAATTTTGTTAAGTATTAGAAACTATCATAACATTACATCCCTGAGGCAACTCACACTATCACGAATTATGTCTGTGAAATATGATTAAGCAATAAGATTGCCGTATCCACAGGCATAAACATTGGCAAGACCTGTGCTGTATTTGACGAAGGTAATTATTAGGGACAAATGGACCTTCATCACTCAGAACATCCGAGTTTTGTATACGGCCGCCTATCAACTGAAGAAGTGAACTCCCAAGTAGATATTCCTCCTTCTCTCCGATGATTGGTAGCTTAGCATACCTAGCAAGAATTCAGACGGAAAGAGCCATGGGTAATAACCGCGCTCCCTGAGGTAAAGAAAGCGTAGAATTTTTTTCTGCACTCGCTGCACCATCAGAGAATTTCGGATCTCAGGCGGTGACCAAATAATGGAACTATATTCCAGCCAACTTCTTACCAGGGAATTATACAACACCCGAAGTACCTGTGTGTTCGAAAATATCTTGGCATTCCTAAAAACAAATCCAAGCATTTTAATGGAACTATTACATAGAGCAACTGTGTGAAGACTAAACTTTAATTGAGCATCGAACAGAACACTGAGATCTCTGGATGTAGAAGCTCTTTCAAGCTGTACTCCATCCATAAGATAGCGACAGTATAATGTTTTCGATGCTCGTGTGTATTTTCCTTCAATGATCATTTGCAGCAATTTATGTGTTCTTCTTCTAATGACATATCGAATGAATAGAGAACTGTTGTCGAGTGTGAAGGTAAGAAAGGTCTCAAATTTGGTCATGTACTAAGGGGAGAAAGATATAACCTCCTTTGTAAATCATGGACAAAATTGAGGGACGTCAGGTAGTTGGCCAAAGGCACGCCAACTGTAATGATCCCTAACGTTGGAAGGATCTGTCACAGTACCAGAAGAAAAATAATGACATGACAAAAATATGCCACTTTACGGGCTTTGATGAGGTATATTACTATAAACCGAAAATCATTGGTTCATTAAAAAAAAAACAGTTTTTCCAAGCAATATGAAGTCTTCAAACTCCCAAATTTATATTTGCACTTATCTCGGTTTTACACTCACGGTGCGATATGGACAAGTGTACGAAAGATATGAATGGGTTGGATGCAGGTGCAAAAATAAACGGTGTGTCAGTGAGCTGTTTGTTATATGCGGACGACGCTGTGCTACTTGCAGATAACGAGCATGTACTACAAGCCCTGGTGTCTAGTATGAATGAGGTATGCAAGCGATACGATTTGTTCATGAATGTGAATAGGTCCAAGGTAATGATTTTCGAAAAAGAAGGAAACATGGCAGTCTGCAACATGATTGTAAACGGTGAAAATCTGGAACAATTGGATGCAGTTTTTTATTTTGGAAGTATGTTTACAAAGGATGGTAGAGTGGAGAAGGATATTGAAAGAAGGGTTGGGGCAGGCAACAGAGTAAATAGTGTACTTAAAGTTGTCATCGCAAACAAAAGCTTACCCAAAAAAACTAAGATGGCAGTGCATTATGGTGTTGTTCCTTATGTATGGAAGTGAAGAAGCTAGAAATAAAGGAAGACCGAGGAAAACATGGCACAAATCAATCAATTAAATATTAAATGTCGGCCACGTGAGGAGTCGGAGAAATAGACGTAGAGGAAGCGAGAGTAGTATGTCAGGACATAAAAGTGTGGCAGTCCATTCTTTCTGCCTACCCCTCCGGGGAGACGGCATGATGGTTGGTTAGTTAGTTAGTTAGTTATTTCTAGAAATCGAACCAAGAATCTTCGGTGTGGAAGTCATAGCTCAGGCAGTCACTCTATTACGAAGGCCAAAAATTTCGTACATAAATATGAAATCATTCTAAGGAATTTTAAATTATCGTTGTTACGAGTTTTAATCATTTTTTTCATAATTTTTTACGAGTCACCCTTGGTCCCATGTTAACTTTACATTGAATTATTCACTGATAAATTTCGGCAAGGCTGTATAACAAGTAAGTTATGTACGCATAGAAAATCCAATTAATTTGAATAATTGACTTTTGTCTCCAGAAATCATTGTGTTTTCTAGTCGGGGTGTTTCATATCCATTCCAGTCAACAAAGGTATCTCCTCTATCTAATGCACAATCTTCCCTTCAACTATTTACTGACTTTAATATACCTATGTTTGGTTAGCTACTGAATAATTGTCTATGATTTCTAACTTAGTACATACGAGTATATCGTATTCACGCTGTCATAGTATTTGTTACTATTGCTTACAGAAAGGAAAATCCACAGAAAATTTAAGGTTTTTTGAGCAATGATGTAAAACTCCACATTTAATAATTAATACGAATGAAAACGCCAGTTTTCTAGAAGTCCCTTCTAATGCATTAGATAATACCTTAGAAGGGCGAAACATGTCATTCCAATAAAACATATTAAAACTTCGAGAGATTGATAATTAATACGAATGAAAACTGACGTTTTCATTCGTATTAATTATCAACAGAAAATGTTAATCAAAAAAATTGAAAAAAAAAATACATTAACACACTTTTACTAATTTTAATGCAATTTTTTTTAAAGCAACTGGTTTCGCTCCCTCCGGAGCTTTGTCAGAGTTATAAAATACACTGTTTATTTTGTAACCCTGGTTTTTTTATTTTTTATTTTATAACAACAACAAACCATCACGCCGTTTCCCTGTAGGGGTATGCAGAGAGAATGGACTGCCGCACTACTCTATCCTGGCACACCTCTCTAGTTTCCCCCACATTCATACAGCGAGTCATACACGCACGTTGATTCTTCCGACTTCTCACATAACCAACCTTTAAAATTTGATTAATTTGGTCATGCCTTGTTTTCTTCGGTCTGCCTTGACTCCGTACTCCATTTACATCATGAACGTATACTTTCTTAACCATTCTTTCTCCATCCATGCGCTTCATATGCCGAACCAACGCTACGATCCTTTCATAATTTTGATCAGAATATCTTCTTTCGCTCTACATTCCTTTTTAATATCAGCATTTGAAATTTATTCGTATATCGTTCTACAACACATACGTCTTAGGGACCTCATCTCTATCTCATTTTTTTTGATCTCATCCTTCTTCTGCCAGTTCCATGCTTCGCTTCCATACATTAGGGTTGGGACCAGAAATCCATTGTGAACGGCCGTGAAAAAACCGACGAAAAATGTCGAGAAAAACGAACTCAAAACTGGAAAAAATAGCGATATATTTCATTAACTAACCAACTAACTTATCATCACGCCGTCTCTTAACAAACAAAGGACTACCTTTTTTTCCTGACGTAGTCCTCATAAGATACATAGAATTTATTACTTTTTTGGGATTTATAACCGTCCGAGTATTTTTAAAAACATACACTGTTAAAATTTAAAACACTGTTATAATATCACAATTTCTTTCACCTATCGTGACGTACGCTGTAGAGACGCGGGCTGACACTGTGCGAACCAAGGGACTACAAAGAACATCGGAGATGAAGGTCATAAGATCAATTACTGGAAAAACCCTCCGAGATCGTGTCCGCAACGCAGACATAAGAAAAACCTGCGAAATAGAGGATATCGTTCAGTGGAGTAGATCCAGAAGAAGATACTGGAGGGACCATGTAGCCCGAATGGATGATGACAGACTCGCATATACAGCCGCCTATGAAATCCCTTCCGGACACCGCCCACCTGGAAGACCGCCTAAGAGATGGAGGGACAGCTGGATCTCATCATCCGACGAGATATGATTTCTGTGTCACAGATCGTCAGATCTATTAAAAGAAGAAGAAGAAGAAGAAGAAGAATTTCTTTTATTCACTGAGAGTCCCGCGACAGCTGTTTCGCCAACCGATGTTGGCATCATCGGGTGTTACAATAAACTCGAGTTGTGAAATTATAACATTGTTTTCAATTTTAACAGTAATAATGTTAAAATATCATAGTGTTTCGGCCAAAACAATGGACTATTTATAAACATACATAAGAAACCATAAAAATATATATCAAACACGCGTCTTTCTACATATGTGGGAACATGAGTTCCAAAAGCAACTATCACTTTACACAAAGCAAAGTGCTGTTTACGTACAGAGATTCTATTTGATGACTGCGGTACTGGTTCCTAGAATGTGGCCGTAAAGAAAAGAAAAGGTTGAAGTGTTATATGGCGTGTTACTTAGACGAATAAAAATAAAACAAGATAAGACCTCGTTTTACACAAAGAGCCATATATAGAAATGCGTCAGAGAAAGCTTTCAAAAATTACAAATTCCGTGAAATGACAAAAAAATATATATTTTGATTTTATGATAAGTGGTTTTGAGTTCTGGTAAAGTTTTGTATAGCATACCGCTTACCGCGTTAACTGTTGTCGGGTTGTGTTTCGAAGAAAAGCTTCTGTAGATTCGACAACATATTATTTACCCTGAAAAATGGGGATTTCAAAATAAGGATATTTTTTCATATCTATAGTTTCTACAGATAATATGTTAAAAAATCTCTGTTTAAGTTTTTTATGCTACTATTTTTTTGTAAACTGATAAAATAAACTACAAATACTATTAATGTTTTATTTTATATATTATATACTCAATATAAAAAAAAAAATTCCTATTATACTCGTATATGGTGAAAATCATTATAAATAATGTAATTGTATATTTTGTTAAATTCTAAGTATAGCATGACTTCAACCGGTTTCGAAAACTCGCTCCACCAGAAGAAGACAAGGAGCTGCCGAAACCTGTCGACGACATAAACACGCTAGCGAGCCTGACAAATTGGTCGCTGTCGAAATAAAGACAAATGTGTAAGTAGTTATACAAAAAACATCGTTTTATTTACTTTTGATTTAAAATAAACTTTCATAAAGAGATTTCAGTTAACTGATTTGATTATTTTATAAACAAACAGTATCAAAAATATTTTTAAATTATTTTCATCATTTTCTAAAACTATTGGTTAAAATCAATAAAATAAAATAAACCAATCAAATCAAATCAGTTTATTTTGTAAAAAGACATAACAAATATATTAACAGATTATGACATCTATGTTAGAATAAATAAAATACCAGGAACGCATGAGAGATAACTCAAATTTTAATAAGATTGAATACCAGAACCCTGTTATGATAACATTCGTCCTCTATTACTGATATGAAATACATTGAAGACTTTATTACACTTTATGCAGACATGACACGGTCCATATGATATCTCCAAAAGCGTCTTCTGCTTCTTCTTTATCATACTATAATATATCCTCAACACCACATAGAGACCTGATCGTCTTATTTCTGAGGCCTGTGATGGAGCGTAGGGTTCGTATTTCTGCTACTCATTTATTTTATAAAAATACTTTGCAAACATATTTATAGTAAAGGACATACTGTACATATATATCCGAGAACAGATAAAATATCAGGAACGCATGAGAAATAAATTCATTTAGTATAGTTTAAATTAATAAGTTTACTTGTATAAATCAATGACCGTGTATGACACGATGTATAAAAGAAAAGAAAGAAAGAAAAATATGTTAGAAGAGAAAAATGTAGCAGTCCATTCTTTCTGCCTACCCCTTTGGAGAGACGGTGTGATGGTTAATTAGTTAGTTAGTTTAATAAACAATATAAAAAAGTACAAAACCAATTATTATTTGTATCTTGGACAATATTGTAAAACTCCATATTAAATAATTAATATGAAAGAAAACGCATGTTTTCTAGCAGTGAAATTATATTTTAGATGGATTGACATGTATCGCCCCTCTAAGGCAAAATGTTTAATATTTGAAAATGCTCGAGAAGGGCAAAACATGTCATTCCATCTAAAATATAATAAAACTTCTAGAAGACAGACGTTTTCATTCATATTATTTTTTATCAATGTTACCTAGATTTTTATATTATTTTCAAATCTGTATAAAATGTATGCTTATATTATAATTAATTGCTTTGAAAAGCCCATTTAAAAGGATCTATTTAACTCATATATCTACAATCTGTCCCTAACTAACCCATTACATGAAATTTCCAGATTTTTTAAGCTCAGAAAAAAAAGTGATGTTCTTTCTCTTATCTTCAGTAAGCTCGACATCCCCGACATACGGTTAGAGCTTTCCGCTGCCGATTGATAGTTCCTGGATATAACGGCGCCCGTTACGCGTTATCGTTACCTAACGATAGTCGTTAGTCTTTATATGTGGATATAAAAATCTTTTGACCCTAGCGAAGTGGGCATTACAACGTATCTATCCCACGAGCTTTAGGCGGCGCCGTATAGTAAACTTGATAGAGATTCATAGCGTGTCATGCTTATGTTTTAGTTGAAATATATCGATGCGATATTTGATCAATACTTTTCGATGGTAATATTCTATCTTACCCCTGTAAAGCGTTTTGTAGGAGTGTGAATTTGTTAGTTTTACAAAACGACTCTAATATTTTTTTAATACCAGGATTCGATAGTTCATTTCGAACTTGTAAAAATATGAATATTTCAATTGTTTTATATTTTTAGAGAATTTTACTAGTTTTCTCCACTCCCATTTTCGCATTTGTTTTGTGATTGATCATTATCCACTCCCATTTTTGCATTTGTTTTGTGTTGTGGATTAAAAAACTAACTAACTAACCATCACGCCGTCTCCCCGAAGGGGTAGGCAGAAAGAATGGACTGCCACACTTTTCTTTCCTGACATATGTCTCTCGCTTCCTCAACATTCATACATCGTGTCATGCACGCGCGTCGATTTATCTGACTCTTCACATGGCCGACATTCAATATTTGATTTATTTGATCGTGCCACGTTTTCCTCGGTCTTCCTCTTTTTCTGGTTCCATTTACATCTGTTGAGTATTATAGTATGTGTTGTGGAATTATATTTGAATAAATAGAATTGCACTTCGTATTTTTACAATACTTACTTTATATTTTTACAGACTTTGCTGCAGTTATAGTCAGGTTTTTTTAATGAAATACTTTTTGAAATTATTGCAACAACTAAAGAGTTTGTAGTAGTAAGAATGTGTTAGTAGTAAGAAGGGCGGAATGGGGATTGTTGTATTATATAAAGCGATCGCTTAACCCAACCAACGACAGGTCATAAGTCCTGTAAACCTCCTGACCACCATATTCTGTTTCCAAAAAACAGTTTACATCTTCGTCTCAATTGAGATACAATTTATCCTTAAATGATTAACCCGCAATGGGTAAAATCCAGTATTTGTCTACAAGTATTGGTTACATTAAAAAAAAGTTAAGTGGTTGTTTTTAACACCTGATGACGCCAAATTTGGTATGGTCGGCAAAACAGCTATGGCAATATTCTCAAAAAGTGTGTAATAAAAAAATATGATTTTAAAACAGTTTTATAAATTTAAACTAAAAAACTAACTAGCTAACTAACTAACTAACCATCACGCCGTCTCCCCGAAGGGGTAGGCAGAAAGAATGGACTGCCACACTTTTCTTTCCTGACATATTTCTCTCGCTTCCTCAACATTCATACATCGTGTCATGCACGCGCGTCGATTTCTCTGACTCCTCACATGGCCGACATTCAATATTTGATTTATTTGATCGTGCCACGTTTTCCTCGGTCTTCCTCTATTTCTGGTTCCATTTACATCATTAACATAATTTTTTTACCATTCTTTCTTCATTCATTCTTTCCATATGTCCAAACCATCTTAATGATCCTTTCATTATTTTGTTCATGACACCATCATTCGCACCGCATTCACTTCTTATATTTTCATTCGACACTCTATCATACACAGAGTATCCTCACATTCTTCTAAGAGATCTCATTTCAACTGCATTTATTCTTCTTTCATCCTTCTTTTGCCAGTTCTATGCTTCGCTTCCATACATAAGGGAATGGGGATAAATTATAAATTTAATATTGGCCAAAACAATGCACTATTTAATTGCATTATTCACAAATATAAAATATATTTTATAATATTAAATATCAAATTGAAAGTTCATTTTTAATACATAAATTTCAAAATATCTGACCTACAACGAACCACACCTAATATCGTTGAATGTTTGTGGTAGTTCTTTTTGGTTTTGGTTTGTTCAGTCTATTCATCCCACAAGAGACTTTTGCAAACATCATTGATTCATAGTTTTAAGTGATTGCTTGATCCATTAATCCTTCAAAAATAAAAGAGAGCGAACTTTTGAAAAGCTTTCCAATTAATGAATTATTTGCACGATATGTATGCAGACCGAAACCAAATTCAATAAGTTTTATAAAAAAATCAACTATTAAAACAAGTAATAAATGAAATTTGGCGTGCTGTTTTTTTATATTTTCTTCTTCTTCTTCTTTTTGTCCTGTCACATCTCCGTGGTGCATAGGGCCTCAAAGAACCTTCTCCACCCGACTCTATCACATGCCTGATGCCTAACATCATCCCAAGTGAGGCCTGCCGCCTTAACCTCGTCCTGCAGGGTTCTTCTCCAGGTGGCTCTAGGTCTGCCTCGCTTTCTCTTTCCCCCCATAGGGGACCAGTCTAGTGCACCCTGAGCGATGCAGGCTGGGTTCCGTCTCAGAGTGTGACCGATCCACTGCCATTTGCGTCTAGCGACCTTTTTATATTTTATGTCTTCTAAATCATTTGTTTTTCATTTCTTCGAGTTTGGTACTTAACAATTATTGATAATGGTATACTTCATTGCTGTTCCAATCCAAGGAATAGGTTTGTCTTGCGCCTCGTCCTCCACTGCACTCGATCTAATGCAGCCCTCTTCAGCTCAACATCTGGTGTCAGTACCTTCGTGGATAGTACCTTCGTGGCCGAGTGGTAAGTGAATTGACTGTCACCCCCAAGGTTCCGGGTTTGATTCCCGTCGAGGGTGGTGTGATTGTTACACTGTCTTTCTGGTATAGAATTCACGTGACAATAAAATGGCGATAGATTAGTTACCTATCACATGTCACGAGAATCAAGCTTTAATACCCTTTATATCGATTTAGCTCATGCTGGAATGGTGTAAAGAGCGATTCAACGAAATATTAATAATAATAATAATCATAATATAAATAGACAAAAACCCCGATGTCATCAAGACAAAGTACGAGAATATGTTGAATAAACAATAAATATAATAACTTATCCTTAAAAATTACGGGGACTTATATCATTGAGGAATAATTGATTTTTAGTAGTGATAATATACTCGAAAGTCCAAAAATTCATTTGAAAATAACTGGAATAAATTATTATTGGCAATGGGAGCTAGGCAAATTAAAAGTGGAAAGGGTATTTAAAGAGAAAGGGGTAAATGGAGGAATCTGATTATAAATTTAATCGGGTGGTGGTCTAGGGGATAGAACGCTTGGCTCCTGACATGGGTTCAAGCCTGGACACGACCAGATTCCTTCTTCATAATAATGAGCTATTTTCTGCTCATATTGAAGATTGTAAAATAAATTCTAATATCATTGATGTAAAAAAAAAAATGATGTGTTCTCCCAACTTTACCGACTTTCCATAGATTAAATCTATTTAAGTTTAGAACTGTTGTTACTTGTGGTTTAAAATACTATCTTTTAAGTAAAAATCATAGTCAAACTCGAAACAATGGTTGGCCATCTCAGAAAAAACAGTATGTTTGGTGAAAGCAAGTTTGTGTTCATTGACACGTGTGTTAAATGTTCGTCTTGTCTTGTACAGGATGACTTTCTGCCTACCCCTACGGAGAGACGGTGTGATGGTTAGTTAGTAAAGTGCATTTATTGTACATTTTTATATAGAAACCATTTTGTTCTCAGAACTTTTTTCTAACTAACTAACTAACCATCACGCCATTTCCCCGGAGGGGTAGGCAGAGGAATGGATCGCCACAATGCCCTGTCCTGACATACCTCTCGGGATTCCTCTACATTCATACGTCGTTCCATGCACGCACGTCGATTATTCGGACATCGAATGTGGCCGCCTTTTAGTAATTGATTAATTTGGTCATACCATGTTTTTCTCGGTCGTCCTCGGCTTCTTTTCCCACTCACGCTGCTTGTATACAACTTTTTAAACATTCTACTCTCATCCATTCGTTCTAAATGTCCAAACCATCTCAGGGATCCTTCTTTAATTTTATTCATGATGCAGTCATCTGCCTTATATTTCTTTCTTATTTCATCGTTCGGTATTCTATCATACAACGTTTTCTCGCACATTCTTCTTAGTGATCTCATTTCTACGACGTATATCCTGCTTTCATCCTTCTTTTGCCAGCTCCAAGCTTCACTTCCATACATGAGGGTTGGCACTAGAACTCCATTGTGCACTGCCATCTTTGCTTCTGTAGATATATTTCTATTTGCAGTAATGACTTTGAGTGCGCCATTTATTTTATTCCCAGCACCAACCCTTCTTTCGATGTCTTTCTACAGTTTTCCATCTCTTGTAAACAAGTTATTTTAAATTATATGAGAAAACCAAGTTTTGCCAAGTGAATTATCAAATGTAGGATAGTACATTCTTCTTAGTGATCTCATTTCTACTTTTTTCAAATAATCAAATTAAAGTTTTTCTTGTTAAGGGTGTCCACTTACTTAGATCTCGATGGGGAATACATACTCGTAACATGAATTCGACAAATTCAATTCGAAATGAAATAAAATAGAATATCTTACTGCATTTTTTATTTTAATTGAATGGGACGACATCCAGCGATAACGGCACACCGTTGGAACGAAGTCGTTAGAAGAAAAAGCTAACGGCTCCATCGCAGACCCTAACGACCGTTAAGTTAAACATCCCGACACACCCGCACTCGCTGGCCCGGAGTTGTTCCGATAAGTTTTTTTGATTTTTCTGAGAGAAGAATCGACCGTTTGAAATGTGCCTGAGATAAGTGTCGCCAAGGAAATATAAATCGTTGTGCATGTGCTCTGTTAAATGTTTATTTTGGATAGATTTATGCTTAATCCAAAATTATAGCATTAAAATATTTCTTCTACATTCGCCATACTTTGTGTTTTTAACTTTTGGGGGTTTGTGGTGAGAGTTGAAAGACGGTGGAGGTTTCAGCGTTTATAACAGATCACAAGTAATTATACGTAAACAGTATTATGTACTCGTGATGGAGCGTGGCAGGATGTCGATAGCAGCGGGGCGGAGTCCGGGGGTGAACAGTAGAGGATGATCTCTCGCTGGGCAGTAGTGTCGGTTGACTGGAGCAAAGATTCGTCGAAGGTTTCGTTGCGTAGCAGTGAAGACAGTTGTGTAGCTCGGTAGGAAGGTCGGCGGTACGTACGTAGACTTGTTAGCGTAGACTCGTGTCGGTTAGGAATCGCAATACTGACTGCTCTCTTGGGTGTTTGGAAGTACCGCTTTTATATGCTTTGTTTTCATCATCACACGATGCTGAGCTCTAGTGACCTAGTGACCAAACCGAATAAATCTGGGCCCTCGAGTCATCAGATTTGATAAGTAGGTCCTGAGTCAGGCGTTTACTCGTGTTATATATTTCATCATAGAATATGATGGTTCAGCGTCGAAGTCCACTTATGTGGATCACCTACAAACTAACTAACTAACTAACTAACTATCACGCCGTCTCCCCAAAGGGGTAGGCAGAAAGAATGGACTGCCACACTTTTTTTCCTGGCATATTTCTCTTGATTCCTCAACATTCATACATCGTGTCATGCACGCGCGCCGATTTCTCTGACTCCTCACATGGCCGACATTCAATGTTTGATTTATTTGATCGTGCCACGTTTTCCTCGGTCTTCCTCTACTTCTGGTTCCATTTACATTGTTAACATATAATTTTTTTTATGTCCAAACCATCTTAATGATCCTTTCATTATTTTGTTTCTAACACCATCATTCGCACCGCATTCACTTGTGTTTTTATGATGCTTTATTTCTCTTTTTCTTTTTTACATACTTTGTATATACATATTAAAAAATAAAATTACATAGACAAGTTTCGGACAAATCTTTATAACATCTGTCAGATCATGTGAACAATTTTATAATATGTTAAATATGTATCTTTATAATATGTATCACTGAAGAAGGACCTGTTGTCCGAAACATGTTTATGTAATATTATTTTTTAATAAAAGTGTTGTATATACAAAGTTCATAAAAAAGAAAAAGAGAAATTAAAATGTTTTTTCTATATTAACCATAACTTTGTGTTGCAGATTTATTGGACAATGTTAGACATATATGTGGAAGAACAATGTACGACATAATCTCAAATACTGATTTAAGAAAGGAATGTATAGAGGAATAAGGTATTATGAAAAGATTCGAAGAAAGTATACGTTAACTATATACATTTAATAAGAAATATAGAAAAACCAAGAAAAACATAGAACTAATCGAACTGGGCAAATATTATATAGGGTGTTTTCTTTAGAGGTATACAATACATATTCAAAATGAAATGAACGTACCGAACCATGTTTTTCAAAAAAAATTTGAAAGCACTGTTCTGACGTCAGACTATTTATTGTAAAATTGAAAAAAGTACTTATTACAAATCAAATGTCAACTATCAAATTGACAAACTATAGAAACAATGTTGCCAGTTCAAAAACCAAACCTTACAAAAATCATCCTTTATTAAATGTCGCCATGTGAGGAGTCTGAAAATTCATTGAGTTCATGAAGACTCGTGAGACATATGTTTGAATAAAACAGAGTGTCGATCTATTATTTCTGCCTATTCCTTCGGAGACACTACGTGATAGTTTGTAAGATATCAACTTCGTTAAACTTGTAGTCTTTACCGAAAACGTCAGTATTTTTGATCAAAAATTTTTTTAAATTCTGTAATACTCTTTTAAATTTTCTTTTAAAATAATTTCAATACAAAACGGAATGACAGTGAAAAAGTAAATTTTAAGGAAAAAAATACTGCTCCCATTTCATTGACGCTTTTAGGTTTCATATATCAATTTTGAAAGAACTCCATGAGCAAATTTGCCCTTCGTTTCAGTCATACTTTATTATATTTTTGAGCCATAGAAAGTCTTCTCTTGTTCGCTCTACTGCTTTTATATGTCGATTTTCCATAGAGTTATGCCTTCGGGAGCTTATTACGTAGCAAACTTTAGGCATATTAAAGATGTGTTTTCTAAATTACGCTAACAAAAGTATAATAATGAATACGGCTTTTTATATAACACGCTTAACGCTATGCTCCATCATTCGAATGAAAGGACTCATGTTGTTATTAAGAATCAATATGTTAAGCTTTATGGATATCGGGAGCTGGCTTTGGCTTCAGTAAAATTCTGATAGGATTGCTATAACTCTATTTATTATACGTCAAAGTTTATTACTTTATTTGAAATGCCAACCTTCTTTGGCGGGGTCTTCAGATTAAATTATCATATTTCTGCCGACAGACACAATAATATAGTAATGCCATAATAATTTATTGGTTTTCTTTCAAAGTCAAAGGTCGATAGATTTTTTGCGCGGTAAATAGTTTCGTTCGCAAATAAAGGTGGTATTATATCAATGCCTTTGAAGGTTTACAAACTTTTCTAAGGTACTCATCTTTGACATATAATTGTATTTATTAAATATATTCTTCTTTTTCTTAGTGTAAGTCTTGTGGTTTGTTTCTAAAGAGGCACCGCTGGTGTTAAAATTTTTTTAAATCGATTTTTATAAAATGTTTATGTTTCGATTGTCTATACATTTAAAAATATTGGTAACATACTATCGAGTGTCATGGTACGGGAAACACCTACTAGTTTAATAAACTTTTTATTTCAGGCACCGTGAAGGTCGCTTTCACTGCAGCGTAGGGGGACTTTTTTTTGAGCCTTTGGAGATTGCGAATAACTCGCTGAATTTTCATTTCTTTGGTTAATTTATCAGTGAAAGCGAAAACGGTCGTTCACAATTGAGTTCTGGTCCCAACTCTAATGTATGAAAGCGAAGCATAGAACTGGCAGAAGAAGGATGAGGGCAGAATTAATGCGGTAGAGATGAGGTCCGTAAGACGTATGTGTGGTAGAACGATATACGATAGAATCTCAAATGCTGATATAAGAAAGGAATGTAGAACGGAAGAAGGTATTATCATCAAAATTATGAAAGGATCGCTGCTTTGGTTCGGAAATAATGGAGCGCATGGATAGAGAAAGAATGGTTAAGAAAGTAAACTTTAATTTTGTAAATGGAGTACGGAGTCGAGGCAGATCGAGGAAAACATGACCAAATTAATTAAAATTTAAAGGATGGTCATGTTAGAAGTCGGAAGAATTGACGTGCGTTTATGACTCGCTGTATGAATGTGAAAAAAGGTAGGGAGGTGTGCTAGGATAGAGTAGTGTGGCGGCCCATTCTCTGCCTACTCCTGCGGGGAAACGGCGTGATGGTTTGTTGTTGTTGTTGTTGTTAAGTTTGATAATTCCAAAAATGTGATCTAATTCAAACATACTACAGGTTTTTTACAAAGTTTACGCATTTTGAATAAAATGTCACTTAAAACTATTCTTCCTAACAAATTTAATCATTATAGCAATACTGATTTTACCGAAATCTTTTGATTGATTTAATTATTTAAATTAAGTTTGATAGTTTCTTCTATGTTCGCCATATTTTGGGTTGTAGATGTTTTAGTTCTTTTTTATTTTTAATATACTTTGTATATGCATTGTATGCATTGTATTTTATATTATTATTTATTTAGATTTTCTTGCGGATGTTGGATGACCGAAGTGTGCGCGGGAGATGCCTATTGGTGGCGATGAGGTTTGCAACCCATCACACCGCATCTCCCGCGGGGCGAAAAGTGCCACATCGGTTTGAGTGTGACAGTCCATTATTTCTGCCTACCCTTTCGGGGAGACGGCGTGATGGTTAGTTAGTTAGTTTTTTGATCTAATTCACAGGCGTTTCAATGCAAAAAGTTTGTTTGTGGAACACCTTATTTCCTCGCTATTCGCAGAGAGTCAGGTAAGTCCATTACACCATAATGAGCTAACAGATAGTGGAAAAGCAGAATTTATTATATCTTCCTGGACATAAATATTTGGGCAATTATTTACTTAGTGTTTTAATGAAATGGATAAAATACAAATGGAGGCGTACCTGCCTGTCAAAACGGGCAATTTATGTGATCTTCGGAGTAGCGGGTCAAATTGATATTATCATAAATACACACTAAATGTTCATTCCGGCCTGTCTTGGGAAATTTACCCTTTGTATTTATGTTGCATTGTCCTGCTTTATCGTAAAATTCGCATTTATATACAAATCTATATTACAACAAATATTTTATTCATTTAAATAAAATCATTTAACATAACATATTGAATGTTTACAAATTCTTTTAGACAAATACTGGATTTTACCCATTGCGGATAAATTATTTTTTTATACCGGGTAAAAATATACAAACGGGTGGTGGTCTAGGGGATAAAATGCTTGGCTCCTGACCCAGGGAGCATGGGTTCTAGCCTGGACACGACCAGGTTCCTTCTTCATAAAAATGAGCTATTTTCTGCTCACATTGAAGATTGTAAAATAAATTCTAATATTATTGATAGAAATCCTTGATGTTAGTCTTTTCTTTAAAAAAAATTGTATCTTAATGGAGACGAAGATGTAAATTGTTTTCTGGGTACATAATATGGAGGCCGAGGTGCTTACAAGACTTATGACTTGTCATTGGTTGGGTTGAGCGATCGCTGTATGTACGAGTATACAGTTATTGGGTTCAAACAACTTGTTGTATACAAGAATAAAAAAACTCATGTTAAATTTACTGAATTATGTTCATAAAAAAGATATTCAAGTTATTTAAAAAGATTTATTTTACAGAACAACGGAATATAATTTAAATACAGCTGATATTTCTATAAATATTGTTTGAAAAATGAATACATGTATTTTTAATCCTACTGAATTTAATAATAATATGATATATATCTTGGTCCTCTGGTTGGCCTCTCCATTCGTTTTTCCATGGGCTGCTTCTGTAATTTTTAAACATGGTTTCGGTTATTGTTTCTCGGAAAGTTTTTTGTTTATTTAAATAGATATACATTTAATTTTAGGTAAACTTTTTTTTTTCAAATTCAATTCAAATCAGTTTATTTTCTCAAAAGACATTACAAACATTTTTTATAGTTTAAGGCATCTATTGAAAATAGGTAAAACATAATAAATATATAATACCAGGAACGCATGAGAGATGCTTCGACATTAGGAATACAAGATACTCTCCAAAGTCGAGAGTATTTGTCTTCTGAATGTACTTTCACGAATATGAAAGACATCGATCTCCGAAGCGATCATGTTCAGCAGTTTGATTGCTCTCCCCACCGGCATCACCAGAGGCAGGTTGGTTCTGCATGCTGGGAGATAAAACAGTCTGTACTGACGCTGTCGAAGATAGCCATCCGGAACATAAAGATGGATAGCCTCCAAGATGACGGAGTTCTCAAAGAATCCCCTGATAAGTCTGAAGAAATGGGTAAGGGTGCACCCATCCCTTCTTATCTGTAAACTATTCGTCCCCAGCATGCCCAAGAGGAATGCAGTGGGATAAAGCCACGGATAGCTACCAAACTCCCTCATGTAGAGATATCTCATAAGTTTGCCATTGCCCGTGGCATTTACTTAAGGCATTAACACTGTGGAGTTCCATAATGACGAGTTTTTTCATGAATAAAACACTATTTTTTCCCCATTAAAAAAAAAAATGTTTTTAATTAAAAAAAAATTATAAAACAATCATTAATTACGGAATCTAACTTACTAATATTCATACCATCTCCCCGGAAGGATAGGCATAACTAATGGACCGCCACACTTTTCTTTCCTGACATACTTCTATAGATTCTTCAACAATCAAACATTGTGTTATGCACGCACGTCGATTAGTTGTTGTTTGTAATATCTTTTGAGAAAATGAACTGATTTGATTTGATTTAAAAACATTTTTGTGAAAAGTGCGGTAGAGATGAGGTCCCTAAGACGTATGTGTGGTAGAACGAAATACGACAGAATCTCTAATGCTGATATAATAAAGGAATGCAGAGCGGAAGAAGGTATTATGAACAAAATTATGAAAGGATCGCTGCGTCGGCAGATCGAGAAAAATATGGCATGAGCAAATTAATTAAGTTTTAAAAGTTGGTCATGTTAGAAGTCTGAAAATCCACGTGTGTGTATGACTCGCTGTATGAATGTGGAGGAAGCTAGAGAGATGTGCTAGGATAGAGTAGTGTAGCGGTCCATTCTCTCTGCCTTCCCCTACGGGGAAACGGCGTAATGGTTTGTTGTTGTTTTATAATACAAAGCTTGTAGCGAAATTTTCATTTTTTAGTATTGTCTATTCAGTGTTTTGTTCACTCCACGGAGAGGACGGGGTCCTGCCGTAGGGGCAGAATATCCCTGTCTGGAGAGTGAAGTTCTGTAATTCTAGGATAGGACTATTTTGCCACATCAGGTGGCACAGAAGACAAACCTAGGTATTTTTGTGTTCCTTATGCTAGTACCCACGGGCAATGGCCATAAAAAATAGAAACTGTGTTTCTTGACAATTGTTTCGAAACTTTTATCTCAATTTTTAAAATATAATACCTTCAAAACTTATTAAAAATGTGAATTCACAACACAAAGTGATGGCGATTATATTAGATATTTGGAGGATGTGGTGAGAGTTAAAAGCAGTGGAGGATTCAGCGTTTATTGCAGATCACAAGTAATCATACGTTAACAGTATTATAAACTCGTAATGGAGCGTACGCCTGGATGTCGATAGCAGCTGGGGCGGAGTCCGGGTGGTGAGCAGTAGAGGATGATGACACACTGGGCAGTAGCGTAGGTCAGCTGGAGCGTAGATTCGTCGGAAGTTACGTGGCGTAGCAGTGTAGATAGTAGCGTAGCTCGGTGGGAGAGTCGGAGGTTCTTTGTATGTAGACTTGACAGCGTAGACTCGTGTCGGTCAGAAGTCGCAAGCAGAAATGACGTAGTATCGTGGCTTCGTAGAGAGTCCGAGATCCCTCGTGGCGTAGACTTATTAACGTTGACTCGTGTCTGCTAGAAGCCGTAATACTGACTGACTTATTGGGTGGTCGGAAGTACTGCTTTTATATACTTTGCTTCCTTTCGTACACGATGCTCTGCTCTAGTGACCTAGAGACCTGTGTGAATGAATTCGGGTCCTGAGTCATCACTTTTGCCTATGCAATGTATGTCATCATTGCGATAAGTAGGTCCTAAGTCAGGCGTTTTCGGTTATTTGTGAAATATATTTCATCATGAAATATGCTGGTTCAGCAGTCGAAGTCCACTTATGTGGGTTATGCATTTAACCCCGACAGATATAATATTAATAGTTCTTAGAACAAAATCATACTCAAACATAGCCTTATATGTGAGTTACTTGTCATATTTATTTAAATTTTCGTTGAAACACTTTCCAGAATAATCTGCAGAGTGACCTTAAAGCCAAGAAAACCCTTTCTGAGAAGAAGGGAAAAATCTAGTATCATTTTAGCATTCTCGGTAAGCTATTTGCAGCTAAGGAATTTGTGAAAACCCTTTTTTATCTGGCAAATCTTACTCGTATGTAAATACTTCAACAAAACTAATAAAAAGCTTGTCAAGACAGAAGTTGCCGTAAACGCGAGACTAAGTATACGTTCTGATAGACGAGAAGAAATAGTGTTTTCCCCTACATGTGATTTATTGTATTTTCAAAGAATTTATATTTAAGAAATACTTCTTGTTGGTTTTCTGATTAGATCATGTTCGATTATTCGTTCAGGAAACGACATTAGAAATAACTATCAATATATTGAACGCTAAGGCATTAACAATGTGGAATTCCATAGTAATATATTTAGTAAATTGAAAATAACTTTGTTTGATCTAAAAAATATTAAAAAATATTAAATAACACGACATGTTTTGGAGGATACCTCCATCTTCAGGTGAAAAAATATAATAAAAACTAAACAAAGTGTGTCTAAAATAAAAGACGCATTTAAAAATTCGATACAATAATTTAAATTTAAAAATTACCCTGGGCTATTTGTTATAAGTACTTATAATTATGTTTTATCAGTAAGAACTAATAAATAATATTAAACAAGAATATATATCATACATGATGATAATATAAAAAAAAAGTCATTCTTTGCTTAGTTTTAATTATATTTTTACAATGGAGGTATCCTCCGAAACATGTCGTGTTTTTAAAAATTTTTTAAATTTAAATCTTGTAATTTCGTCATTTGGCATTATAAAGGGGCGAAAAATCGTGAATACTAATCGCTGATACCTTTTTACAAATACCTGTTTTTTCGAAGGAGAATTTGTATAATACCGTAAATGTCAATTTTGAAAAAAAATATTTAATCTTGTGGGTTATCCAAATTTGAAATTTATACTAGCTAACTTATCATCATGTCGCGTCGTTTTCCTGAAGGGGTTAGTAGAACCATCACACGATTTTTTCTTGACATACTTTTCTCGATTCCTCAACATTCATGCATCATGTCATGCACACACATCAATTTCGCCGACTTTTCACGTTTAATATATTATTGATTAGAATATCAAAACTCATTTCAGGCATAAATTCGGAAAAGAGATTGTGGCTCTTAAGTATAGATATATGTTTTTTTTTAAGATAAGATTATTAGTATTTAAGCCCGCTTTGCTAAAATACTTATTTGTAGTATTGTGGCCGATATTTAATACTTAAAATTTATATATTTCAAAAATAAAATTGAAAATCTTTTGTTTATTCGCTGATATTAAATCTATTTGTACTTAATTAATAAGTTTTATTCAACCAAGCATATTTCAACAGTTTTCTATCAGCCGCAATGTAAAAGTGGAATATACCTATTGTATAAGATATATGTATATATTCAGCAACTTTTGAGGGGTTGGGTAAGCTCGTCACGTTGTTTAGAAAGGTTACACAATAATTGGATTTATACCCTCCATATTACCGGTTTCGTGTCCGTAAATACATACTTACGTGGAAAAACTCTTTGTTTTTTCTTACTAACACGCTATGGAAAACATTTACTTTAAGCTTGCACAATCTAAGGACGGTTCGTGAAACTTTTTAATTTCAAGAACAAGATTGAATTTTTGTTTTTTCATAAAGAACTAATCAGTGATACATCAAAGAATCTTCTTCTTTTCTTTTTAGACCCATGGGATGTTCCGATTGTTGGTTGGTCTCTCTTGACTACCAACTATCTCTCCATAATTTAGGGACGGTAGCTAACAGGAATTTGATGCATCACAACATGTAGGATTCTAGAGGGATCCATTCTCTGCATGTAAACATGCTAATGTCATTAAGAAATAATTTTATATGATATTATTTATATCTCTTAATATTGTCCTGGTTAGGTGGTATATACCTTTATTTTATATTTTTATAAAACTACAAGCAAATATGCGTTCTCTTTCATTTTTATCGATAACTGTTCTTTGTACGAACCGCCTTAGGCGAATGCCAAGTGTGACTGCAAGGATGTCTTGTTACTTGGACTAAATTGAACTTTCTAATACTGTAGCGAAAGCTATAAGAAAGTACCTTATTTCTACCGTAGAAGCGTAGCGGGACGCGTATAAACTTTTATGTGAATTGCCCCCGACAAAGTAGGGAAAAAACTTCCTAAGCGATTATCAAGGAACATAGTGTTACACGTTGGAAGAAAGAACAGGAAAAGTGAACACAATACTTAAACCAATCGTGATAAACAATGTTTATTTTAAAACAATATTTAATTTAATATTAATAACCTTGAAACCAAATATTTACAATTTGATTTGGTTGATCAATCGTTTATGTGTTGCAGGGAGATGATCAAATCAAATCAAATTAAATCAAATCATGAATGTTACCAATATTTGTAGAAAAATTTATTTGTCAACATTCAAGAAAAAACCAAAAACTGGTCCAAGTTTAAAAAAGCATAAAAATTGGAGAAGTATTCTCCTGGCGTTGTCTAGCAAATGTAGCCTTTCACATTGCATTAATAAAAATGTTTTCTGCTTAATGCTTACACCTATTCTTAATAGACGGCGCTAGTGTAGATTGAATTAATAACATGTGAAGTGTGGTGTAACATAGTAGCATATATACAACTTCCAAAAATTTGTCAGACGTGGTGTGTTCGTGAGAAGGGCGGAATGGGGAAGGTTGTTAACATAAAGCGATCGCTTAACCTAACCAATGACGGGTCATAAGTCCTGTAAACGCCTCGACCACCATATAATGTTTCCAAAAAACAATTTACATCTTCGTCTCAATTGAGATACAATCAATCCTTAAATCAAATCAGTTTATTTACTCAAAAGACATTACAAACAAACAGCATAAATGTTTAGGGCATCTATTGAGTACAGGTAAAATATTATACACATACAATATAATACCAGGAACGCATTTGTGATGGTTCGACATTAGAAAGACAAGATACTTTCTAAAGTCAAGAGTATTTGTCCCCTGAACGTACTTTCACTAATATGAAAGACGTCAATCTCCGAGGAGACCGCGTTCAGCAGACTAATTGCTCTTCCCACCGGTGTCACCAGAGGCAGGTAGGTAAAACAATCTGTGCTGTCGCTGTCGGAGATATCTATCGGGGACAAAAATACCAACGATAAATTAATAAAAAAAAAAAAAAAACCAACGAGATGATAAATTCACGGAAGATGTTTGATGATTTATCTCACACAGACTTAGGTTAGGTTAAGGGGTGTAGGACTTAGATAAGCTTAATCCGTAAGTTAATTATCAGAGGCCGGCATTTTGCTTATTTAAAAAAATAAAAATAAAATAACTTCGATCAGGCACTAGATTAACCATTAACATTTTTTTTATTCATTTTAATGATTGATAAACCTGTAAGAAGTAATAATGATCACCACAAAGTATCAATTATGGAACAGGGTTCAGCAAATATGGCGATAACTTCATATGTAAATAATATTATTAACATTACATAATTTTATAATGTTGGTTCTATAGAATAAGTTTAATAACTGACAAAAAAAATACTTGTTTTTTCATACCTCTGACTGCCCCTCACCCCTTAAGTTAGGTTAGGTTGTTTATTTCATCTCTTCACTAAAACAGGTAAGGGATTTAATCAAATCGCTTACTTTCTTTAGGGAAATCACCCCACAGAATTGAAATTTTAACATCTTCCGTAAATTGATCATCTACCTTAGCTATTTCTTCAAATCTCTGTTTTGATCATTCCCCTGCGACAAGTATAACATTCAATAAGTTAAAAAAAATTATCAGATCAAATTCGTTTCTTCAATATTCGCCTTTACTTTGTGTTGTGGATTCATACTTGAATAGCTTTAAAATATATAAACTAACTAACTAACTAACCATCACGCCGTCTCTCCGAAGGGGTAGGCAGTAACGATGGACTGCCAAACTTTTCTTTCCTGACATATTTCTCTCGCTTCCTCAACATTCATACATCGTGTCATGTACGTCGATTTCTCTGACTCCTCACATGGCCGACATTCAATATTTGATTTATTTGATAGTGCTACGTTTTCTTCGGTCTTCCTCTATTTCTGGTTCCATTTACATCGTTCACATATTATATAATTATTTTACCATATAATTATTTTACCATTCTTTCTTCATTCATTATTTCCATGTGTCCAAACCGTCTTAATGATCCTTTCATTAATTTGTTCATAACATCATCATTCGCACCGCATTCACATCTTATATTTTCATTCGACACTCTATTATACACAGAGTATCTACACATTCGTCTAAGAGATCTCATTTCTACTGCATTAATTCTACTTTCATCCTTCTTTTGTCAGTTCCATGCTTCGCTTCCAAACATAAGGGTCGGTAGAAGAACACCATTGAGCACTGCCATTCTAGCTTTTTTGGATAGGTTTTTGTTTGCGATGACAACTTTAAGTGCACCACTCACATTGTTGCCTGCCCGAACCCTTCTCTCAATATCCATATTTAAAATATATTTTGGGACTATATACGTAAATCTACAGTGTACTCTTGTAAAGTTTTACACTATATAAGAATTCAGCAATTAGATATAAAGTATGATGGTTTAAACCTGTTAAGTGATATAATTAAGTTATTAAAAAAAAAACGGTAAGCCTAACATATTAAATATCATCATCACATAATATTGCGTGATATATTTTGCCTTTCTAGGGCAATGCCCAAATAATAAAACTTATAGAAAATATACGTTTTTATGTAACTAACTAACTTACTATCACGCAGTCCCTCTGAAGGGGTAGGCAGAAAGAATGGACTGTCACATTTTAACCGATGCGGCACTCCATCCTTCTCTTTTCGCCCCAGCGGAAGACGCGGTATGATGGGTTGCAAACCTCATCGCTACCAATAGGCATCTCCCGCGAACACTTCGATCATCTTACGTCCACAAAATAAATAAAAAAAATATTATAAAACACAATGACATAAAATAAAATTACAAAATAAAAATAATAAAACACAATGTTATTTTAGATGGTGCAAATGTAGTCAGCTGAACGATCCGGTCTTTTGTGTTTATTTAATTTTTATTCCACGTATCCACTGTTCTTTTAAATAACTGTTAATAGGAACTTAAAACAATCCAACTTTAGCAACAACTTCAAAGTGTTATTAAATTTTGATAACACTTTTATTTTAAAATACGTTTTTCGTTGTTATATTTAACGAATGGCTGCATTTCTCAATTATTACGAATGAAAACGTATCTTCTCAAGAGATATTTATATAAATAATACGAATAAAAACGTCTGTTTTTTAGAAGTTTTATTATATTTCATGCGAATGATATGTTTCGCCAGTCTAAGGCATTAGAATACCTTAGACGGGCGAAACACGTCATTTACATAAAATACAACAAAACTTCTAGAAGACAACGTTTTCATTCACATATTTTTTTTAAATATGGAGTTTTACATCATTGTTCAAGTAACAATAAGTAGGTTTTTATTTATTGTATATTGTGGGAACGGCATCGATCATCGGTGGATCGGTCACACTCTGAGACGGAACCCAGCCTGCATCGCTCAGGGCGCACTAGACTGGTCCCCTATGGGGGGAAAGAGAAAGCGAGGCAGACCTAGAGCCACCTAGAGAAGCTACCCGCAGGACGAGGTTAAGGCAGCAGGCCTCACTTGGGATGATGTTAGGCATCAGTCATACGATAGAGTCGGGTGGAGAAGGTTCCCTGAGGCCCTATGCACCACGGAGGTGTGACAGGACAAAAAAAAGAAGAAGAAGTAGAAGATGGGAATGGCATGTTTCGTCATGTTAAGGCAATATCTAATAAATAGCCTAAGAGCGAAGATTCACCCCATTTCAAGTTTACATAATTTATATCGTTTTCCCGATGATGAAGGTGTAAAGCTTTCGAAAAATTTCGAGGAAAATAATTTTTAGAAGTCCAAAAATCAGTGTCATAATTCGAAAAAATATCGCATGATAAAAAAAATGTAAATCACGTTGTTGCAATAGTCATATTTATCAACTATAGTATGGTAGGTATATATAATATTATGAAAAAAAAAGTTTGGATTTGTTGTAAGAACCAAAGATTTTTATGTATCTTTTGAATGAAAAAATCTGTTTTCGCATGGAAACAAGGTAAACCATGTTTGTTTTAATACAATATTGCTTTTGTGGCGGAAACTGTTATTTTGTCTTTGAAGTTTTATAAATTCCGAGTTATGCTAGAACAAATTTGCAAAACAAAGTGTCCTTAAGGGGCGTTCAAACCGAAGGGAACGATTTTGAAAGTCAACTGTATGGAAATGTGAGAACCACTGGCGGCTCGAAGAAATAAAGAAAAAAAAATAGGTGATCATTTTTAAATCTTCTTCTTCTGCTTTTTTAAGGACCTTGTACTGTTGTTACCCGTGATGACATATGGATACGAGACATGGACTTTAACTAAAGAAGCAATGCACAAAATCAAAATTGCACAACGGGCAATAGAAAGATCCACTTTGGGTATCTCGCTAAGATACCATATACCCAACGTGGAGATTAGAAGACGCACAAGGGTCACCAATGTAGGGATACGCATTGCGAGGATGAATTGGCAGTGGGTTGGTCATGTGTATCGACGGGAAGAAGGAGCCAGAGAGCTACTGAATGGAGGTCAAGGTTGGGCCGGAGAAATGTCGGGAGACATCCAACCAGGTGGAGCGATGATATTGTGCGGACGGCGGGAAGGGCCTGGAGAACTGGAACTAGAACTGGCGAGAGACCCAGAGAGATGGCGTGGGAATGGAGAGGCTTACGTCCAGCAGAGGATGGAGACAAGCTGACGAAGACGTGTACTGTTATTTGTTACGTCCCATATTCTCGAAAGAATAAAATTGAAAATACGCACCAGAAATCTAAGGCAATTTTAACTCTTCCACGAGAATATGCATAGAACCAACTATGGATATAATGCGCTTATACCGAGAATGACTAGACTTGCAAACTCTTGCAAGACTTAGATTTTTTGGCAGATTTTTACAAGGCGAATGTTGTTCCCACAAAATGTAATAAAACTTACATTTTTCTTAGTATTAATTTTGTAATATGGAGTTTTACGTCATCAAAAAAAAATATTTTTTGAAATTTATGGTAGAAGTTCTTTGTAAATAATGAAAAAAAAGTATGTTTGTATTTATATTATAACATATGGTGTTCTTCTACCGACCCTTATGTATGAAAGCAAAGCATGGAACTGGCAAAAGAAGAATGAAAGTATAATAAATGTAGTAGAATTGAGATCTCTTAGAATAATGTGTTGACACTCTGTGTATGATAGTGTCGAATAAAAATATAAGAAGTGAATGCGGTGCGAATGATGGTGTAATGAACAAAATATTGAACGGATCATTAAATAAATTTTTTGAAAAATAAAAAATACGTATCTTTTTTTATAAATCAAATCAAATCAAATCAGTTTATTAACTCAATAGACATTACAAACAGGAAAATGTTTAAGGCATCTATTGAGCACAGGTAAAATATTATAAAAATACAACAAAGTACCAGGAACGCATTAGAGATGGTTCGACATTAGGAAGACAAGATACTTTCCAAAGTCAATAGTATTTGCCCCCTGAACGTACTTTCACTAACATGAAAGACGTCGATCTCCGAGGAGACCGCGTTCAGCAGACTAATTGCTCTTCCCACCGGTGTCACCAGAGGCAGATTGGTTCTGGCGGCCGGTAGGTAAAACAATCTGTGCTGTCGCTGTCGGAGATATCTATCGGGGACAAAAAGACCAACATCCTCCAGTACGGCCGAGTTCTCAAAGTATCCCCTAATTAATCTGAAGACATGGGTTATTAGATGTCCATCTCTTTGAAGCTGTAAAGAATTGGTTCCGAACATTCCCAGAAGAAATGCCGTGGGATAGAGCCACGGATAACTACCATACTCCCTCATGTAGAGATACCTCAGAAATTTTTTCTGAACCATCTCCAGCATGACGGAATATCTCGCCTCGTGAGGACTCCATATCACAGAACCACTTTCGAGCCTGCTCCGAACCAATGCGTTGTATAGGACTCTGAGCACATTGGGATCCCTGAAAACTCTTCCTGTCCGGACGATAAACCCCAACATCCTCAGTGCAATGCCACAAATCCTCGTAGATACATGTGCCAGTTGCTGGTTGTTCATTGTGTATCTATGATATACAGTTCTCAATGCTCTAGTAAATGATAGCATAACGCATTTAAAGACATTGTATTGCATTTGATTACTGTGACTCCAGTTAACAATATTATTGATGTCCGACTGGAGGCGATGACAGTCTTCAGGATTTTTAATTTCCAGGAATAATTTCAGATCATCGGCAAATAAAAGAAATTGCGAGAAGTTTATCACCTTCGCAATATCATTTATGAAGATGGTGAATAGGAGTGGCCCTAAGTTTGAACCTTGTGGCACCCCTGAATATACAAGAAAAGGTTCCGATTGAAAAATTCCGTATGAGACGAATTGTTTTCTCCCCTTGAGGTAACTAATGAAAAACATCATCAACTGAGAGGAGAATCCAATTTGAGATAGCTTTTCTATCAGAATGTCATGGTTCACAGTATCAAAGGCCTTTGAGAAATCATTATAAGAACAGTCAACTTGGTGACCTTTATCCAAGACCTTTGATATGTATTCTGTGAATACCATGAGATTAGTTTCAGTAGAACGCCCCTTCCTGAACCCATGTTGTTCTGTTATAATGTGGGGTTCTACTTTGGGAAATATAAATTTGTGTAAAATAAATTCAAATAGCTTGGCTGGAGCCGACAGTATCGCTACAGGTCTATAGTTTTCGACCGACTCTTTTGCGCCGCTCTTGAAAATAGGACTGATCCTGGAAAGAAATCATCATTTACACATCATATGTTTTTTTACAAATTAAAAATAAATCACTCAGTAAGGGGTTAAGGTTCTTCGTAAACCTTTACGTACTGCCACTGTAAACGTAGTATGGAGATGCTCAGTCGGTTAACTCTAAGTATTCCTTCATAGTTGAGGGACTTTGAAAGTTTCCTGAAACTATGTATATTATTCTCATAGTTTAGCCAGAACTTTCAACGGAATGATATTCTAGAAATAATATAAAAAACCAGCAGAATGTTGTTAAAGATAAGAGAATGTTTCGGATGTTTTACTCGTGGATTTGTTGCTCGTCACTCAACATCACGACACGTCGCCCGCGGGTTACACGGTAACTTAAATTGTTTGCTTCTGATAGATAATGTTTGAAAAGTTTTGCTGGAGAAAAGAAGTAAAGAAGGCATCATGCAAGAAAACTCCAACTTTAAGAGTACGACGAGAAAGTTTTTGAAAATAATTAAAAAATATTTATCTATATAAATAAAAGGCGACCTTCCGGGTGTGTGCGGACTATTTCTGAGGTTATTCCTGAGCTGATCCTTTTGAAATTTGGAGAATGGACTAATTGGAATTCAGCGGTCGTCATAGGCATATTTTTGTTATTAATCGAGCTCTAATTAACTTTATAAATTAATCAATTAATTGAAAATTTTCGTAGTGCAAACGAATATAGACCTTAATGTTCGTATAACCTGAGTATCAATCTTTTGAGTCTATATTCGTTTGACATGGTCTGGAGAGAATTCAGTCTCCATGTAATTTTGTGTAGTGGCAACAATGTGTTTTTCTTTCTGACAGTCCAATATATTGCGTTTTACTTTGGGATGTATAATACTTAATACGTTTTACTTATTACGTACTAAAATAATTGGTTGTTTAATTGGTACAGTCTATTTATTGGCCATATTTTAATGTACACTAATGCAGACAGGTAATTATACTTTTGTCATTTTGAGGTTATGAACGAAATTTTATTTTTTCGTGTGGCTGAAACTTATTCGTTTCTCTTACGTTCGACGGTGATTACTTAATGATATTCGTTTTCTAGAAGTCTAGCCGTTCGATTGGTCACGTGGTCTCCTGTCAAAACGTAATTTACGTCGTAATATTTTGTAGGTATACTTATATTTCTAATTCATATATATCTTCAAGTTATTCTATTTTGCCGTTGAAATGAATACATATTATATTTCCGCATTACATATTTCAAAGTTATATCTATCTTCTATCTTCTATATAAATACTAAATTAGGTATATCGAATAGAAATGAAGTTACATATCGTTTTACTTACGTATTATTTTAGGTTATGTTATGAATCTACATGGAAAAACGTTAAATTCTAAGTAACAATTCTATGAATTGGTATAATCTATTTTAATAATGTTATTTTAATGTAAAATTGTTCTGGCAGGGCGATAACCTATATCTTTTGGATTAGACAATTTACTTCAGCTGTTTTAGTTTTAGTTATGCTGTGATAGGTAAACATATTCTTACATACAGCATTAGCTGCCTCAGTTGGAAAAATCCAGTAATATAACATTTCCAAATGGTCTGACGTTCCCACGCCAGTGTTTTTTTTTAATATACTGCTCATTTTAATATAATTATTTGATTTTTGCAGA